>CM051013.1:886813-1001813 GCA_027704905.1 Muraenolepis orangiensis | reverse complement strand
GCTCTTCCAGGTGTTGAAGCTCTTCCAGGTGTTGAAGCTCTTCCAGGTGTTGAAGCTCTTCCAGGTGTTGAAGCTCTTCCAGGTGTTGAAGCTCTTCCAGGTGTTGAAGCTCTTCCAGGTGTTGAAGCTCTTCCAGGTGTTGAAGCTCTTCCAGGTGTTGAAGCTCTTCCAGGTGTTGAAGCTCTTCCAGGTGTTGAAGCTCTTCCAGGTGTTGAAGCTCTTCCAGGTGTTGAAGCTCTTCCAGGTGTTGAAGCTCTTCCAGGTGTTGAAGCTCTTCCAGGTGTTGAAGCTCTTCCAGGTGTTGAAGCTCTTCCAGGTGTTGAAGCTCTTCCAGGTGTTGAAGCTCTTCCAGGTGTTGAAGCTCTTCCAGGTGTTGAAGCTCTTCCAGGTGTTGAAGCTCTTCCAGGTGTTGAAGCTCTTCCAGGTGTTGAAGCTCTTCCAGGTGTTGAAGCTCTTCCAGGTGTTGAAGCTCTTCCAGGTGTTGAAGCTCTTCCAGGTGTTGAAGCTCTTCCAGGTGTTGAAGCTCTTCCAGGTGTTGAAGCTCTTCCAGGTGTTTCCAGGTGTTGAAGCTCTTCCAGGTGTTGAAGCTCTTCCAGGTGTTGAAGCTCTTCCAGGTGTTGAAGCTCTTCCAGGTGTTGAAGCTCTTCCAGGTGTTGAAGCTCTTCCAGGTGTTGAAGCTCTTCCAGGTGTTGAAGCTCTTCCAGGTGTTGAAGCTCTTCCAGGTGTTGAAGCTCTTCCAGGTGTTGAAGCTCTTCCAGGTGTTGAAGCTCTTCCAGATGTGTTGATGTTCATCAAAGTTGTCCAAACGCTTCACACATTCCACATCAGTGTCCATCAAACAGACCCAACATGGCAACATCCAAGCATGCAAACCAACAAATGAATGAGGTTCAATTGAGGAAATGCAAATGCTTTGTTGTGGGGAACAGAGCAAGTACAGCATGAACACTAATGAGAAGATGGTTCATTAGAAAAGTCTCGCCAGTACTAAGAGAGGATATCTCAAAAGCTATAGCTTTTATATATCATATAGGTTATTGTTCATGCTGTCATGGGGGTTTACATCCCTTTACCCAGATATATGTTGATGTGTGTAAAACATGAACTATTGTTCCAGGACGGTGGTAAACAGCAGTGTTCAGTCTGCTGCAGCTCTTAACCCTCTCCCCTGTCCTCGCTCCAAGGTCGCAGCAAACACCATCACCTTCCTGGAAAAAACTACTTTACTGAAACTATTGTTCTTTATGGCAGGAATGGGCCAAGCCAGAACTAATCCATATTGTTAATTGTGTTTACCGGAGAACACTCATTCCTATCGACACGCCGCACGACGTCTCAGACCAACGTCCGGTGGAAACCACGGGACTGAGGGGGAAAAGGAAAACAAAAGAATCCTGAAGTACTTAGGACTCAGTACTTTGGTTTGATAATAACTCTGTTGACGTCACTTTATGACTTACACAAATGTAGATAATATCACTTTGGATATTTGTGGCCGGCCGTAGTTCATCCCCTGGGTGATGATTTTGTTTTAATATCCACTAGAAGTTACTTTATGGAGGACGGTATATCAATTATAAATGCACCGGCCCGGTCAATGAATGCAGAGCTCAATCAAATACGGTATCATAAAACATCTTAAGACCAGGACATTTCTCCAACACAAACTATCCCTGTTACGTCTACACCACCTCCACCACCACCACCACCTCCACCACCTCCACCACCTCCACCACCTCCACCACCACCACCACCACCTCCACCACCACCACCACCTCCACCACCTCCACCACCACCACCACCACCACCTCCACCACCTCCACCTCCACCACCTCCACCACCTCCACCACCTCCACCACCACCACCACCACCACCACCTCCACCACCACCACCTCCACCTCCACCACCAACAACTCCACCACCTCCACCACCACCTCCACCACCTCCACCACCACCTCCACCTCCACCACCTCCACCACCACCTCCACCTCCACCTCCACCACCTCCACCACCACCTCCTCCACCACCGGCTCAGAGCGCTGCTGGGTCCACGGACCAGACAGAGAACACAGACCCTGGTACACACACACACACACACACACACACACACACACACACACAGACCCACACACGTTACACAGACACACACAGACACTCACACACACACACGTTACACAGACACACACACACACACACGTTACACAGACACACACACACGTTACACAGACACACACACACACACACGTTACACAGACACACACACACACACGTTACACACACACGTTCCACAGACAGACAGACACACACACACACACACACACACACACACACACACACACACACACACACACACACACACACACACACACTGTTTGGTGGCCAGCTGCCAGTCCATGAAGGATCTCCCTCCCCCGTGTTATTGTGCTGTCTGGGTGACAAGTATACCTATAGAGTGAGTATTTATTTCCGGAATGTTTTGTTCCGTTTTCCTGCAATGATGAATGTTTCTTTTATAAATCCATCGGCCCGGCTTTTAAACCATAAACAATATTTCTCCGGCCCGTGGATTCCTTGTGCAGCAGTCTAGGGGAACCTTGAGATTTCCAGGCTCTGATTTAATGGCTCGTAATTCCTGAAAGGCAATCCCTCTCCTCCCTCTCCTCCCTCCAACGCTCCGACGCTCCGACGCTCCATCCCTCCCAAGGCTCACCCACGGGGCCCCTGCTCCCCTACGGACCCCACGGGGCCCCTGCTTCCCCACGGACCCCCTGCTCCCCACGGGGCCCCTGCTCCCCTACGGACCCCACGGGGCCCCTGCTCCCCTACGGACCCCACGGGGCCCTGCTCCCCCACGGACCCCACGGGGGCCCTGCTCCCCTATGGACCCCACGGGGCCCCTGCTTCCCCACGGACCCCCTGCTCCCCACGGGGCCCCTGCTCCCCTACGGACCCCACGGGGCCCCTGCTCCCCTACGGACCCCACGGGGGCCCTGCTCCCCCACGGACCCCACGGGGGCCCTGCTCCCCTATGGACCCCACGGGGCCCCTGCTTCCCCACGGACCCCCTGCTCCCCACGGGGCCCCTGCTCCCCTATGGACCCCACGGGGGCCCTGCTCCCCCACGGACCCCACGGGGGCCCTGCTCCCCTACAGACCCCCTGCTCCCCATGGACCCCACTGGGGCCCTGCTCCCCTACGGACCCCACGGGGCCCCTGCTCCCCTACAGACCCCACGGGGCCCCTGCTCCCCTACGAACCAGCCCGGTTCCCCCTCTCTCTGGCCCGGACCGACCGGCTAACGTACAACCCAACAGAACCGTTTAGTTGGTCTTCTTGGGTTCTAAGAGGTTCTAAGAGATGGCGCTGCGCTGCCAAAGCCGGTGTTGCAGCGAATGAAAGCGCGTTGCTTGGATATTGATTTCACAATCTATGCACAAACATATCGGAACCGCAAATTCCAATTGGAAACGGATGACAAAACGAGGTGAATGAGAATGTGATACGAGGGTCCGGGGGACGGGGCCACACTCCGGGAAACCCCTACAGTACGGGCCCCCATGAGAATGATGATTCGTTCATCAATAAATACTATGGTAATTGGTAGTTGATCGGTTGAAGGAACCCACCCATGGCTTAGGAATCAGGCCGGTGACAGCGGGGGCCCTTGAGATGCCTTCAGCTTCCCTAACGGAGGAGGGTTTGGGGCCCGGCGTGTGCAGGAGAACAGAGGCTCATTTTAAATGCCCAATAAATGTTCCCCCAGCCGGCCAACCAAGTACAAGGGGAGAAACAACAGTGAGTTAAAAAACAATCATTACGCCGGTATCTCTAATTGTCTTCCTCGGTCCCGCCTGCGCCTCGCCTTCATTAACAATGGATGAATTAATTAGAAAGCGCGGTAGGGCTTGTGCACAGCGCTGGCTGAAGATAAAAGGCGTCCTCTCTCTCTCTCTCTCTCTCTCTCCTCTCTCTCCTCTCTTCTCTCTCTCTCTCTCTCTCTCTCTCTCTCTCTCCTCTCTCTCTCTCTCTCTCTCCTCCTGCTTCTATTGTTTGGTTCTATTTTGCTCCAGCTATCCCCTCCTTGTCCTTAATTGTATTGTTTGCTTGTTGTGTCGATAGAGGGATTAATTCCACTATAGATCAGGGTTATTGACCTTCTCGTCAATGTTATTTCATTTCTGTACGGTGCTAATTATAGGGAACAGGGGAAGGCAAATTGCACTGTAACTTGCCTCACTTGTTTTCCAATAAAACAGAAAGAAAACAACATTAAATCCCTTTTAGTTGCTCTCCTCGGTCAGGTGAACCCCCCCCCCCCCGAGGAGGAGGAGACCGGCGGACACCACGCTCCACCTTCCCTCCTCCTCCCGGTCCCCGCTGCTGCCTTTCTCCGCGGTTCCCCTCCGTGTGAAGAGCGTGGGGGGGCCGCCGTTCACAAACAATTAAACAGCTGGCTAAGTGACACTCCTGTGCTAACGGACCTGAAAAACACCGTGGCATAAATCCTGGGCGCTAAGTGGAGGAAGGTGAGAGTCATCTGTCTGAACCCACCTGAAGCGGTGCTTTAGGAGCGTCTCCGAGGGGCCCGCGGCCGGCAGCACGGGCCCGTGGCCGCAGCACGGGGCCCCGTAGAGGAGCACACAGGTCAACGCTTGGCCGTGGACCACGTTGGGCTTTTTCTGGCTTTGCGTGTGTTTGTGAAGACCACCCGCCGTCCAGGACCCAAGCGAGCCCTGAAGGCGCTGCAGGGAGGACCATCACAGACTAATGAGTCCTTTGTGCAAATTAATCTTTTTTTTTATTGTCCGGGTCTGTACCGCCACAGCAGCTTGTACGGCCCCCTGCCTTCACCCTGTCCCTCCCTCCCTCCCCTCCCTCCCCTCCCTCTCTCCCTCCTCTCCCCCTCTCTCCCTCTCTCCCTCTCCCCTCCCCTCCCCTCCATCCCATCCCTCTTCCCCTCTCTCCCTCTCCCTCTCCCCTCCCCTCCCTCCCCTCCCTCTCTCTCTCCCCTCAATCTCTCCCTCTCTCCCCCCTCCCTCTCTCCCTCTCTCCCTCTCCCCTCCCTCCCCTCCCTCCCTCCCTCTCTCCCTCTCTCCCTCTCTCCCTCTCTCCCTCTCTCTCCCCCACTTCCTGCCAGTCCTCTTTCTTCCGTCCTAATGAACTGAAAGGTCAGAGCGCTAATAAAACTATTAGCAGAAATGAATCTCTCAGATGTGTTAATGCACTTTTAATTCCTGTTAGCAAATTTCATCCTCGAGCAGTTTGCTGCCCGCTAATGAGAAATAAAACGCCCGCTCTTGGGGGAAGGGATGGGTCATATACTGTATGTACATAACACAGACCTATAGTCTCTCTCTCTCTCTCTCTCTCTCTCTCTCTCTCTCTCTCTCTCTCTCTCTCTCTCTCTCTCTCTCTCTCACACACACACTCACACACACACACACACACACACACTGCATCTCCCACAGACTCTGGATGCTGAGTGTTATTCACGGACTGAGGCCCATTCTCAGCCCTGTGATTTTGCAGGTTAATTAAAGAGCAGATCTCCATCTGTTCCCACTCAGCCTCAGAGCCCAATCCTACACTATCAAAGTGATGTGTGGGACGCCCTCTGTCCCCGCGGAGGAGACACTGGGACAGAGAGAGAGAGAGAGAGAGAGAGAGAGAGAGAGAGAGAGAGAGAGAGAGAGAGAGAGAGAGAGAGAGAGAGGAGAGAGAGAGAGAGAGAGAGAGAGAGAGAGAGAGAGAGAGAGAGAGAGCCAGAGCCAGAGCCAGAGAGAGAGAGAGAGAGAGTGCGAGACAGAGAGAGAGAGAGAGAGAGAGAGAGAGAGAGAGAGAGAGAGAGAGAGAGAGAGAGAGAGCAGAGAGAGAGAGAGAGAGAGAGAGAGAGAGAGAGAGAGAGAGAGAGAGAGAGACAGACAGACAGACAGACAGAGAGAGAGAGAGAGAGAGAGAGAGAGAGAGAGAGAGAGAGAGAGAGAGAGAGAGAGAGAGAGAGAGAGAGAGAGAGAGAGAGAGAGGGAGAGAGACCCAGATAGAGCGAGAGAGAGAGAGAGAGGGAGAGAGAGGATCTGGACAGACAGGTCATGATCAGGTGTCAGTCTCCTAGGGCCGGCTGGTGACCTGACTAATGAGGTACAGGCAGGGCCTGACCCTCAGGTCTGGGAGTCACCAGAGGCGTTAGGCAGCCCATTAACCACTCAGTCTGTCACTCTGAGTAGAGAAACACACGTCCCTGGCTAGGAGGACAGTCTCTTCATGTACCGAGTGGTGAGAACAACACAGTAGCTAAAGAGGTCGAGCGGTTTTGGGTCTGGCAACCGGATGGTTGCTGGTTAGATCCCCCTGCTCCTCCTCCTCCTAGTCCCTGAGCAGGGCACCATAACCCTGAGTGGTCCTGACCAGCGGGCTGTCTCCTTGCATGGCTGACACCGCCGTTGGAGAATGAATGGATGAATATGAGGCAATAATTGTAATGGGCTTTGGGTGAAAGCGCTATATAAATGCAGTCCATTAAGTGTGAAGTACATGCATGTATGTGTATAACATCTTTGGAACACACGCTTTGGAGAGATCAATTCAAATGAATGTTTGACAAAGGCATGGAAGGAACCAGTGGATGCACGGTTCTAATAAATATTTAGATAATCATTTACAGAGCGGACATTCACTTCATAAAAACCACAACATTTTGGATTTGGATTGAAGCTTCCGACGCACACGATGAAATATACCAAAGAAAGTCTGAACACAAAGATAATAACAATTATATAAGATAATTAATAATAAATGAGTTGTGTTGTGTAGTCACATCATAGATTCACCAGAGGTTAGACTAGGATAGGAGGTTAGATGGAGGGTGGTGTAGGGTGGTGTAGGGTGGTGTATGTACATAGGAGGTTAGATGGAGGGTGGTGTAGGGTGGTGTATGTACGATAGGAGGTTAGATGGAGGGTGGTGTAGGGTGGTGTATGTACGATAGGAGGTTAGATGGAGGGTGGTGTAGGGTGGTGTAGGGGGGTGTATGTACGATAGGAGTTTAGATGGAGGGTGGTGTAGGGTGGTGTAGGGGGGTGTATGTACGATAGGAGATTAGATCATCTAGTGAGGATCATCTTTACTTACCTCCTGGACTTATTAAGGCACCCATACTAACTCGCTCACAGTTAAATGGGAACGTGTGAACCGTGGTGAATGGTGGTGTAGGGTGGTGAACCGTGGTGTATGGTGGGTGGTGTAGGGTGGTGAACCGTGGTGTATGGTGGGTGGTGTAGGGTGGTGTATGGTGGGTGGTGTAGGCTGGTGTAGGGTGGTGTAGGGTGGTGAACCGTGGTGTATGGTGGGTGGTGTAGGGTGGGGTATGGTGGGTGGTGTAGGCTGGTGTAGGGTGGTGTAGGCTGGTGTAGGGTGGTGTAGGCTAGTGTAGGGTGGTGTAGGGTGGGTGTTGTAGGCTGGTGTAGGGTGGTGTAGGCTGGTGTAGGGTGGTGTAGGCTGGTGTAGGGTGGTGTAGGGTGGTGAACCGTGGTGTATGGTGGGTGGTGTAGGCTGGTGTAGGGTGGTGTAGGCTGGTGTAGGGTGGTGTAGGGTGGTGAACCGTGGTGTATGGTGGGTGGTGTAGGCTGGTGTAGGGGTGTGTAGGGTGGTGTATGGTGGGTGCTGTAGGCTGGTGTAGGGTGGTGTATGGTGGTGTAGATATTTGCTGGTGTTGGGTGGGAGGTGTATAGTGTACTGTACGGTGGTTGGTGTATGGTGGGTGGTATAGGTTGGAGGTGTATGATGGTGTAGGGTGGTGTATGGTTGGAGGTGTATCATGGTGTAGGGTGGTGTACAGTGGTGTACAGTGGTGTATGGTGGGTGGTATAGGGTGTTGGGTGGTGTAGGATGGTGTATTGTGGGTGGTGTATGCTGGTATATGTTGGGTGCAGTGGCGGCTGGCCCATAGGGGGTGATGGGGCGCCGCCCCCCCTAAACCACACGCACAAACTAAATATACATTTTTTTTTTTTAATTAAATATATATATATCAATTGTCAATATGTGTGTGTTTAAAATATGGAATGCACCCAGAAATATGTGTAAAATATGATTTTAAAATAATTTGCGCAACATAATATGCTTTTCCTAGTCCACATATGCCTAGTACACTGCAGCCTTAAGGGCGCATTTGTATGACGATGGTGCTGGGGCGCTTTTCAAATCACCCCACGGAGGCGGGTCTCTGTAGCAGTTTAGCCAATTGCTGATTCAAGATATAAACGAGTGACATAAAATGTAGCCAATCAGCGTCCTCAAAACGTCTTCGGGGGGCGCTTCAAACAGCCCCCCCGGAAGACTTTGGAGCATCGAGCATCGTCATTTGTGTGCGTCACGTGTACTACTAGGAAAAGCATATTATGCTCTGTCTCTGTGGGCGCCATTTTAACTACAACAAGTTCAACAATGGCGAGCGTGAGCACTACCCCAAGACTCAACCCGGTCCCTAACTCGGTGAGCACTACCCCAAGACTCAACCCGGTCCCTAACTCGGTGAGCACTACCCCAAGACTCAACCCGGTCCCTAACTCGGTGAGCACTACCCCAAGACTCAACCCGGTCCCTAACTCGGTGAGCACTACCCCAAGACTCAACCCGGTCCCTAACTCGGTGAGCACTACCCCAAGACTCAACCCGGTCCCTAACTCGGTGAAATCTCTCATTCAAGAGCCGTTTGAGAGAAGAAGTTTGGCGGACAAACTTAAGGTGAAAGATCTGGGCCCAGATCAACCTGATATTGTGTTTTCATGTTTTCATTTTCTGACTGACATTTGAGTTAAGTTTCTCAGTTAGAGAGATACAATTTTCTATGTTTTACTGCATTTTACTGCAGCAACCCTGCACACTTACTCCTCAGAATGGACTGTTTAACAAGTCACTCAATTCCAGTTTTATCTATGGGACCGTGTCATTTCAGCTTTTGAGCAGCCCCGAGCAAAAGCAATGGTGTGTTGGAGGGTGTTGTTTTTACATGTCCCAAGAGGTCTTTATATGTTAACATCCATTGACACACTTATTTGAATTTAAAAACCAACACTGAACAGTTAATGAGTGTGTGGGTTGGAGTTGGAATACAGTTCTTGATATTGTAATAAAAGTCCTGATTGAAATGTCTTTTCAGCAATTTTTTACATGTGTTAATATTTAGGTTAAGCTAATTCTCATTTAGATTTATAGTATAGCTTTGGTTTGCTTGGTATTGGTTTGCTTGTCCTGGTAAGCTAACTTGGTAATAGAAGTTGAACAAACAAAGTTTTACATGTTGAGCCAACTTGATAGACATTTGTAAAACTTGATAAATAAGTTTAACCAACATCTTTTTAAGTTATCTTAACTAATATTTTCTAGTCCAAATAACTTGACACATGAAGTTGTGTCAACAGACTACAAGTTGTATCAACTAATTTATTGAAGTGTAATCAACTTGACACTAAATGTTGAATCAACTTGACTAAACTTAACTCAGTCAAAGCAACAAGATGACTTGACTTAGTCAAGTTGAGTCAACAAATCATTTTTAACAGTGTAGCTGTTCAACGTGATGAAGGCTACAGGATAGGGATCTGTCAACACAATGAGGAGGTGGACAAAAACACATCCTGTCTAAAAGAATAGACTGTGTGAAGTTCTGTGGTGCCTTTGAGCTGGCCTTGCGTGGCCATGATGAAAGTGATGGACAGAAGGGCGACATTTCAATACAAAAAGTAATTGTATATAATGTAATTAACTATATGTAATTGTAAATAAAAAAAATGGTATAGCCCCCCCTGGTGAAAAATGCACCAGCCGCCACTGGTTGGGTGGTGTAGGGTGGTGTATACTATATGGTGGGTGGTGTAGGGTAATGTATGGTGGGTGGTGCATGCTGGTGTATGGTGGTATATATTGGGTGGTGTAGGGTGGTGTGACTCACGGCCCGCCGACACACGGCGGGAGCTAACAGATAACAGAGATAACAACTTGAAGCCGCTAGCTGCCAACATGCGCACCACGGGGCAACGGCGCTACGGTCGTCCATCACCCGCGACTGAACTTAGCGGAAGAAAGAGAGAGAAAACAGAGGAGCGGGGCGGCCCGGAAGGGGCGGGGGAATTCTATTACCAAACTCTGCCTTTTAATCAATAAAGAGATAAAAGATATTTTAATCAAAGACATATTTCCTTGTTTGTCTAATACCTCTGCCGCCCGCCCAGCACATAATCTTTAAACGCTGAAAAGGATGCATAACACTCCCTCTCCCTCTCTCTCCCTCTCTCTCTCTCTCTCTCTCTCTCTCTCTCTCTCTCTCTCTCTCTCTCTCTCTCTCTCTCTCTCTCTCTCTCTCTCTCTCTCTCCCTCTCTCTCCCAGAGAGCCACTCATCCGCTACACACAACCAGAGCAGTCAGCAGAAACACACACACTCCATAGACGCCAAATTACATTTGGATGGCTGTATTAAAGGGGACGGCATCCTGTGGACCAGGGTTGTATACCCACACCACATAAACACACACACACACAGGGCTATGTTTCCACTAGTTGGTAAAACATGGGTATGAGCTACCTATTGTACCACCACAACACACACACACACACACACACACACACACACACACACACACACACACACACACACACACACACACACACACACACACACAGGGCTGAAACACAAAGCAGCAGCTATTAGCATCAGAGCTGTTTGTCTGACATGCGAGCATCCGCTAGCCCCGGCTAAAGCGTCCCAATGAGATTAGCGCGGTAACCGGAGCCCCTTTCCCAACCCGCTGGACTGAGCTCATCCTGGCTAACGAGTCACCGCTGGTGGGAGGGCTGGATCACATTCCTGGGTCAAATACCTACCGACACTTAATAGACTGAAATACGTCTGTGTGAGGGTGGGTGTGTGCGTGTGTGTGTCTAATGTGTGTGTGTGCGTGTGTGGGTGAAATGTGTGTGTCTGTGTGTGTATGTGCTTGTGTGTGTGTGAAATGCGTGTGCATGTGTGTGTGTGTGTTTGCTGTGCGTCTTCATGTGTGTGTTCATGCATTAATGCTAAATGTGCCCATGACTAAACGATGTGTTTCCTGAGCTCTGAGTGTCCCAGCCTCCCGTCCCACAGCAGTCAGCTCAGAGATGGGGATTCATGCCTCCTCAGCCTCACCGACAGGCCGACTTCCATCTCCTGTTGGACGCGGTGTAGCAGCAGCCTCCATCACCATGAGAGGGGTGGTGCTGGTGGTGCAGGGTGTGTGTTGATTCATCTTCAGTGTTCCTAGCCTGACCCCCACAGTTCTCCATTTAAAACGGTAAGAGAGGCAACAAGACGAGGAGAGAGAGCGAGAGAGAGAGAGAGAGAGAGAGAGAGAGAGAGAGAGAGAGAGAGAGAGAGAGAGAGAGAGAGAGAGAGAGAGAGAGAGAGAGAGAGAGAGCGAGAGAGCGAGAGAGCGAGAGAGAGCGAGAGAGAGAGAGAGCGAGAGAGAGAGAGAGAGAGCGAGAGAGAGAGAGAGAGCGAGAGAGAGCGAGAGAGCGAGAGAGAGCGAGAGCGAGAGAGAGAGAGAGAGTGAGAGAGAGAGAGAGAGAGCGAGAGAGCGAGAGAGCGAGAGAGCGAGAGAGCGAGAGAGAGAGAGAGAGAGAGTGAGAGAGAGAGAGAGAGCGAGAGAGCGAGAGAGAGCGAGAGAGAGAGAGAGCGAGAGAGAGAGAGAGAGAGAGAGAGAGAGAGAGAGAGAGAGAGAGAGAGAGAGCGTGATGATGAATGAGTGAGATGGATCAGCGGTCAGTTAAGCGTGAACTACTTCACTGTTACGTAACGCTGTGTAGTTAGCAACTCATTGGGTGCCTCTGCTGTACTCCCAACTGCACAATAAAGTGATATTAATAATAAGGATGACCACATGATTAATGATGGTACAGTAGGCTAAATATACTGAGCATTTATTTTATGTTTTGTCTGATATGCATTTTTCTATCACTTCTAAACTGAATCTTAAGCATTGTGCTACAGAACCGGCGTAGAGACGGACATGGAAGATACTCATCTCCCCCGGGCCCCGGGCCTCCTGGGGGTCCTGAGGGGGTCCCGGGGGCCGGAGAAGGCCCCGGGACCCCCGTAACAATAGAGGAAGCGGTGTCCGGTCGTCCGGAGCCATTGTCCTGCCGTCCGGCTGACAGCGCGTGATGAAGCACCGGTCTGCCCGGGAGCCGGGGGAGGGACGGGGGGGGGGAACTCCTCCATCCGTGAGATGGCAGAATGAATCACGGCCGACCCAGAGTTGGGCCCCCAGTCTGGCCCCTGCGTGTCCCCCCAGACCCCCCATCGACCCCACTCCTCACCGGACAAACATGACAAATCTGGTGTTTATTTACTTAAAAAGACCTGGTGAGCAAAGAGCAAAGAGGGAGAGGGGGGGTGGGAGAGATAAAAAACTGAGTAAAATCAATACTAAGTTAGCAGCTCTTGCCCTGCTGCTGCAGCCGGTGAGGGGTGTGTTGTAACGAGGGCCCGGGGGGGGGGGGGGCAGGTGGGGGGGGGGCAGGTGGGGGCAGGTGGGGGCGGGGGGCAGGTGGCTGACCAGAGAGGGAGGAGCAGAGCAGGGAACATGAGCCACTAGCAGACACATCTTCAATTATACTCACTATTCATTCAACCGCTGCCTTGTCTTATCGCTACATTATTAATTATAGACACAAATACAGAAATGGAATCTTATTTTTCATCAGATTTCATAAAGCGTGTTTTATCTAACGAGCGACGCCGGGGGTCCCGTCTGAAGCCAAGCATCCGGTGATGAATCTCCTCCGATCTCCGGGAGATGAAATCGTCTCCCGGTCGGGGTTCAGACGGAGGGCCGCCGGTACGAGAGACAGAGAGAGATGAGGGGCTCCCTGGGGGGAGGGGCCCCGTGCTCTCCGGTCGGGCCCCTAACAGAAACAGCGGTGGGGACCTGTCAGAGTTTGTGTCGTGTCCTACATCACGTCACGTCTCATCAAGGGTAAAACACACGTACGGCCGCCCGGGGAAGCGCTGGAAAACGGGAGTCATTGTAAAGCATTTCCCTGAACCCTGCAGCCCCCCCCCCCACACAGGTCTCCTGAAGACAGATGGGTCTAGGGTAATGACAGAGCACCCGGTCCACAAATCCTCCTCCCCCCCCGCCCCCCAGCCCGGCCCCTCCTCCTCCTCCCAGACTCCTCCATTAGTCATGTGCACGCGGCCGACCAGCAGCCAGCGGTCGTAATTAGACAAGGACAAATGGCCGGCCGCGGACATGGACCGGTCCGGCCACTAAATAAGGCCCCGTTTCCATAGCGACCGGTGGGCGGTGCGCGGGACCAGAAGAGATTGGGTGGGGGGGGGGGCAAGGTGCTCACCCCCCCCCCTCCACCAACTCATTCATTACCTGGCAGGTCTGTAGCTCTAAGCCTTGGTCCAACAATACGCTTCCAGACGCGACCTCATCCCCTGAACCAGAGTCTGCTCCACCTCGGGGTTCCTCTGCTCCACCTCGGGGTTCCTCTGCTCCACCTCGGGGTTCCTCTGCTCCACCTCGGTGTTCCTCTGCTCCACCTCGGGGTTCCTCTGCTCCACCTCGGGGTTCCTCTGCTCCACCTCGGGGTTCCTCTGCTCCACCTTGGGGTTCCTGTTGTAGGCGGTGCTCTCTGACTCTGGGTCTTGAGTCTTGTGTCTCTCACGGGTAAAAAACCACCTCAGAAAAATGTTTAACACAATTCATCACACGGATGATTAATTATTCTCTCAGGAAATGATCATTTTGAACAGAACACTGAATGGACCCCATCTCCTTATGGGTTAACATATTGAAACCATAAATAAAAACGCCTTCCACACATGCATCACAAGATGGGGAGTTCACACCGATGGGGAGTTGGACAAACCAGAGTGAAACCTATTTGATGAGGGTCAGTAAAGACACAAACCAGAGTGAAACCTATTTGATGAGGGTCAGTAAAGACACAAACCAGAGTGAAACCTATTTGATGAGGGTCAGTAAAGACACAAACCAGAGTGAAACCTATTTGATGAAGGTCAGTAAAGACACAAACCAGAGTGAAACATATTTGATGAAGGTCAGTAAAGACAAAAACCAGAGTGAAACCTATTGGATGAGACATTGGATCTCCAATCAGCTCTTCCACTTAATCGCCTTGCAATCTAAGAGGTTGCAGTTAAACCAACTCCAAAATTATAGCATTAGCATTTCCGTGGAACAACAAACAATATGTGAATGTTCAATGATTGCTGTTTGAAGTAGTCAAAGTTAACATGACAATGTATTAAAAATGTAATTTAAGATTTACTATATAATTTGCGCAGAAGATTTCTGTAAAGGAATGGGCCTCCTGATGTAAGGTTCTAAAGGGGCCTTGACCTGTTAAAGACCAAGAGGGCCGGAAGGCCACTCCGCCCGTCTCCGTCCAGCGCCGGTCAAAGAGCTACGTCACTTGTTTTTTTTTGCGGTGGTCAAACCCAACTCCAAATAAATAAATTAAGTAAGTAAGGCGAAGCAGGAGAGGTTTCAGGGTACATTAGGCGTAACATTAGACGGGCGGAATTAGCCCAAACGAAAAACCATCAAATCGCATTACACCCTGCCAGAGAAACTGGCTGTCAACAAAATATAAATTAGTGCAGCGGCCGGGGTCTCCAGAGGAGTATCGCTAACAATTGTTTTGGCCGGGTCAGAGCTGGTCCTCGTCCCCTGGCGGGACCCGGGTCCACCGTGAACCGACCGCCACACACACACGCGCTAGCAGCACGCTTCGCCGGAGCTGACTTTATTGATCTCCGTCCTAATTTCCTAATTAGTTTTTTATTGGATTTCATAATCGTCATCAGGACACATCAAAAGAAACCCGACACCCCAGCAAGATTTTTCTGCCCTCCTCGACATAATATTTAGTAGTTTGGTGTTTTTCCCTCTTGAACGGAGCTGTGGATTCCATTCCCCAGCTGTGAGAGCAGCCCTCTTGCTTTTTTTTTAACCATTTTATTTCCTTTACTTTTCTCCTTGGACAGCAAACACTGCACAAACACACCACTCCTCCCATGTGCAGTAAGTGATGTTTAGCTTCGCACATTTTCTGCATGATCTGCTGCTATTTGTCACACTCCTGCTCCCTCCCCGGTCGGCCCTGCTCGGAGCACTCCTTAAACACGCTGAAGCAGGAGGCAAAGAAAACAGTTGGGCAGCCTGGTCCCCGGCTGACTGTTATTCTGCCCCCTGAGTTATGAGCGTCCCTCTCTGTGTGTCCCTCACAGGCCTCCGAGGCCCAGGTTCCCCTCAGTCTGCTGAGGGGAACCTGGGCCTCGGAGGCCTGTGTGTCCCTCACAGGCCTCCGAGGCCCAGGTTCCCCTCAGTCTGCTGAGTCATCCCTAGACCCCTCCATTTAAAAAGGGACTTCAATTAAATAGCAGGATTTACACTCAAAACAGCGTGATGGAAAAAATGATAACTAAATGATTGTGAGCTGAAGATGCTTGGTACCTGGCCAAATGTCCCAGCACACAGGGACCACAACATGGCTGTTAGACTGTCTCGGGATGACACCAGAGAGCTGGACTCAGGAAACCCAGTGTTTTGTATGGCTGTGAGATCCTCAACGTGCTGAGAGATTCAGAGCCCAACCTGGAACCAAGGACCAAGGAATACGAGGTCTGGACCTGCAGCGCTCATCACAAATGGTTTCAGCTGTGTCACCATGACAGATTGGTGACAAACCAGGAATGACGAATGTCAAGGTGCTTAAGGGACAAGGAACATGAATGTTCTCTTCCACAGAACGGGACCACTTTATGAACAAGTAAAAACAACTGACTAAACTGTCAATTTCCTGGACCGGGTGTCCTTAGTCTGACGGATGGCTGTAGTCGCTCTCCAGAAAACAATTCATTCTCCATTTCTCAGAATGCGGGATATCTTTCTTTGCGGTCCATCACGCTGTTGCCTCTTTATTTTACTAATTGTACAGTGTCCTTGGGTGTCATGAAAGGCGCCTAAAATACAATGAGTTATTAGTTATTAATTAGAAATTTTTCTGTTGCTATTACCTTAGAAAATCTCTATAGGCAACGATGCAGTGGCCATGATAGGTGTTAGCAGAAACACCGGGCTATACATTAAGGCAGCCTAGTAGAAAGAGTATTTATCAAGACTACACGCCAGGTTAGCTTTGATCCTTGAAGTTAGACTCTGGTTCTGCTCCTGGTCCTCAATCACCCCCTGGTCAGTACCATGTGTCTGGGGCACAGGCCAGTGGATGGGGCTTAAATCGCGGTGAAGATGTTTTTGGCCTTGATCGCGGGGGCCATCGATCCCGGGTTGATTCCCACTCAGATACGTCTTATTTTATTAGTGGCTTCGGCCTTCCGCCGCCCAATTCCACTGTGATCAATACCAGCATGGGGGCAGCCAGTATTTTTCTCACTTTTAGTGCCTTAACACTGTTTAACCGTGTCACCTGATAAACGGCACGCCCTTCCCAAACACTGATTTCCTATTGATTTCTCCCTCGTTCTACCATTCCTTCCCTTCCTCACTCTCCCGTTGTTTTTATCGTGGCTTGTCTCTCTCTCTCCCTCTCCTCACCCCGTGCCTCCCCCCACGGCGCTACAGCCGCCCCATCATCTCCCCCCAGTCACTCATTCTGTTGACGGTGGGTGGGTCAGCCCCTCCCCAGCGGGCTTCATCCTTGCTCTTAATGAGAATAAGTGAAATATTATCCAGACGTCACTTCACCGGTTCATCAATTATTTGTTACACGTCAATCATCTAAAAAATAAATCGGAAGTATGTCAAAGTTTATTTTAAAAAGGTAAACATAGCATCCTACCTACTGTTTGGGAAACCTGCAATGTGCCACAATGCATCCAGACATATATATATGTGTGTGTGTGTGTGTGTGTGTGTGTGTGTGTGTGTGTGTGTGTGTGTGTGTGTGTGTGTGTGTGTGTGTGTGTGTGTGTGTGTGTGTGTGTGTGTGTGTGTGTGTGTGTGTGTGTGTGTGAGGGTAGTAGCCAAGTATCCACAGAGCACAATATAGTGCATACAATGCAACAGATGCCACGGCAACCTGGGAGGAGACAGCCCCATCCATCATCACTTGTAGCCGTGGTGATCAAAGCAGGGGATGGAGAGCAGCACTGAGACCCCAGCAGGGCAGTGTGCAAATATAACGTCTAATTCATAGAAATAATGACATGAAAGATTTACCAGAATAAACATTCCTGAAAAAGATACAAATTCCCTATGCCATTTAGTTTTAAATTATGTAAAACATATATGACCTAAATATAGATATAACCTTAATAAATAACAGAATGACAAGCACTATTGGGACAGGTGCACTTGACCTAACTATTGATGTTCTTTAATTACTTTATTATAAGATTACAAAGTGTACGTTATTAACAGCAGATCTCTAAATAGACTGGCATTGGTCAAAAGGAGGTCCCACCACACAATACATTGTACAGACTGTTTAAGTGGCAGGGTCAAAGTCAGTTAATCAAATTAAGATATTACAGTAAAAATCTGTTGAATTAGTTTAATTTCATTAAAGTTGTGACTACAAAAGAGACACTAACGGCTTTTCACCTGATCAAGAGAACACTTTGAAAGCTATTGTGAAGAACATACGCTGGACTGTTAGTCTCCGCACGGCGGGAGACGGATAAACCAGCGTGTAAACAGATCCACTAACACCAGCTGATGGATGTTAGAGCCCTCCTGATACACGGACGCTCACAGCGAGCGGAGGAACTGACCACCAAGAACCGACAGGTCAGTGGGGGGTCCAGAGAACAGACGTCCTATTAACACCAAGCAGGAGAAGAGCTGGAGTGGAGAGGAGAAGCCAGCATGCTAAACAGCAGCACCCGGCCTGGATGAGCCTGAGAGGAGCCAGAGAGCCCAGCGCTCCTCACCACAACACATAAATCACAGGCAGGCCGGTGTGGAATTCAATCGGCTTCTTCCATCCATTTCACGTGAAGCGGACTGAAGGCTGGCCTTGCGGTGCCGGAAAAAGAAGGGAAGGGAAGGAGAAAGTGGAGCGGTTTGGGGGAGAGGGGGAGGGAGGGGAGGTTCTCCCTACACTTCATCAGGACCCCTACTTCATAACAAATGGAGTGTCTCTGGGGCGGAGGAGTGCCATCAGAAACCCTCGCTCTCTCTATCCATTTAATGGGGGCGGCGGAGGGCAGGGTCAGGGGGCGGCCGTGGGGGGGCTGGTCTCTCTTCCCCAGTCACACAGTAAACCACCTTTTAGGAATGGTTTCTCAATAAGAAACCATCAGTCCATTTATCTGCACCAGGCGGGCCTGTCTGCTCACCCGGACCTCCAATATTTTTCGTTTGACCTGATCAGGGCAATAAACTACAGCCAGACACTTTCAATTTGTCACCGGGGGGGGGGGGCGCTACTGATTGCGTGCTACCTAGCAGATGTAAAAATCACTCCCATGCTTGAATCTGTTTGTTATTTTCTTCATATTTTCAGCCAAGCTGCATCCTCCTCTCCTAGAATGATCTAACTCCCCATCCATTCACTGTGGCATGAATGTTAGGAGGCATTTCTGTTGTTCAGAGTTGCAAATCATATATATATATTATATATATATATATATATATATATTATATATATCATATACTGTATATATATATATATATATATATATATATATATATATATATATATATATAATATATATCATATACTGTATATATATATAATATTGCTTTGGATTTATGAGGCTGGAGGATAGTCTGGTGGTATGGATATTAAAAAGGTAAATAGTAAAAACCATATTTTCATGCATGGTCTTTCAGCTCTGCAGTAATCAAATGTGGTCAACTCATTAAACTGAAATTAACTATAAATGTCTGTACCTTCTTGATCATCACAACACACATTACTAATGTTTTTATATAGTCCATTTCAGGTATTCATACACAAAACAGTGACATTTAATTTTTACTATATATTTCTTTCCTACTGTGGCTGCGTGCAGAGGTATTCCTATTGAACTGGAACATGTGTGTTGTCTTGTGCTAATACATCTAGTTAATATGTGGTCAAAGAACCTGGAGAGATTTTGATGTGTTTCTGGAACAAAATGTCCCATAATCAAATGTGAACTTTCTCCAGGTCTTCACCATGTTGTTAACATTACAGGTGGTAGGATAATGGTGCTTCACCGCCCTGTTAAAAGAACCAGCCTGACCATTTAAAACTGCCAGCCTGAACACTTAGCGCTTGAATAGTCACCAAGTAGAGAAAAATTAACTAGTTTGTTTTCTGTCAAAACACGTATAAACTTTGAACAGGGGGTAATTACAATTCACACATGACTTGTGTTCTCATTAAGCCCCAAACAGTTAAACATTCCTTAAATTAGACAGGACACGTCAATGATTCTTTGGATGCAGTGGAACACACAAGGGGGGAAACAGTCGACCCCGTCCTCACGACCTGTTCAAAGCACTGCCTGGTCCGAACCACACGGACGCCACTAACCACCACACGGACGCCACTAACCACCACACAGAGGCCACTAACCACCACACAGAGGCCACTAACCACCACACGGACGCCACTAACCACCACACAGAGGCCACTAACCACCACACGGACGCCACTAACCACCACACGGACGCCACTAACCACCACACAGAGGCCACTAACCACCACACGGAGGCCACTAACCACCACACAGAGGCCACTAACCACCACACGGACGCCACTAACCACCACACAGAGGCCACTAACCACCACACAGAGGCCACTAACCACCACACAGAGGCCACTAACCACACGAGGCCCTAACCACACAGAGGCCACTAACCAGACACACGGAGGCCACTAACCACCACACAGAGGCCACTAACCACCACACAGAGGCCACTAACCACCACACGGAGGCCACTAACCAGACACACGGAGGCCACTAACCACCACACGGAGGCCACTAACCAGACACACGGAGGCCACTAACCACCACACAGAGGCCACTAACCAGACACACGGAGGCCACTAACCAGACACACGGAGGCCACTAACCACCACACGGAGGCCACTAACCACCACACGGAGGCCACTAACCAGACACACGGAGGCCACTAACCACCACACGGAGGCCACTAACCACCACACGGAGGCCACTAACCAGACACACGGAGGCCACTAACCACCACACGGAGGCCACTAACCACCACACAGAGGCCACTAACCACCACACGGAGGCCACTAACCACCACACAGAGGCCACTAACCACCACACGGAGGCCACTAACCACCACACGGAGGCCACTAACCAGACACACGGAGGCCACTAACCACCACACAGAGGCCACTAACCACCACACAGAGGCCACTAACCACCACACACAGGCCACTAACCACCACACAGAGGCCACTAACCACCACACAGAGGCCACTAACCACCACACAGAGGCCACTAACCACCACACAGAGGCCACTAACCACCACACGGAGGCCACTAACCAGACACACGGAGGCCACTAACCACCACACGGAGGCCACTAACCAGACACACGGAGGCCACTAACCACCACACGGAGGCCACTAACCAGACACACGGAGGCCACTAACCACCACACGGAGGCCACTAACCACCACACGGAGGCCACTAACCAGACACACGGAGGCCACTAACCAGACACACGGAGGCCACTAACCACCACACGGAGGCCACTAACCAGACACACGGAGGCCACTAACCACCACACGGAGGCCACTAACCAGACACACGGAGGCCACTAACCAGACACATCCGGCCGTCAGGCGGCGTGCTGGAGCCATCGCCGCACGGTTAGAATGACCAACGGAGCGGAACACAACAAGCCCACACAGAGGGTCGTCTTCTAACCACACGGACGATATGAGGCCACTGGGACTCAGTCCTCTCCGTTCAGTTGACTCTGGACATGCCACAGCTGGATCCTGTGACATCAGAATAATCAGAATCAAACAGCAATTAAAAAAGATATACATATAAACAATTATAATTATAGTTATATATAATTATAATTATTATATAATAATTAAAATAATTGCCATATATATTGGGCTGGCCCTATGTCCAGTAGTGGTAATTGTAAATGTATATACATGCAAAGGTGCAGTGGGATGTAAACATGTACCTAGGTTATAGTAGGTTATAGTATTTATGAAATACGGTATTGTGGTTAAAACAGCAATGATAAAACACACACAGTGGCCGTAGAGGTGGAGAACATCGACATGACTTCCAAGGTCATGTGTTGTTATAGAGGGGTCATTTCATTCCTTGTGATTATTTATTCTCAATGTACAGTTACATCAACAACAGTTGGAATGTGTTGCTAAATGATAAATGTAGACCTGGCTGTATCCGGTTTCAAATCTAAAAATACCGTTTTAACAAGACCATTGGAATGCCTTAACGGCCCAATAGCCCCCTATGGTAACGAGGCTCGGGTCTCCTGGTTCACCATGGAGGACCTCCATGACGTCACGGGCTCCTGTAGCCTTAAGGGTTAGCATAGCCCGGTAGCAACAAGCTACATTAACTACATACACGTAGTTTAAACGACATAAACATGTCGTTTAAACTTCAGGGGACATCACAGTAGTAACCTGGTTCAGCATTGCCCGGTAGCAACATAAAGACCTACATAAACTACATACACATGTAGTTTAAACTACATACACATGTAGTTTAAACTACAGGGGACATCACAGTAGTAACCTGGTTTAGCATTGCCTACCTTTATTATTTACTTCTAAAAATAAAAATATATTTAACATTTATTTGTCCCCGTAGTAACATAAATGGTAATATGCCCATCAGTAGTTTAAACTACCGGTAACGTCGTGTAGTTGTAGTAGTTGATGAAGATAAAGAGTGTTTGTTGGTTTGAGGTTAAAATACCTGACGGTTGTGATTTATATTTATATTAAATATCGCTGTCAGTCCGATACAAACATGTCCATAAGTAGGAGTAAAGGAACGACTCAACGGCTCGCCTGGTGGGACGACACGTTGTCTTCATCTTCCTAATGTCATAATGACAGATGATTACTGAAGTCTTAATTAAGAAAGTAAAAATAACTATAGCAATTGACCACACACACAGTGTCTGAAACACATTTTATAACTTTGTATATATATATATTTATAATTTAATTTAAAAAAAATAGTTAGGGTTACCTAACCCATAAAATAAATATGAATTATATACGAATATATATACAGTACATATATATATATTCAAACCTCACGTCACCGTCATAGTAGTCATCCTCGGTTAAAACGTGTTTTCCTTTCTTGTAAAGTCCAACACTGACACCTTCTGGACAAGTGAAGCACTGCAGACAAACAGGAGACCAGACCCATGGACGGACCCACCTCAGAAGGACCAGAGACCCATGGACGGACACACCTCAGAAGGACCAGAGACACAGGACACCTCAGAAGGACCAGAGACCCATGGACAGACCCACCTCAGAAGGACCAGAGACACAGGACACCTCAGAAGGACCAGAGACCCATGGACAGACCCACCTCAGAAGGACCAGAGACACAGGACACCTCAGGACCAGAGAGACATGGACACAGGACACCTCAGAAGGACCAGAGACACGTGGACACAGGACTTTATTTGATGAGGTATGGTGATGATGGGGAACAGAGCGCTCTGTGAGAGTGGAACCACCACTTGGTTTTAAACGTTATAGTTGGACTGCATACGGATTCAGAGCACCAGCACAAATGCAAATGAATCATTTTATACAACCGCTGTATTTGTGGTTAATCTATACACAGATTTTCCAATATATAACTATAGGTCACATGCAGTAGTAATTATTCAGGGTTCTACTCATCTAATCAGATGTTAGTTTCTTTGTATTATAATTATTATTATTAATATCATGTTGTCCTTAAATGGCTAACGGTCTCACCTGATCTCACCTTACTTCAAGAACACGTCATCTATGGAAACCATGCAGAACCTCACAGACAGTCTACTGGACCTTCAGAACCTCAGGGACCTTCTACTGGACTTTCAGAACCTCAGGGACCTTCAGAACCTCAGGGACCTTCTACTGGACCTTCAGAACCTCAAGGACCTACAGAACCTCAGGGACCTTCAGAACCTCAGGGACCTTCTACTGGACCTTCAGAACCTCAGGGACCTTCAGAACCTCAAGGACCTTCAGAACCTCAGGGGCCTTCAGAACCTTACGGACCGTCTTCTGAACCACTTTTATGAGCGCAAGTAAAACTACACCAAGAACTACCGTTTCCTCGCTCGATGATTGCTCTCAATTCTCAGGCCCAGTATCTCAAACTAAAATAAAATATAAAAAGAACACAAATAGAGAAAAGATGGAGAAAACTGGAGAGAACCATGAGGCGGTTCCACCTCATGTTTGGTATTTCTGTATTTCTGTCTCCTGTGTTCCACCCACTGGGAGAGACCCCCCGTGGTAGACCCAGGAACCCCGAGGGATGAGGTCTCCCAGCCTGGCACACCTGGGGTTCTCCCAGGAGGGGGTACACCTGGGGTTCTCCCAGGAGGGGGTACACCTGGGGTTCTCCCAGGAGGAGGGGGTACACCTGGGGTTCTCCCAGGAGGAGGGGGCACACCTGGACTACTGAACCACACCTGGAGAACCGCCTTTAAAGAAGATGGATGCATGGATAGAAATTAAATGTTTTAATAAAAAAATTTAAAAAAAAGGAAATTTTATCCAACAATATGAATGAAAAAGTATTTTGAATGCATTTGAAGTGAAAAACTAAACAATACAGCAAGAGGTGACCAAAACATAAACACTACCGGAACTTTCTTTCCGATGCTTTTCCATGAGTCAGTGAGTGGATGCACGGAACAGATGGCACTTAATTTTGGTTTCTGAATTCACAGTTTTGTAATTCAAACACTCAAGTTTTACTTTCACGTTCCATTCAAAATAGAAAGTGAAATATGGTTGATAAAAAATTGGCACAGTGTGGTATCAAGGCTAGTTTGATTGAGCTAGCCAGTTGTACAGAGACAACAAATTAGAAAACTACTCACTCACATTCAACCTGGGGTCATCACACACGTCTGAAACATCTCCAACCACAGCAAGGAACATCTAATGTGTTACGGGAAAGTCTAATTAAAGATGAGAAGCTCCCAAAATTAGAAAATGAAGATTTTGCTCTGCATCACAAACAAAAACAAACCAAAACAAACAAAGGCCAAAGGAAGAGGCACCCGGTGGTCTATGAGGAAAGGAAATTCAAAAGATGACTCCCTCAGAAGTAGAGAATCCAACACCATCCTTAATGCTTGTGCTGCACTGCAACAGAACCTACGGCTTCACCAAACACCCACGCCAAGCTCCGGGGAACGAGTCGATCCCTTCCAAAGCCGCCGCCCGACTCAACCCTAACTATGAACTACAGGTATGTTGGCCTGCCGCTATCTGACCACGTCTGAAAGGACACGACGAAGGCACATCCTGACCTTCTGCAGCATCCGACGACCGAGTCGCCATCAGACGCTACGCCCGCTCCTAGGCAACGACAATAAGAACCGCTTACAAATGTAAGCAAATCACCAGTGTCCGATCTAGCATGGCCAAACAGGGCTCCGTCATGGAGAGGTGGGACAGTGCAGATGAACTAGAAGTTACAGGTGTGTATATACAGGGGGATGGGGCACAGTGCTGGTTCAACTGGGGATGACTTCTTCAGCGCAGAGCTGGAATCCTCTCAGAGAACACGGGACCTCTTGCTGGCTAGTGACCCGTGCTGAGAGAACACAAGACAATCATGTGGTTACACTCAATACATGACAGGGAAACCCAACTTCAATACTAGCATTTGAACGTTAAACCTTGTTTATTTTACCTTGGCCTGCTTGTAGAAGTGTGGGGCCAGCTCCACCAGCCAGGAAGACTCAACAGCCGTCACATCCCTCATGTAGTACTTGGCTGTCTGCACCACCTCGTTATACACCACCCTGACAGACACATGGGAACATCCACCCATCAGAACACAGCGAGACACCTTCTCATCCACCCATGTCCCTTAGCATCATGATTCTAGAGTGTGTAGACACCATTACATGTACAGAAGGTCATTATGATTCTAGAGTGTGTAGACACCATTACATGTACAGAAGGTCATTATGATTCTAGAGTGTGGTGTTTAATGGTGTCCATCCATCCTTTAGGAGGTTTAACTACTCACCACTTTGGAGGTTTCTCACCAAACAGCACTGAGTTGGGGTGGATATGAAGCTCCCGGTCGTCCCTTAATGTCCTGTACAGAGCAGAGAAAATTCATGTCAAACGATTATAAGAGTTGGAAGAATAACTCAAAAGTGAATAAATAAGGAGTAAGAAAGGCCGACCTGTAGGAGCCCGAGTGGTGGATACGAGCGGCGTTGGCGAAGAATCCAGCGACGATACATCTGAGGATAACATCAGGGTCGCCTTGACGACCAAACAGACCATGATGAGTAACACCACTCCACCACTAGGGGGAGAAGTAACACCACTCCACCACTAGGGGGAGAAGTAACACCACTCCACCACTAGGGGGAGAAGTAACACCACTCCACCACTAGGGGGGAGAAGTAACACCACTCCACCACTAGGGGGGAGAAGTAACACCACTCCACCACTAGGGGGGAGAAGTAACACCACTCCACCACTAGGGGGAGAAGTAACACCACTCCACCACTAGGGGGGAGAAGTAACACCACTCCACCACTAGGAGGAGGGGAGAAGTAACACCACTCCACCACTAGGAGGGGGGGAGAAGTAACACCACTCCACCACTAGGGGGAGAAGTAACACCACTCCACCACTAGGGGGGAGAAGTAACACCACTCCACCACTAGGGGGGAGAAGTAACACCACTCCACCACTAGGAGGGGGGGAGAAGTAACACCACTCCACCACTAGGAGGGGGGAGAAGTAACACCACTCCACCACTAGGAGGGAGGGAGAAGTAACACCACTCCACCACTAGGAGGGAGAAGTAACACCACTCCACCACTAGGGGGAGAAGTAACACCACTCCACCACTAGGAGGGGGGGAGAAGTAACACCACTCCACCACTAGGAGGGGGGGAGAAGTAACACCACTCCACCACTAGGAGGGGGGGAGAAGTAACACCACTCCACCACTAGGAGGGGGGGAGAAGTAACACCACTCCACCACTAGGAGGGGGGGAGAAGTAACACCACTCCACCACTAGGAGGGGGGGAGAAGTAACACCACTCCACCACTAGGAGGGGGGGAGAAGTAACACCACTCCACCACTAGGAGGGGGGGAGAAGTAACACCACTCCACCACTAGGAGGGGGGGAGAAGTAACACCACTCCACCACTAGGAGGGAGAAGTAACACCACTCCACCACTAGGGGGGAGAAGTAACACCACTCCACCACTAGGGGGGAGAAGTAACACCACTCCACCACTAGGAGGGGGGGAGAAGTAACACCACTCCACCACTAGGGGGGAGAAGTAACACCACTCCACCACTAGGAGGGGGGGAAATCTCTGTTAGATTTCGATTCTTGGGGATCATGATTCCATTCCATACTCGGTTCATCATTTGACACATCAGTCGATGTGTCAAATGATGAAAGCAGAGGAAAGTGTGGAGTTATAACACAAGAAGTTCATAGAATCATAGAAGATAAGAATGACCATAAACCCCAATGTGACCCGGACACAGCGTTCTCTCACGGGTACACGGGTGGGGGTGTAAGTGATGGAGTCCTTCATGGTAACCCAGGTGTGGTGGTGGTGTAAGTGATGGAGTAGGAGGACCCACCTTCACTGGAGGTCCTGGGAACCTTGAACTTGTTCATGAGCCTCCTGAGCTGCTCCCTCACGGTGAGGGCCCTCAGGAGCCCCTTGTAGTTCAGGAAGTGCTCCTGGCACCACTGGGAGCTCTTCTGGTGCTGAGGGAGGAGGAAGGAACACTAGAATAATACTGAGGGGTAGGGAGGTGGAGGTGTGAGTGGTGTGGAGGTGGAAGTGTGAGTGGTAGGAAGGTGGAGGTGGAGGTGTAGGAAGGTGGAGGTGTGCGCACCTTGAGGAAGGCTTCGAACACGTTCAACATGGTCAGGTGGTCTCCTTCCGCCACCGCAAACTTCCGGTGCTGGCGTGCCTATGGACGGAGACGTTGGTGGAGGGAGGGAACAAAACTTTATTAGTCTAGCCCTTAATCACAATTACAGTGTCAAAGGGCTTCACAGGCCACATGTTTACAACACCCCCCAAACCCTAAGGGCAAGAGAAAACTCCCTTAAAGATGGAGGAAGAAACCTTGAGAAGGAAGCAGGGAAGGTGAGGAGCTCGTGGTCCTTACACACGTGGTTGTTCCGCAACAAACGTTTCACTTACCGCCACTTTCTTCTGATTTGACGGCAACACGAAGATGTTCTGGATCTGCATCATCGCCGCAATGGTCACGATCTCTTTGGAGCAGCCGAAATTCCCGGACTCTAAGAGCATCTTGGCGAACATGGGGCTCAGCGGGAACTCCGCCATCCGGACCCCCATGGGGTCTGTCAGACGGCCGTACTGGTCCAGACCTGAGCACAGCACCGCGGCCAAGGGCATTAGACACCAAGGAGTTGACATGTTCAGGTAGAGGGAGGGAGACACTCTGAACACAAACACACCACTGGAAAGGATGAGGATAGGGAAATCCCCTTGGGGTGGGATGACAACTTCACGCTTGCATAGAAGTGTTTAAAGTGCTCTGGTCCCTTACCTCCCAGGGCATAGAGCAGCTCCAGGGCTTGGATCATGGTCTGAGCAGGAGGGGGCTGCCATGGAAACACACGCATGTTAATGGGTTTCACCATGGAAGCCATAATAATAATAATGATAATAAACATAATAATAATGATAATAAACATAATAATAATGATAATAAACATAATAATAATGATGTGGTCTCGGCATTCTTGAGATGTCATACAGAGAGGAAGCTGAAGCGCAGGACGTTGTCGATGCCGAGGGCCTTCAGCTGCAGGATGACAGGGGTCAGGTTGGTGCGCTGCATCTCTGGCACGGTGGAGGCAGGCAGCTTCTCGTAGTCCTCCTCTGGGGAGAAGACAAACAATTCATCCAAATATTTTAGAAACACCAATATGGCTGCAATATATGAAAGTGCAACATCCAAATTGTAGGAGCTGCAGTTTTTTGTTACGGGTAAAATGCGTGAATGTCCATTTATAACAGCGGTATGAATTAAGTGCTGTACTGCTGCAGAGATGAAGCATGTTTGTTTGGTAGAGACCCTAACCAATGTAGTTAATCGTTTCATTTAGAGAACACTGTGTTTGTTGTGGTCATTCTGCGTACCGGTGTATAACCGGAAGCACTTCCCGGAGCGGTTGCGTCCGGCCCGCCCCGCCCTCTGGCTGGCCGAGGCCTTGGAGATGGGGCTGACCACCAGTGACTCGATGGCCGTGGAAGGGTTGTAGGCTCTCAGCTTCACGAACGCACAGTCGATCACAAACACCACGCCGTTTATGGTGATGGAGGTCTCCGCCATGTTGGTGGCCACCACCACCTGTGGGTACACAGACGAGCTTCACATTTACAGGATGGGTCGGAAGGTTTAACTCCTAGAATTCACATGTTGTGGGGACCACAACATGTGAATGCACCTGCATTGTTTCGCAAACTAAAACAGATAGAATGAACAATCATCCATATGAAAGACCTATGGAATATGATCCTAGAAGGAGGCGCTCACCTTGCGGACAGTAGGGGGCGCTCTGTCAAAGACCTTCATCTGCTCAGCGTAGGGCAGACCTGCGTACATGGGCATGACCCTCAGGTACTTCTTCATGCCGTAGCGGGACAGAGAGCGGGCCTGCTCCTGGAGCTGGGACACCACCTTCTCCACCTCGTCCTTCAGGAGACAACCACTCAGATGTAGACGCACACAGCAACATGCAGAGGTCCATAACAACAAACCAACACATGACGGGAGGGACGGAGCGCTCCTGACCTGCCCAGTGAGGAACGCCAGAACATCCCCATCGTCTTCCGTCTCGTGGATCTTCATCACAGTCTCCACCGTGGCCTTCACATAGTCTGGGACAGGACTGGAGAACAACCGGGTTTAGCAACCAGACGTCCTGCAGTTACAGGTGATATATTGGGGTCTGTGGTTCCTTGAATACCTGATGGTGTAGAACATATCCACAGGGAAGGTACGACCCTCGACCGTTAGGATACCACACGTGTCCTTGTTAGGATCTGAAGTCTCGTTCAGGTTGAAGAACTCTTGGAATTTCTTCAGGGGATGAATAAAAGATTATAAAGATTTGAGCACGATGACATTTAGCTATTTAGGTCAAATTCAACTAAACTGATGCAGCATCTCGAAGTAAGACACAACAGGAAAGAAATGTACAAAAGACAAACACCACTTTGTGCTACATCCACTTAGTTCAATGTGTACGTTGCCTGATGAAATGTGTCCTGAGGAGACCCGTCTCTCGTGTCCTCAGCGTAGAGGTTAAGAGGTTAACCAGTAGAGGTTAAGGAGGAGATAGTCACCTTGGCATCCAGAGTGGCCGAGGCCACGATCAGTCGGAGGTCTCTCCGCTTCTTCTGAATCTGTTCCAGGGAGGAGATGATAGGTGTGAGGTGTGTGCCTACGGGACAACCGGTTTGTGAGGGTCAGCAGTTTAATTACCTTCTTCAGGAGGCCGATGGCGATGTCCGTGTAGAGCGTTCTTTCGTGGGCCTCGTCCAACATCAACACGCTGGGAAAACAGTCTAAAGTAAAGATCCAAACATGCTTTGCTTCTTCAATATATGATCATACAATCATATATTCAACTACCTGTATTTTTTCAGAAGAGGATCAGCCATCATCTCTCGCACCAGCATGCCATCTGTTAGAAACTGAAGAAGACAGGTGCCAATGAGCATCTCCACCCGTGAAACCCCACAGAAACCCATCTGAGGGAGGAGGGACGACCACTCAAATAAGGAGTACCTTTATTCTGGTGGCTTGGGGGTCCGAGCAGTCGTCAAACCGGATGGTATAGCCCACCTCATGGCCTAGCAGGGCTCCTCTCTCTTCTGCAACACGGTTAGACACCTGCCAGAAGAGAGACAGACGGAGCTCAGTCCAGTGGGTTTCTCTGTATTCTAACTGTATCTCACTAGAATAACAGCGGCCGGTGGGCTGATCGGACGTTCATGAAGATCCTCCATCGTTTAAACCGTACAGAAATGGCGGCCACACGACGAGGCTGTGTCACGCCGATGACTCTTCCCTCCGCTGCCCAACCAGCCTCCAGCAGGTACTGAGGAGAGAGACACCAAGACAGTAAGGAAGGAGAGAGAGAGAAAGAGAGCGAGAGCGAGAGAGACGCACACACACCTGAGGAATCTGGGTTGTTTTCCCACATCCCGTCTCCCCGACGATGATGACTGTCTGATAGCTCTCCACCAAGTACAATATGTTGTTCCTGTGCTAGAAACATATGAATACCAATGTAAACATGAATACACTATGGTGAAGAGGAAGGTACACCACAGACATGTCTTATCTTCATCTAAAAACTATAGTGAAAAGGGTCATATTAACATATATTTACATTATACAGTCAAGATATTTACACAAATATTAGTCATCTACTAGATTATTTTTTGACACATGATTTAGTATGGGATAGTTGTGGGGAACCTAAACTAAAGTGAAAAGGGTAAATATCAACATATATTTACAGTATTACAGTCAAAACATATCTACACAGAGGAGTGATGCACTAGCTCATATGAGACACGTTACACTACGGGATAGGTGGGAAACCTTGAAGACCGGCAGCTTCTGACGCTGCTTCTCGATGGAGAGAGCGGTGTGCGGGTTGAACACCACCGGGGAGCCTGTGGTCTCCGACGGGAGGTCCCGCTCCTCAGACAGCCCCGGAGCCTCGGATCCTGGAGGAGAAGGAGGAGGTGAGGGTATTGAGAGGGTTTAGCTTCAGGAGGAGGAGGTGAGGGTATAGAGGGTTTAGCTTCAGGAGGAGGAGGTGAGGGTATAGAGGGTTTAGCTTCAGGAGGAGGTGAGGGTATAGAGGGTTTAGCTTCAGGAGGAGGAGGTGAGGGTATAGAGGGTTTAGCTTCAGGAGGAGGAGGTGAGGGTATAGAGGGTTTAGCTTCAGGAGGAGGAGGTGAGGGTATAGAGGGTTTAGCTTCAGGAGGAGGAGGTGAGGGTATAGAGGGTTTAGCTTCAGGAGGAGGTGAATACCGGGATACAGCATGTGTGCACTAGTGATGGGAATTCCGGCTCTTTTGAGTGAGCCGGCTCATTTGGCTCGGCTCACCAAGAAGAGCCGGCTCTTTCGGCTCCCAAACGGCTCTTCTATTTTACCACATATACCTTTTATTTACATGAAAGAGGTGGTGGTTCTTGATGTCCAGCAATCAGTGGTAAGGCAAACTGCAGTAGCTTCCTTAACCCTGGCCTGCAGTGAAGCACGTTCTCTATCATACAGTCTCGGAATGATTTTTGAGAGTGTTTTCCTGCTTGGAGGAACATTGGATTGAGAGCCTGTGTGAAGCTTCGGAATCCCTTGTCCTCCACAATGGAAAATGGTTGGAAATCACTTGCAATCATTTTGGCCAATTCTTCATCCACTATGTTCTGTCTAGCTGGGGTCATTCATTGCCTTTGCCATTCATTGCATATAAATTGGCTTATTGAGGTCTGTGTAGCTGTTGGTTTTTGGGTACCTGATGCATGGGTGGTAGATCCTGTAGCTGCAGCAACAACAGGTGGAGTAGACACACAGAAGCAGAAGCAGGCAGTCTGACCTGCCTTTTTTCTTCCAACTGAACTGTTGGATGCACAGTTCTCAAGTGCCTGTGGAGGTGGTTTGTGGACCCTGCTCTATATGAGAGCTTCATGTTGCAAATTCTGCATTCTGCCTTTGTGTTTGCACAATTGTTAAAATGCAGCCAAATGCTGCTTCTTTTCCTACTTTCACTCATCTTATTTGCGCGACGCAAACTGACCCTTCACCGTGTGAAGTGTCACCCCTCCATCTTTTCAGCTATCAGCACTGAGCACACGCGGCCCTCCCTCCTTATCTATCCTCACGTGATGCACAGCATGACATGCAGTCATGACAGTGACATTCAGTCACTGCATGTACGCGGAGCACCCGTAAAAAAAAAAATAACGGCTCGTTCGCGGGTGCGAGCCGGCTCCCGTCGTTCACTAAAAAGAGCCGGCTCTTTGAGCCGGCTCGTTCGCGACCGACACATCACTAGTGTGCACATGTCCCATTCATCAATACATGTTGACGTCATCGGTTCGCGGTACAGGACACACCGCGTCCATCACCACTGATCATGGGTTTGAGTCCCACTAGCAGACCTTTGGACTAAAGCTGAAACACTACTCACTAGTCACTACTCACTAGTCAGTACTCCCTAGTCGGTAGTCGGTACTCACTAGTCACTACTCCCTAGTCGGTAGTCACTACTCACTAGTCAGTACTCCCTAGTCGGTAGTCACTACTCCCTAGTCAGTACTCCCTAGTCGGTAGTCACTACTCCCTAGTCGGTAGTCACTAGTTGGTAGTCACTACTCCCTAGTCGGTAGTCACTAGTCGGTAGTCAGTACTCCCTAGTCGGTACTCACTAGTCAGTACTCCCTAGTCGGTAGTCACTAGTCCCTAGTCACTAGTTGGTAGTCACTACTCCCTAGTCGGTAGTCACTAGTCGGTACTCACTAGTCGGTACTCACTAGTCGGTAGTCACTACTCCCTAGTCGGTAGTCGGTACTCACTAGTCAGTACTCCCTAGTCGGTAGTCACTAGTCGGTAGTCACTAGTCGGTAGTCACTACTCCCTAGTCGGTAGTCGGTACTCACTAGTCAGTACTCACTAGTCGGTAGTCACTAGTCAGTACTCCCTAGTCGGTAGTCGGTACTCACTAGTCAGTACTCACTAGTCGGTAGTCACTAGTCGGTACTCACTAGTCACTACTCCCTAGTCGGTAGTCGGTACTCACTAGTCAGTACTCACTAGTCGGTAGTCACTACTCCCTAGTCAGTAGTCGGTACTCACTAGTCAGTACTCACTAGTCGGTAGTCACTAGTCGGTACTCACTAGTCACTACTCCCTAGTCGGTACTCACTAGTCACTACTCCCTAGTCGGTAGTCGGTACTCACTAGTCGGTACTCACTAGTCGGTAGTCGGTACTCACTAGTCAGTACTCACTAGTCGGTACTCACTACTCCCTAGTCGGTAGTCACTAGTCGGTACTCACTAGTCGGTAGTCAGTAGTCAGTAGTTAGCGTGTTGCCGTGTGTTCGGGATAACGTCCCGGTACACAGACACACCCAACCTCACATGCATGTGAAGCCATCCCGCAGACCTCCTGAACCCACCCGTTAGACCCCGGACCCCCCGGGGCGGACCGTTAGACCCCGGGGGGGGGTCCAGGGAGAAGGCCTTGAGGTGCGTCACTGGGACTCACCTCGACCCTCACCCTACGACCGACGGATGGCCGACGGTTCAGTGTTGAATTCAAACGGTTTAAACGCGCTCATAGTTGGACAAAATGCGTCCGTTTTCGTGCCCTTTTACTCACCCGGCTTCCAGAACTTCATCGTGGAGAGGGGAGTCGCCATTTTGGCTTCTACGTCACACGTTGCGCAATCGGTGGGTGACGTCATGTGTCGGAGATTTCACATTTAGATTAGATTAGATTAGAAATTCAGTACAGCGAAAATAATTTAGCATCTAACCAGAGTGCAAATGTTGCAGTAAAGTGCATGGTAATATAGTATAATTTACAGTTTAAATTTACAGGAATTTTACCCGAATGTGTACCCCAATCAATTACCCGAAGACTATATTTATTACAGATATTATAGAGAACATTCTGAAATACTATTTTTTTGGCCAAAAAAATTAACCAACACTAAACTGCTTCAAACTTTCAAGACCCGACCAATACTTCTCTCATTGATCAATAGGAATAATCAGTCAATCAATCACAGTCTGATAAACCAAACGGAGGCTACACAAAGCCCGATTTATTGTGATTTTTCAAAAGATCTCAATCAGAAAATACAATCGGCTCAGATCCCATCCACGGTGTCCATCACTAGTCCTCCTGTACTATAAAACACTGAGAGGTCGGTCACATCTGTCCAGATATCACCAATACAACATAGAAAAACATCAGCATGCTACAATACACACTTCAACAGAACGGGACATACAAACTAAAGACGTTTAAATTAATCTCAAACCGTTAGGCAAGACCTTGATGGGAGAGCTACATGTGAACAACCCCTGACATCATCCATTACTAAGAATCCAACTGAAGACGACCCCAGACGTGGGCGGAGAACCTCAGGGCAGGTGCAGCTTCCCCCCTCAGCTACACGCTCATCCTCTTGCTTCTTCAGCCTCCGTACCGTCTTATCTGGAGTCACCCGTTCTGATCGGCTAATTTGAAGTCTGATTATCGTATTCAAATCATCATACATGTTAGATAAAGGGAAAATTAAGCCGAATCTTGAAAATGTAAAAAAATTATAATAATAATTCATTATTACCAAAAAAAGTGAATGTATTACGTTGCTACCACAACAATTAAGTGTTGCATTGAATCCTTCAACACAGACATGTGTGATGACTGAATTAAATCTAACCTTTCATACATTAATGCTCCAGCATGGACCAGCAGTCACCCACTGCCTGGGAGTTAAATAGGGTTTAATAGATAACGGTTGAAGTTTCTCTCCAACTGAAATGTTCATTTGAATGCGTTCTCCCGGTGGCTGTCCTCTCAGTCGTAATGAAGCGCAGTGTAAAATATGATCCACACCACCTGGAACAGAAGAACATGAGACATCATGGACCAGGAGAACATCAGACATCCTGGACCAGGAGAACATGAGACATCATGGACCAGGAGAACATCAGACATCATGGACCAGGAGAACATCAGACATCCTGGACCAGGAGAACATCAGACATCCTGGACCAGGAGAACATCAGACATCCTGGACCAGGAGAACATCAGACATCCTGGACCAGGAGAACATCAGACATCATGGACCAGGAGAACATCAGACATCCTGGACCAGGAGAACATCAGACATCCTGGACCAGGAGAACATCAGACATCATGGACCAGGAGAACATCAGACATCCTGGACCAGGAGAACATCAGACATCCTGGACCAGGAGAACATCAGACATCCTGGACCAGGAGAACATCAGACATCATGGACCAGGAGAACATCAGACATCCTGGACCAGTGGGAGGTCTGTGTGAGAGCTGCTTCACGCTCCACTCCAGGGGCTTCAGACTTTTACAAATAGTCAAGTTATCTAAACCTAAACCTGGAGGAGAGAATCCTCTTTATTGGTCTCATGTACACAAACAGGGAAATGAGTTCCTCTCATTAACCCATCCCAGCATGAGGAGCAGTGGGTATCAGCCATCGTATATACAGGGGAGCAGGGGAGGGGCTGGTGCCTGGCTCAAGGGCTCCTCAGCAGTGCCCAGGTGTTTCGGGGACTTGAACCGGCGACCTTCCGGTTCCCAAGCCAAGTCCCAACCGACTGAGCTGCTGCTGCCCCCCCTCACCTTCACCCCTTCATACACTCATTCATCCACCGACGGCGGAGTCAGCCATCAAGGAGACAGCCAGCTGGTCAGGAGCACTTAGGGTTAGGGGGTCTTTCTCAGGGACACCTCAACACTTGGCTAGGAGCAGGAGCCGGGGGATCGAACCAGCAACCTTCTGGTTGTCAGACAAAAGTGTTCTACCTCCTGAGCCACCGCCGCTCACCATTCGAGCTTAAAATCGACCGCATGCTTTTCTACACCGGAGCGACAAGGTGCATAGCGCCACCTACTGTATCGGAGTGTGTAGACACACAGACCAACATTACTAATGTGAATGCTGAGCAACAGGGGAGAGGGGGGGGGCTCTGGCATTGGACTCTTGTATCGTATCCAATATTAAACCATTTCAGTGTGTATCAACCGCTTAACCCCGACGTATATTTACACTTGATTGTGTAAAACGTCCAATGGATCTCATGAAGGGTTGAGAATCCTCACCAGAAATAAAGCGAACGAGGTCATGAAGCCTTCCTTGGTGAGCTCCCATGTCCCGCCGTACTCCTCCTCGTCGATCTGCTGGAAGCTGCTGAAGTACACGTAGAGGACACCAGCGTTGATCACGCAGAATCTGGAGGGAACAGCACTGGTTACTTAACCATCTGAGAGAGAACAGTCTGGTTACTTAACCATCTGAGAGAGAACAGTCTGGACACTGAACCATCTGATAGAGAACAGTCTGGATACTGAACCATCTGATAGAGAACAGTCTGGATACTGAACCATCTGAGAGAGAACAGTCTGGATACTGAACCATCTGAGAGAGAACAGTCTGGATACTGAACCATCTGATAGAGAACAGTCTGGATACTGAACCATCTGATAGAGAACAGTCTGGATACTGACGTTAATTAACCACCCTAACAAATACATTGAAGCAGTCTACTAGGTTGTGTACATGGGGAACATGTGCCTCTTTGACAACTTAAACAATAATTATTACAAATCACGGTTGTACATTGTGTTTAACTTAATACTTACAAAGCTTTACCATGTTTATTAGTATACATTATCTATGTTATTTTGCCGTTTGAAGTAAGGTGGTTGTTGAAAATGATGAATAGGCACTAAGGTACAGACTCAACAAGCGTCCCTGTTCATTCTGTGACCCGCCTGTGGGAACGTTCATGATTACCTATATATAGTTATCATAATGCTATAATAATATAATAATGCTATACCACTCAATACTCACATGGCTATACCCAGGAATCCCTTGAGAGGTGCTACCCCCCAGATCACACCCAGGAGGATGGCGACTCAATACTCACATGGCTATACCCAGGAATCCCTTGAGAGGTGCTACCCCCCAGATCACACCCAGGAGGATGGCGACTCAATACTCACATGGCTGTACCCAGGAATCCCTTGAGAGGTGCTACCCCCCAGATCACACCCAGGAGGATGGCGACTCAATACTCACATGGCTATACCCAGGAATCCCTTGAGAGGTGCTACCCCCCAGATCACACCCAGGAGGATGGCGACTCAATACTCACATGGCTATACCCAGGAATCCCTTGAGAGGTGCTACCCCCCAGATCACACCCAGGAGGATGGCGACTCAATACTCACATGGCTATACCCAGGAATCCCTTGAGAGGTGCTACCCCCCAGATCACACCCAGGAGGATGGCGACTCAATACTCACATGGCTATACCCAGGAATCCCTTGAGAGGTGCTACCCCCCAGATCACACCCAGGAGGATGGCGATGATTTGCCTGATCCAATAAATGACGTCCAGAAACTCATCCTGTTTGAGACAAGAAGGACAGCATTAATGTGGACATGTTCCATGCTCCATGTCCATTCAGTCATACACCAACATGAGAGCTGAATGGAACCCAACGTTTGATACCCAGAAGAGGAACCAAGCGCAGAACACTGAAAACAATCCTATAGGGGTGGAACCATGCTGAAAACAAACTGTTTGACTCAATATTTACGTACTTTTACCATGTTTATTACTATTCATTGTTAATGTGCTTTTGCTATAATGAAGAATGAGCAGAACGTTCCCTGACGGAGAGTCCAGGGTCTGTAAGGCTGGAGTGGGCAGAGGCAGCCCACCGACTCCTTGAGGAGTCAATACCTGGTCAAGCAGTTTTGAAACTAATATTGATTTGGTGCGTCATATGTAGGCGTCCTTCAGTGAATAGTGATGATGATGTAGTGTTAGTCTACAGTGACGATCCCTTCTTCATCCAACCAACAAGGGCCATGACGGCTGATGGCGGTAGTTTCATAGAGTCCTAAAGGTCGCCAGGTAGATGAGGAGCCCATCGGGCCTCCTCCTCCTCCTCCTCTTCCCTTCTCCTCTTCCTACCTCCTCCCTTCTTCTCCTTCTCCTACCTTCTTCTCCTTCTCCTCCTCTTCCCTTCTCCTCTTCCTACCTCCTACCTTCTTCTTCTCCTCCTCCTATTACCTTCTCCTCTTCCTACCTCCTCCTCCTTTCTCCTCCTCCTCCCTCCCTTCTCCTCCTCCTCCTACCACCACCTTCTCCTCCTCCCTCCCTTCTCCTCCTCCTCCTCCTACCACCACCTTCTCCTCCTACCTCCCTTCTCCTCCTCCCTCATCCCTTCTACTCCTCCTCCTCCGCCTCCTACCACCACCTTCTCCTCCTACCTCCTCCCTCTACCACCTCCTCCTACCTTCTCCTCCCAGACGGAGGTGCTGCTGAGCGCCTTGCCCCACGCGGAGCGCTTCGCTCCTCCGTTCAGCAGGAGGTCCTCTTTCCTCTTCGAGCCGCTTGTCATTCTGGAGGAGAAACGGTCAATATGGCGGACAGTCGGTGTGGTGGTGATGGGTTCGGGGACCGGTATCGATCAGTGAATCTCAGGTGATCGAACAGGGACCGAGGTGACAGATCGCAGTCCGGAACGTTCTGCGCAAGCGCGAGGCTGTTTAACCCCCGGATAAGCCAGCCAATCACAAACTGCGACGTCGCTTCCCCGTGAACCACCAGACCCGCCGTGAATGGCGACAGCGACATCTACAGGCGAGACTGGAGTATGACCCTCGGTCAATTACACAGTACCGTATACATTGTTCTTATTATTATTCATGTATTGGAATTCAATACATATTATAATTATTAGTAGTAGTAGTAGTATTAGCCTAAGCCATAGGTGAAACATGCGTTTTGAATGCTGTTTCTGCCTCGACATGGTGCTATTTAGGCAATTCTTTATTGTACTTTATTGAACTTTATTATTGCTATTTATCAGGTTTTTTTTATTATTATTCTTATGTTTTTTTACTTATTGTAAAGTTTCACTTCTACTGTCATTGTTGTGAATAATTCATACTGACGGAGTGAATGGGGAGTAAGCATTCTATTGTCAAAAATAAAGAATCTTGAATCTACAGTAGCGTGTTAATTTAGGACATGACGTCATCAGCAGGCGCTTCCAGGCGCCTCTCTAACCTGTAGACACATGGCCGGTTTAAACCGGATTAGACCGGGCCTCAGCACCACTCACCGCACTGGAGGGGAGGAGCCTGAATATCAACACACACACACACACACACTGGAGGGGAGGAGCCTGAATATCAACACACACACACACACACACACTGGAGGGGGGAGCCTGAATATCAACACACACACACACACACTGGAGGGGAGGAGCCTGAATATCAACACACACACACACACTGGAGGGGAGGAGCTTGAGTATCAACACACACACACACACACACACTGGAGGGGAGGAGCCTGAATATCAACACACACACACACACACTGGAGGGGAGGAGCTTGAATATCAACACACACACACACACTGGAGGGGAGGAGCCTGAATATCAACACGCACACACACACTGGAGGTTAGGAGCCTGAATATCAACACACACACACACACACACACACACTGGAGGGGAGGAGCCTGAATATCAACACACACACACACACACACTGGAGGGGAGGAGCCTGAATATCAACACACACACACACACACTGGAGGGGAGGAGTCTGAATATCAACACACTCACACTGTCTGATCCCTAATAGTAGACTATATACTACTATAATAATAGTAGACTAGTACTACTATATGTATAGGCTGATTGAAACACGTGTGAGATTCAATTAAGACTCAGTTCTGAACAGAAAAAAAAGCAATGATGTAAGTTGATTAAGCACCTCCACTGAGGAGCCCTATAGTGTCCTATAGTGTCCTATAACACCAACTCACATCATATGGGCTCACAGAGGATATCTGACACAGGGCTTCAAGACCTCATTACTGAGGCATATACCTCATTACTCAGGCCTATACCTCATTACTCAGGCCTATAAAGCATTACTGAGGCCTGTACCTCATTACTGAGGCCTGTACCTCATTACTGGGGCCTGTACCTCATTACTGAGGCCTGTACCTCATTACTGAGGCCTATACCTTGACGTGGCTCTCGATCTGAATGCAGGTGCATGGTTTGTCCTGAGTGGAGGAGCGACTGGACGTCACTGAGCCCGCATGGCCACTAGAGGGCGTTCTGTGACCGAGCAGCTCATGAAAACATCACGTTAGGTCTAAACGTTAATCACCAGTCACTGTTGTCCATAGTGCTGGTAACTAGTGTGGTTTACTTAACATTTACATCGTTTTAACATGTTTGTTAAATTTGATTTCGCTATTTGAGCTAGAAAAGCGGTTGTTGGAATGATGAGTAAGTAACTTACTCCATAAGTTACCTGATGGAGAGTCCAGGTATTGAGGAGTTGTTTTAATAATATCGATATGGATGGATGCATTATAGGAAGCCTACTTGTACATAGAGGCACACATCCGATGTTACTCTGTATGAACAGATCGTCCAGGCAGACCGGGAGGTAGTATCATTTAAACATGTACACACACCTTTAATACACACAGTACTACACGTATCGTACTACACACACATTGTTGTATAACAAGACCAATCAATTAGATTAGTGTGATTCAAGAGGTTTGATCTGCAGAACGCTCACTCTTAAAGGGACTGTGTGTAGAAAGTGGTTTCTTAGTGGTTTCCAACTGCACGAATTACTGTGTGTGTGTGTGTGTGTGTGTGTGTGTGTGTGCCTAATAGCGGGTTTAATTGAGGTCATGTACAGTAGTTTGATTATCGGAGATCTATCTCCTCCTAAGTGATCCTGTAGTTTGACTACGGTCCTCCGTGGTGATGACGGGACGCCTCCTCCTCACGGGCAGCCCCCCCTCTCCTCCTCCCAGCAGCCCCCCCCCTCTCCTCCTCCCCCCCTCCTCCCAGCAGCAGCAGCCCCCCCCCCCCCCCTCTCCTCCTCCCAGCAGCAGCAGCCCCCCCCCCCCCCCCCTCTCCTCCTCCCAGCAGCAGCAGCCCCCCCCTCTCCTCCTCCCAGCAGCAGCCCCCCCCCCCTCCTCTCACGCCGTCTCCTCCTCCTCGCCAGTGACGTCAGGTCACGTGTCTGGTCTCCTCGGCGCTCGTCGTGTTTTCCTCCTCCTCCTCCTCCTCCTCTCCGTCAGAGCCGCTCGGAATAACAAGAGAGGAAGGAGAGAAGGAGAGGAGGCCGCAGCTCGTCCACCGATCAGCCGCCGGGTCGATCATCGAACACCGATAGCGTATCGATCCCAATAATACACCGATACCGAGTGGCGCGTGTCTCTCGCTCAACGCGTGACGTGTTTGATCGATACTTTTCCAGTTTGGCCGCCGGGACACAAAGAGGTGAGTTGAACTAAAGTGATCCTCTACCTCCTAAGTGGCGGCTCCTCCTCCTCCTCCTCCTCCTCCTGCAGGAGCAGCTGCACGTCGTGGGCTTAAAATGGCGACAGCGAGGAGGAGGGGGGAGATTAGTTTTGGGGGGGGGGGGGAGGCTCTCAGTCCCTCAGTCCTCAGTCCTCCCTTTATACCGTAGAGGAGGAGGAGGTGGTCTCCTCATCCTCCGGTGTGTGTGTGTGAGTGAAGACGTGATTCATTGATTCATAATTCATAACCCTATAAAGTTATGATGATGACGACGGCGGGGGGTCCACGCGCGCCTCGTCGCTCTTTGTATTGTATGATAAACACCACCATTCATAACTATTATAACTATTATAACCATTCATAACTTATAACTATTCATAACTATAATTATTCATAACCATTCATAACTATTAGAACTATTCATAACTATTAGAACTATTCCTCAGTTTGTATGTGATGAACCTATTAATTAATTAATAGGTAGGTGTGTGTATGTGTGTGTGTGTGTGTACTTTTAGTTTGAAACACGTTGGAAAGAGTCGTGTTGCATCTCTTGTCTTGTTGTTGTTGACATTAGACATAAATGGGGATATTGATATTATCTACTTATTATTATTATTCAGATCAGATTCAGATTACTTTATTTATCCCGAGGGAAATTAAGGTGCAACAGTTGACACAGGGGGAATAAATGCACACACAAATATTACTAAGTGTGGTGGTATTTGGCCCACCTGGTTAACGTTGGACTGACCCGCTGGTCTCATCCCGCTGACATTTGAATATGTTGATTTAAATAATAATAAATAAAGTAAGTCTGTTAGGTTTGCCTTAACTATTATTACCCTTAGTCCCCAGGAGACCCCTCACTACTCATCCCCTTAGTCCCCAGGAGACCCCTCACTACTCATCCCCTTAGTCCCCAGGAGACCCCTCACTACTCATCCCCCTTAGTTCCCAGGAGACCCCTCACTACTCATCCCCTTAGTCCCCAGGAGACCCCTCACTACTCATCCCCTTAGTTCCCAGGAGACCCCTCACTACTCATCCCCCTTAGTCCCCAGGAGACCCCTCACTACTCATCCCCCTTAGTCCCTTAGTCCCGGAGACCCCTCACTACTCATCCCCCTTAGTCCTTTAGTCCCCAGGAGACCCCTCACTACTCATCACCCTTAGTCCCTTAGTCCCCGGAGACCCCTCACTACTCATCCCCCTTAGTCCCCAGGAGACCCCTCACTACTCATCTCCCTTAGTCCCCAGGAGACCCCTCACTACTCATCCCCCTTAGTCCCCGGAGACCCCTCACTACTCATCCCCCTTAGTCCCTTAGTCCCCAGGAGACCCCTCACTACTCATCTCCTTAGTCCCCAGGAGACCCCTCACTACTCATCCCCCTTAGTCCCCAGGAGACCCCTCACTACTCATCCCATTAGTCCCCAGGAGACCCCTCACTACTTATCTCCCTTAGTCCCCAGGAGACCCCTCACTACTCATCCCCTTAGTCCCTTAGTCCCCAGGGGACCCCTCACTACTCATCCCCTTAGTCCTCAGGAGACCCCTCACTACTCATCCCCTTAGTCCTCAGGAGACCCCTCACTACTCATCCCCTTAGTCCTCAGGAGACCCCTCACTACTCATCTCCTTAGTCCCCAGGAGACCCCTCACTACTCATCCCCTTAGTCCCCAGGAGACCCCTCACTACTCATCACCTTAGTCCTCAGGAGACCCCTCACTGTCGATGTTGGATAGCGTGCAGCCTGGATGGCTCTTTAACAGGTTGGTCCTGAAGCGCTCAGCATCCCTCCTGTTGGGATGGGTCTGACTCAACTTAGACTTCATAGAACTCTCTACTCAACTGTGTACTTTCTGGCTCCATCTCCCTGCTCAACCTTACTAGAGCTGTCTGTCAACTTTCTAGAGCTGTCCGTCTACTTTCTAGAGCTGTCCGTCTACTTTCTAGAGCTGTCCCTCTACTTTCTAGAGCTGTCTCTCTGCTCAACTTAACTCTAGAACCCAGAGCCGTCTCTGATCTGTCTGGAGGCGTCTCTCCAGGCTCCTCCAGGCTCTCACCCTGTGGGTCGTAAGGTCGGCGGTCAGTCGCTAACTCACTTGTGTTGTTGTTGTTGTTTTCTGGCCTCTGGATGGTTGCTGATCAGTTCTTTGAGCCATGAACCCCACCCGGGTTGGCTTAATAAACAAATAAATCAATAAATTAACTCATTAATCTTTGCTATCAGATCAGCGAGGCTGGCGGTCAGATCACAGCCTGTGATGTCAGCCATTTTAGGTTGGAACAGCAAGGAGCATGGTGCCCCGCCATTTTTCTCCCGCCCTCCCTCCCCTCCCCTCCCTCCCTCCCTCCCTCCCTCACCGATCCTCCCTGTTAACGCCTGCGTTGCCAGTGGCCTCCGCAGCGCAGCCTCCTGCGACTCAGGCAGCCTCCGCACGATGACCTGAGGTCCTGAGTGGGAGGAGAGAGACAGTGAAAACCAACGGTTCAGATAGGAGCGGTCTGTCAGGGTACCTGGAGATGGGACACCACAGACGGGGGGTGTTGGGTCTGTACCCCGGGTGGTGTGGATGGTCAGCTGGGAGACATGAGACCACGCCTCCCTGGGAGACATGAGACCACGCCTCTTTAGGAGACCTTAGACCACGCCTCCCTGGGAGACATGAGACCACGCCTCTTTAGGAGACCTTAGACCACGCCTCCCTGGGAGACATGAGACCACGCCTCTTTAGGAGACATGAGACCACACCTCCCTTGGAGACATGAGACCACGCCTCTTTAGGAGACCTTAGACCACGCCTCCCTGGGAGACATGAGACCACGCCTCTTTAGGAGACCTTAGACCACGCCTCTTTAGGAGACATGAGACCACGCCTCTTTAGGAGACATGAGACCACGCCTCTTTAGGAGACCTTAGACCACGCCTCCCTGGGAGACATGAGACCACGCCTCTTTAGGAGACCTTAGACCACGCCTCCCTGGGAGACATGAGACCACGCCTCTTTAGGAGACATGAGACCATGCCTCTTTAGGAGACCTTAGACCACGCCTCCCTGGGAGACATGAGACCACGCCTCTTTAGGAGACATGAGACCACGCCTCTTTAGGAGACCTTAGACCACACCCCCTGGGAGACATGAGACCACGCCTCTTTAGGAGACATGAGACCACGCCGCCCTGGGAGACATGAGACCACACCTCTTTAGGAGACATGAGACCACGCCCCCCTGGGAGACATTAGACCACGCCCCCTGGGAGACCTTAGGCCACGCCCCTGAGATACATGAGACCACGCCCCCTGAGAGCCATGAGACCACGCCCCCTGGGAGACCTTAGGCCACGCCTCCCTGGGAGACCATGCCCCCCTGGGAGACCTTAGACCACGCCTCTTTAGGAGACCTTAGACCACGCCCCCCTGGGAGACATGAGACCACGCCTCTTTAGGAGACCTTAGACCACGCCCCCCTGGGAGACATGAGAGCTTGTGAGAGCTGCTGAAATAGGAGCAGGGCTGGGACTCCAATCACTGGTGGAAAAACAAGACCATCAAGAGGCTGGGTGGTGTACGAGGTGTGTGTCTGTGAGAGTACACACACACACACACACACACACACACACACACACACACACACACACACACACACACACACACACACACACACACACACACACACACACACACACACACACACACACTTGTGCTTTAGAGAAATGAGCTGGTGGGAGAGAGGGGGTAGGAGGTGGTTGCCATGGGGACAGTAACACACCAGTGGCGCTGCCGACCCGTCTCTCTGGGCCGACTTGTTCCGAGGGGGATGGTGGAGGGGGGGAGGGTGGAGGAGGGGGGGGTTGAGGAGGGGGGGAGGGTGTGCTGTGGGGGAGAGAAGAAGAAGAAACGCAGAAGAATCTGGGAAGTTGGGTCATAAGAAAAATGGCAGATGGTTTTTGTGCTTGTGTGTTCAGGTAGACTGCAGCTAGACGTGTGTGTGTGTGCTATTCTTGGCCTCGCACACAGAGGATATAGCCTCGGCCTCTAGACTTAAGTCAGGCCGAGGGATGAAGGAAGGTGGAGAGTCGTGGACATTGTGTGGACAACACGTGTTGCGAAACAGGACCTCTCTCTCGCTCTCTCTCTCTCTCTCTCATATACACAGGAAAAGATGGCCGCCACAGTGCTTCGGTAAACAAGCCTCACACACAGGCATGCAAGTACCCACCCCCGCACGCCACACAGTGTCCCCCCTCCCTTAATTCACAGGAAACCGGCGTTTGCGAGCTCTGACGCATTTAACAGGCGCACAGAAGCTGTGGACCACATGGTCACATGGTCAGGGAGACGCTACTTGTTGTTATTTAGGTGAACGGTGACGTTGTTGTTGTTCTGTGGGCCTCGCTGGTCGCCACACGTCTCTGGCGGCGGCCAGGCGGGACTTCTGTGTAACTTTTGTGTTTGTTTGCCTAAGGAGCTGGTGTCGGGTGGTGTCGGGTGGTGTCTGACGGCTTCTAACGCTTTAAAACATTCCCCCCAGACGCCGTAGAGAAGGAACGCTGTCTACTGTTCTATACGCTAGCCCTGGAACACGCTAGCACAGTAGCAGGCTAGCCCTGGAACACGCTAGCACAGTAGCAGGCTAGCCCTGGAACACGCTAGCACAGTAGCAGGCTAGCCCTGGAACACGCTAGCACAGTAGCAGGCTAGCCCTGGAACACGCTAGCACGGGAACACACTAGCCCTGGAACACGCTAGCACGGGAACACACTAGCCCTGGAACACGCTAGCACAGTAGCAGGCTAGCCCTGGAACACGCTAGCACGGTAGCAGGCGTGTTGTGGGATGTTGTAACCCACCATCGTAGCTCTCAGCACTCGGGTCGTGTCCAGTGGCTGGAGACTAACCGGGCTGGAACATTCCAGACTTCGCAGTGCAGGCAGGGAGGGAGGGAGGGAGGGAGGGGGGGGGTCTGATTGTAGTGCAGAGAGAGAGAGAGAGAGAGAGAGGGGGGTTGATGGAGGAGGGGAGGGCATCAGGGCAGAAAATTCCTTGCAGAAACACCTCAGTGCTTCCTCTCCGCGAGTGTTGACACCCCTTCTCTCCCTCCCTCTGGTCTCACCCCAACACTGCTGCCCATCCCCCCTCTCTCTCTCTCTCTCTCTCTCTCTCTCTCTCTCTCTCTCTCTCTCTCTCTCTCTCTCTCTCTCTCTCTCTCTCTCTCTCTCTCTCTCTCTCTCTCTCTCTCTCTCTCTCTCTCTCTCTCTCTCTCTCTCTCTCTCTCTCTCTCTCTCTCGCCCACCCATAAGCCTTTGTGTTTTGGTCATGTGACTGGCCTCCCTTGGCAGCGCTGTGCCCCCTGATGCAGAACTGAATGGCAGGGGGGGGAGGGGGGTGTACAACGGGCCGAGCCAAGGGCAGTTACTCTCCCTGGGGGGTGAGGAGGGGGAACATGGGGCATCACGTTCCCCTTCACAGTGGCCGACTCGATTCTCCTGTTAACCCCTCACACGCCACAAAAACACAGAACACAAACGGACAGGCCGTTGTGGTTTAAAAACAGGCCTTGTCATTTGGTGGCGTTTTGGTTCGAACTTTTGGATCGACCGAGCGTCGGGCTGTAGGCCTGCGTCGGCCGCCGGGACATTTCAACGCCATTATGGGTAGAACCCGATAAGCTCTCTGTGCCTCCACAGCCTGAAGGGCGGCGGTGGCGTCCGTGGGCTGAGTGGGTGGGGGAGGGGGACGTCTAACGCAGCGAGACCTTGAACCCAGTTACTGCGAGATGGCGCTGACCTACATGGCTCTTCACGCCGTCCTGGTGGTGACGCCTCGGGAGTTGAGAGTCCAGAGTCTCTAGGATAGGTCCACGCCGCGCTGGTCCACGCCGCGCTGGTCCACGCCGAGGTGAGGCTATTTCAGAAAACATTCAAATGGAGGTAGAAGCTGCTGCTTCTACCTCCATTTGAATGTTTTCTCAAACGGTGGGTGGAGTAGGCTGCCGGTGGGGGTGGGGGTGTTCCACTCCACACAGGAAGCAGTGCCATTTTGGGTGGTGTAGGCTTTGGGGATTTGGGGTAAAGGTGACTCACGCGGGCTCTGATGTTGTGATGGCGCCCGATGGCGTTGATCAACTCCGGGCTGTGGTGATCAGCTTCTTAACGTCTCCACCAGGAGGACGCCAGCGCTCCTCCACAGTATTCTCACTACGAGGAGGAGGCTCTGCTTGAGGAAAGATAAAAAGGAGGTAGGTGGTTGTGCCTTAGCTGTGGGGGTTCATTTGAAGGAGGGGGAGGGAGGGAGGGAGTCGTGGGGGAGGGGTAGGAAGGGCAGGCGGGGGCTCTCCCCCGAAAAGCCTTTAGTGAGGAAGCCGAGACGGAGCTCAAGCTTGAATGCCCCCATAAAAGAGGCGGCCTCGAGTTTCATAGAGACGCTCGCAGAAAGACCGGGTCTTTCTAGCGGGGGAGCGAGGACTGCAGGGGAGGCAGCCTCTGGGCCTCACTGGATCTGGGGGGTGTTTGACCTGAAGCACAGAGCGCGTCGGTGGTGTGAGTCTCTCTCTGCTGAGAGAGAGAATGTCCCGTGTTAACCACGCTGGGTTTGAAGCTGTGATCCAGAAGACTTCCAGGTCTCACCTTGTGTCGCTAACAATGACATGTCTTCTTCTTTTGTTTCCAGGTTTTTGTTTGTCTAAGTCGTACCGAGGACTCGGGCGGGGGCCGTCCTTCTAGAGCTATGGAGGTTGTCCGACGCCCCCCTCCCCCCGTGCCTTGCCCATAGGCCCCCTGGAAGCCGCCCCTAGTGTGTCCAGTGTAACTCCGCCCACTCGGCTGCAGCATGGCCAGCAAGAGGAAGTCCACCACGCCCTGCATGATCCCCAGCAAGAGCTCTCACCTCCGGGAGGAGCTGGAGCAGGGCCCCCCGGTCCTGGAGCGCCAGGCCTGGGGCCCGGAGGGGGGGAGGAACGGCCTCCCGGGCCCGGGGGAGGGAGCGGGCGCCTACGCCTGCGGTCCGTGTCGCTTCGAGACCCGGGACCTGAACCTCTTTCTGGACCACGTGTACAGCGGCCACCCGGAGTTCCGCGCCGACCCCAGCTTCCTGTGCGTGGACTGCGGTGCGGCGGCTCCTAAGTTCGAGGGCTTGGCGCTGCACAACGCCCGCGTTCACCCCAGCACCGTCAGCACCACCCTGCAGCTGCGGCGGCGGGACCGCAGGGCGGTGGTGGAGCAGAACCTGGTGGTCGAGCCGGACGCTGGGAGGGACGCCGAAATCTCCATCACCAAGACGCCTATCATGAGGCGGCTGAAGGGGAAATCCGAGTCCAAGAGGATCACGGTGTCTCACCCGGCGTCCGAGGACTCCTCGTCCTCCTCGGACGCCGTCTCCTCCTCCCGACCGGCGGACAGGAAGGAGAACGGTTGCGCCGTAGCGGTCGCACACGTCACCGCCGTCGTCCACAACGGCGGCACCAAGGCGGCGCTGCCTTCGGCCCTCCAGATCGTCAACGGGTCGGGGGTCCTGCCGGTGCTGAAGTCAGCCCCTCAGGTTGGTACACCCCGCCGTCCTCTTTTTTATTGTTATTTATTATTATTTATATTTATTGTTAAAAAACGTTTTACCAAACGGCCCTTTCTCCAACTCCCCTTTTCAAGGTGGGGCAGAACCGGATCTTCCAGTCGTCCCCCATCACCGTCTCGTCGACCTCCTCTAAAACACTTCCCAAGGTATCCTCGTGGTTCTTCATTTGTTTAAGATTGAGATAGATAGTAATTGATGCTGGTCATAATGGTCTTTTTATTTTTCTGCCTTTTTTCCAAATGTCATCTGTCCATCATGTCCTCTCCTCATGTCAAGTTGTTCTTCCCGTTTCCAGGTGATGATCCCTCTGAGCAGCATTCCCACCTACAGCGCCTCCATGGACCTGTCTCCCTACCTCAACACCTCCTTCAGTAAGTTCTCCTACCCCACCAAGGCGGAGCTCTGCTACCTGACGGTGGTCACCAAGTTCCCCGAGGAACAGATCAAGATCTGGTTCACGGCGCAGCGGCTGAAGCAAGGCATCAGCTGGTCCCCCGAGGAGATCGAGGACGCCAGGAGGAAGATGTTCAACACCATCATCCAGACGGCTCCGCCCGGGTCCCAGGCCCGACGCCCGCCCTCCGGTCAGCACACCTTCACCGTCCTGCCCACGGCCGGGATCCCCCACATCCTGCAGGGCTCCTTGGTGAGCCAGGGAGGCGTGATCGTCACCCGGCCCGTGGTGACCAACGGCTTCCAGGTGGGCGCGGCCCCCGTGACCCCGGCGGTCACGCCCAAGCCCCAGGCGCCGGCGCGGCCCGCCGCCCTAGTGGGGGAGCGGGCGGTGGGGGTGGTGGTCGGGACGCTGGGGACCGCCGGGAGCAACGTGATCATCAACGGCAGCAGGAGCATCATGGCGGGCGCCACCGGGATCATCGGTAGCTTCGGCGCCACCGACGGCGTCCGTAGCGGCGCCAACGCCGTCATTCAGGCCAGCGTCATCAACCTGAGCCTCGGGAACAGTAACCATAGCAACATCAACAGCAAGATCAACATCCTTAACGGCAAAGTGAGCCGCGCGGTCATCGCACATGCCGCCGTAAGCGGCAAGACTGGTGCCGGGGGCGACTCCTCCCAAAGCGGCGGTGGCGGTAAGACGCTTCAAGTCATCGGCACGGCCGACACCGCCAAGACGGTCCCCGGGGACCGCAAACCAACAAGCGCTGATGTTAAAACCCCCGCAGGCGGCAGAGCGGATGCCGCCAAGGTGGGAGACGCCAGCAAAACCCTGACCGCCACCGCAGCCATGCCGACCGTGTGTGCCTTCTCCCCCGCCCTCAGAACGGAGGCCGCCATCGCCGCCTCCTCCCCCGCCGCCTCCTCCCCCGCCCTCAGAAGGGAGGCCGCCGCCGCCCACTCCCCCGCCCTCAGAAGGGAGGCCGCCGCCGCCCACTCCCCCACCCTCAGAAGGGAGGCCGCCTCCTCCCCCGCCCTCAGAACAGAGACCGCCGCCTCCTCCCCCGCCCTCAGAAGGGAGGCCGCCACTGCGTGCCACTCCCCCGCCTTCCACCCCAGCGGCGCTCCGGGCTCCCGGACGCCCACGGCCGGTCTGCCGGACGGCGGCTCCAGTAAGGCCAAGAAGTCCCAGGAGCAGCTGAGCGCCCTGAAGGACAGCTTCCTGCTCCACCAGTTCCCCGACAACGAGGAGGTGGAGCGCCTCCTCTCCCTGACCGGCCTCACCGTGCGCGAGGTGCGCAAGTGGTTCAGTGACCGCCGCTACCACTTCCGCAACCTCAAGGGGGCGCGCTCCGTCCCGGTCGGAGGGAAGACAGGAGGGACTCCCGGGGGCGGGGCGGGCCTCGGGGAGGTCCACGCCCCCCTGGACCTCCCCGAGGGTAACACAGGCGCCAGAACACCACAGCGGGCCTCGGTGCCGCTCAGCCCCCCGCCCTCGCTGACCCCCACCTCTCCCACCACGCCGTCCCGCCGGCCGCCCAGACCTCCGTCTCCCGACTTCACCGCCATCCGCTACAAAGAGCGGGAACCTCACCAGGTGAGACCCGCCACCAAGAACATCAACACGCACTAACACGGGGCCCTCAGTAGAGCACCTTCACCACACCAACAAGTCCCCTACATCCCCATTCAGGTCCGGATCTGCAGATCCTAAATGGAATTAACTGTTCCTTGGCCCATAAGTATTTTAACCACCAAGTTTTATCACATTCTGTACAACACGTTTAGAGTTATGTTTCTAACAGACATAGAAAACATAACCTCCTCCTATCTTGAATGGCGGAGGTCAAATCATTTTTCTTTAGTTTAAAGAGGAACTACATCAATGACCTTTTGTGATTGTGCTGCCATCTAATGGCTGTACTTGATACTGTGACCCCCGGTAACAACATCAGATGTGGTTTAAGTAGACGGAACATCTTATTAAAAGTGCTTTTGTGTTTCGGTGAACGTCTTGTTCTTGTCCTCAGCTCCGGGCCCTGGAGGCCAGCTTGGCCCAGGAGGCGGACCCGTCCGGGGAGGAGGTGGACCGCCTGCGGGCGGAGACCAAGATGACCCGCCGTGAGATCCACGGCTGGTTCTCGGAGAAGAGGAAGAAGGCGGCGGCGGAGAGGAAGCGCGAGGAGGCAGAGCGTGCCGTGAGGGAGCGGGACCCGACGGAGGCTGCCCGGGAGGCGGAGGGAAAGGGCGGAGAGGCCGAGGACAGACAGAAGGAGGACGGCTCGGGTGAGCCCAAGGTCAATCCCATCAAGATCAACCTGAAGATGCTCAAGGTGACGGAGGCCAACGGAAAACCGGAGAGCGAGGCTTCGGAGGCGGCCACCGTTCCTCCCCTCCCCGGAGCCTCCACCTCCCCCACTCCGCCCTCCTCCACCACCGCTAAACCGCCACAATCCCAGTCCCCGAGACCCTTGGGGTCAACCGCCGCCAGCACCACCGCCTCCAGCACCACCGCCTCCATCACCACAGCCTCCATCACCACAGCCTCCGTCGGCACATCCACCGCCGCCATTCCAAAACCCTCCCCCCTGCGGGGCAAAAAGAGCGCGGAGCAGCTCCACCTCCTGAAGCAGGTCTATTCCCGGACCCAGTGGCCCAGCGCCCCCCAGTACGACGAGCTGATCGTGGGCACCGGGCTGCCTCGGCCCGAGGTGGTGCGCTGGTTCGGGGACTGTCGCTACGTGCAGAAGAACGGCCAGCTCAAGTGGCTGGACGCCTACCAGGGCATGGCACTGGAGGAGGAGCTACAGAAGGCCTCCGCCTCCTCAAAGACCCTGCAGGAGCACCTGGAGGCCCAGGGAGGCCTGGAGGACCCGCAGGTACGATCGACCCACGTTACACACCTCCATCTGTAGGGGATCCTCTGTGACGTTACAGAGGGACTCTTCTGTAACGTTACAGGGGGACTCCTCTAACGTTACAGGGGGACTCTTCTGTAACGTTACAGGGGGACTCTAACGTTAGAGGAGTCCCCCTGTAACGTTACAGAGGGACTCTTCTGTAACGTTAGAGGAGTCCCTCTGTAACGTTACAGGGGGACTCCTCTAACGTTACAGGGGGACTCTTCTGTAACGTTACAGGGGGACTCTTCTGTAACGTTACAGAGGGACTCTTCTGTAACGTTAGAGGAGTCCCTCTGTAACGTTACAGGGGGACTCCTCTAACGTTACAGGGGGACTCTTCTGTAACGTTACAGGGGGACTCTGTAACCTTACAGAGGGACTCTTCTGTAACGTTACAGAGGGACTCTTCTGTAACGTTACAGAGGGACTCTTCTGTAACGTTACAGGGGGACTCTGCTCTATGAAGCCTTATGATGTCCATTTAGATGTTGTGTCTTCTGTATTCTGGTGTGTTGGCAGACGCCTCAACTGCTTTATTGAATGTTCCGTTTTCCAATGACAACAAGTCACCCAAACGTCCGTGGGCAGGATGCACTCACATGTGACTTTTAGACACACTTCATGTATTCACACGTTTAGCTTATTGGTTAGTTGTCTTAGACTCTGTTTTATTTGCATTAAACCTCATTTGTTTTGCTGTCAGTGTTGATAGCAAACCTCTGATTTAATCCATTAGCTTAATAATCATCAAATTGTGTCTTATAACTAGTGGTCAAAAATCTTTCCTTTTTGAAATTTCTAAATTTCAATAATAAATGGAAGGCTTTGGTGAAGTCTCAAAACCTCAATCTGAAACGCCTCACGTTCCAAGCTAGCGATGGCGCTTCTTCTCACGGCATCCCGTCCTCCTGTTCATGCATCACTGAACCAAACCACAACAGTTTGGACCCTTTTTTAAATGTTTTTATCGCTTCTCGTTCACTGAGTGGATTTCCCTCACATCCCAGTTTAAGGGAAGGTTTATTAGATTGTGGTCCAGCCGTTCAGCGACCGGCTGGTTTAGATGTAGGACCAGCAGCCAGGCAGCGTGAAGGGTACGATGGTCAGTCAGCCAGTGTGTCTCACTGATGTTGGACAGACTGATCCGGTTCATACCGGATACATAAATAAATAAATTGTTCAAAAATATAAGTATCATCCACAGACTAATTGTGGTGAAAGTGTTTTGGGTTTAACGGGTTACTAGTGTTGTATTCATTAAAGATGCACTCAGCAGTCAATTAATCTCATAAGACTCTTTTACGCAATTGATTTCTAATAATGTTAAATCAATTATTGGATAGTGGACATGGAGATGATTAACTTCTACTGATGTGTTTTTAATAATTACATTACAGAACGTTTCTATACATTATTTGATCAAAACCATTGCAATTGGTTAATAAATAACTTATATTATGATATTGCATTACACAACTGCCTCTTACTTTATATTTGAATCTGCGGTGTAGTCCAGTTGTTAGACAGAATCCTGACTCCAGTTGTTAGACAGAATCCTGACTCCAGTAGTCTGGAGTTCTAACTGATACCCATTCAGTTAGTTTCTCTTGTAAATGTTTCACTCAATCATCTGAATGTATTGATTAGTGTGGTATTGTTGTCAGTTCATACTGCGGGAAGGAATGGGGAGCAAGCATTCAATGTTCCATTGTACTGCAAATGACAAACATCTTGAATCTTGAATTATTGATTACCGATCAGACCCTCGGTGTGACGTCATGTGGTTGTTGTTTTTTGGCAGGTGAAGGAGCTGTCTCTGGGGAGCGGCCTGACTGAGGACCTGGTGCGCTACTGGTTCTCCATCCGGACCTCCTCCACCACCACACCCACACCCTCCTCCACCACCACCACCACCACCACACCCTCCTCCACCACCACCACCACACCCTCCTCCTCCTCTAGCTCCACCCTGCCTGCTCCTCCTCCTCCAGCCCAGGCCGATGGGGTGGGACCCTCTTCACCAGGAACCACAACGACCACAACGGAAACACAAGAACCGCAGGGAACCGCAGTCTCAGAGTCCTCAGCCCCCAAAGGCCAGGGGGAGGAGAGGGGGGAGGAGAGAACAAAGGAGGAGGAGCGGAGCAGTGAGCCGACGCCTTCTAAAGGTACAGCGCCCGCTCTCCGCTGAACTTTCTATCCGCTTCATATTTCACACACAGACTCCGTCACCCCGTCAGTCTGTTGAAGTGGTCTTTGTTTCTCCAGCAGCAGATTGAAGAAGGGGGCAGAAGACAGCAGATGTGATTGTAACCAGATCACCGGGTCCCCGGTCTCACCCCTCTCTCCCCCCACCGTGTGGACACTAGCGTGACTACGGCCCTCCACTGTTCTGCTGACTCCCCCCTGAACCACCGCCTGCTCCTTCCTGCACCTTTTCTACCGTCCTCCCAGCAGCCATTTTCCCTTTTTCTAACGGACGATCCTGTGAGGTGGAGGAGGAAGGGGTGAGGGGGAGAGTGCTGGCTGGGTTTTTCTGCCATGTTTGTTCCGCCTGCCTGCAGCCACGGCTGCATGTGGGGAGAGAGGGGGAGGGGGAGGGGGGAGGGAGAGGGGAGGGAGAGGAGGAGGAGGGGGGAGGGAGAGGAGGGTAAGGGGGGGGGTAGGGCGTAGCCGGTCCCGCCTCGCCGGGCTGCCAGCGTTACAATTTCTCTCCAGTCGACGGCCCCGCCCTGTAGACCGGTTAGAGTACCTTAGACACCCGTTGGTTCAGGGGTTTGAAAATCTGAAAAACTGCACAGCTCTTCAGATGGGGAAGGAGGCCTCCACACGGACCAGGACCTCAGCCTCCGTTCCAGGACCACAGCCTCCATTCCAGGACCACAGCCTCCATTCTGCCGCAACGCACTCATCCACTTTGGGTTGATTTTGGCTTGCAACTTAGCTTGAATGTGCCGGGGAAGCAGTTTGCACTGCATCATGGGACATAAACACACTGCTGAGGTTTACACATTTCACCAATCATCAATCCCTTCACTTTGTTGTCCATCTGCCTAAAGACGTGTAACAGTTAGATAACTAGAGGGAAAATGACTGGAATAATGTTTGAGGGGTAAGACACCCTGAGGGGGTAAGACCCCCTGAGGGGGTAAGACCCATTGAGGGGTGAGGCACCCTGAGGGGTTAAGACACCCTGAGGGGGTAAGACACCCTGAGGGGTGAGGCACCCTGAGGGGGTGAGGCACCCTGAGGGGGTAAGGCACCCTGAGGGGTGAGGCACCCTGAGGGGGTAAGGCACCCTGAGGGGTGAGGCACCCTGAGGGGGTAAGGCACCCTGAGGGGTGAGGCACCCTGAGGGGGTAAGGCACCCTGAGGGGTGAGGCACCCTGAGGGGTTAAGACACCCTGAGGGGTGAGGCACCCTGGTCTGGCAACAGAAGAGTTTGGGACTGAAACTTGGTTAGCATCTTAACGTCACAGACGCGTACCGATGTATGTTTTTATGGAACTTTCTTATGTAATAAATTCAACTGTCAAAATAACTGACTCTTTACCGCAGTTCCATACTTGGGCCTCATGAACATTTAGCAGAATAAACTGCTTTGTTTGCACCGCAGGCGTACGGCCACTAGGGTTGCCACCCGTTCCGTAAAATACGGAATAGTCCTGTATTTGACAATTAAATCTTGCGTCCTGTTTTGAATCTATATGGGACGCCATTTGTTCTGTATTTTCACTCCATCAGTATTCCACAAAGACCCGCCCTACTCTGCCTCTGATTGGCTAGTACTTGTTGCATTCATTGGTTGGATTGGTTAGGTTTAGGCATGAGTGAAACTGTTAGGGAGGGTAAGAATATGAGGGTTAGAGCCAATCAGAGGCCGAGTAGTGAGTGTGAAATGCTTTGCTGGGGCAAAGGTTTTCTCTACGAAGAAGACCCGCCTCACGCCCTACCCCAGTCAAATAATACATATGAATTAATCAATTAGGACTCGATCAACGACAATTTAACGATAACTATGATCAAATGATTCGATTCTATAAAAATGTTTGTCCGTTTTCCTCTACCTGCCCAAATGCAACATGAACAGCCAATCACGCTGCAGGAATAGGCCGGGAACCTCAACCCCTCATCACTAGAACCTCAACCCCTCATCACTAGAACCTCAACCCCTCATCGCTAGAACCTCAACCCCTCATCACTAGAACCTCAACCCCTCATCGCTAGAACCTCAACCCCTCATCGCTAGAACCTCAACCCCTCATCGCTAGAACCTCAACCCCTCATCACTAGAACCTCAACCCCTCATCGCTAGAACCTCAACCCCTCATCGCTAGAACCTCCGTTCAGCCGTCGGAGGTGAGGGTTACCGCTGCACAGCGCCACCTGCTGGCGTCCGTCACACTAGCATCTAGTTTGACTCACCGAAAACAACACGTTTTCAACCATTACGGAAAGAAGGGCAAACGATACGTTAAGGACATAACATGTAATGTTAATAATAATCGAATACACATGGCTCTTAAAATGCATACAGTATCAGTGTTTTAGTTGTAGACTTAGGGTTACAAATACACTACAACCACTGACTAGAAATGTAACAACTTACGAATAACTATTACAATTCTCATCACACGTTGTCATACTTACCAAACCCTCATCCACCACTCTGACCTCTGACCTCTGCTCTCACAACTCAACACATGATCCGACTTCATCACATCGGTTTACTCAAACTGAATGGGTTCCAATGAGAGCGTTATTAGCGGGATTTGAACCGACGTCTCACCAGCACCACAGACGCGTTTGGTTTGGTCGAAGGTCCTAATTGACATAACAATCCACAGGATATGGTTATGTTTCTTAAATCACATTTACATGGAGAACGCACTCCACTAATTCACAATAGCTAGCGGATAAGACACCAGCAGCTCTCACCTGCAGCACAGGACTCTGGCCAACAACTCAACACAGTTTAATTCACATTATTTTTCCAAAAAACTTTTATTTCCCCCCAGAAGAGCATTACAGGCGGGACTTGAACTAACGTCTGCCGCCATGCTGCACCACAGGGTGGGTCCACTGAGACACCATCACACCTCAGAACCTAACCCCACCTGGCTCTCACTGAGACACCATCACACCTCAGAACCTAACCCCAACTGGCTCTCACTGAGACACCATCACACCTCAGAACCTAACCCCACCTGGCTCTCACTGAGACACCATCACACCTCAGAACCTAACCCCACCTGGCTCTCACTGAGACACCATCACACCTCAGAACCTAACCCCACCTGGCTCTCACTGAGACACCATCACACCTCAGAACCTAACCCCACCTGGCTCTCACTGAGACACCATCACACCTCAGAACCTAACCCCACCTGGCTCTCACTGAGACACCATCACACCTCAGAACCTAACCCCACCTGGCTCTCACTGAGACACCATCACACCTCAGAACCTAACCCCACCTGGCTCTCACTGAGACACCATCACACCTCAGAACCTAACCCCACCTGGCTCTCACTGAGACACCATCACACCTCAGAACCTAACCCCACCTGGCTCTCACTGAGACACCATCACACCTCAGAACCTAACCCCACCTGGCTCTCACTGAGACACCATCACACCTCAGAACCTAACCCCACCTGGCTCTCACTGAGACACCATCACACCTCAGAACCTAACCCCACCTGGCTCTCACTGAGACAGTTATTTTAGCAGAAGAAGGTTCTATGTGTAAGGGAGTGACTAATGTTGCCAGTAGGGGGCGTTTATGTGCTATTTTGGTGCTTGTGGTTTGCCGTAGTGCGAGTCTGTTTGACGCTCCACAGCCACCGTAGGTTATGTTCCGTTGTGTGTTTGAAAGGAACATTGGGCCAAATTACTGAATGAAAATTAAACAACAACCTTTGTTCCTTTTCTAATGGACTAGTTAGGATATGTTCATTGAAGTGGAAACGGTATCACACTGCAGGAATTGACATGAGAATGTATCCACGGAAGAGCGCAATCACATCATTTCATTAGCCCAACATACAACAAAATCTAATTTCATGACTTTTCCAAAACTTTCAATGAATATTGAATATACTCCATTCCATGGACCCGGACTACTGAGCTTCCAATCAGTCGTCTGCTCGGTCCACAGCCTCAGGGTTCATGTCCAGTTCAGTCTGCTGAACACCCAGGGATCTGTATAGACCATAGTCTATAGACCATATATAACTATATAACTCCTATAGACCATAGTCTATAGACCACTATAGTGGACCACTATAGTGGTCTATAGACCACTATAGAACTATAGTGTAGGCCAATACAGACCATTCAACAAACATTTGGGCAGTTTGAATAGGTTTGTAAACAGAAGACTAGTGGCCAAAATCCTCTCTGAATTGTCGTATACACCACGACTAGAGTCTTGGTGTATTAACTACACCACGACTAGAGTCTTGGTGTATTAACTACACCAAGACTCGTCTTATATTTGATATTTTGATTGTTGCCATTTTCTTCATGTCACCAACTGTTACTAGGAGTTATACTAGGAGTAACTAGGAGCTATAGTGAACATGTTACTAGGAGTTATAGTTAACATGTTACTAGGAGTTATAGTGAACATGTTACTAGGAGTTATAGTGAACATGTTACTAGGAGTTATAGTGAACATGTTACTAGGAGTTATAGTGAACATGTTACTAGGAGTTATAGTGAACATGTTACTAGGAGTTATAGTGAACATGTTACTAGGAGTTATAGTTAACATGTTACTAGGAGTTATAGTGAACATGTTACTAGGAGTTATAGTGAACATGTTACTAGGAGTTATAGTGAACATGTTACTAGGAGTTATAGTTAACATGTTACTAGGAGTTATACTAGGAGTAACTAGGAGTTATAGTTAACATGTTACTAGGAGTTATAGTGAACATGTTACTAGGAGTTATAGTGAACATGTTACTAGGAGTTATACTAGGAGTAACTAGGAGTTATAGTTAACATGTTACTAGGAGTTATAGTGAACATGTTACTAGGAGTTATAGTGAACATGTTACTAGGAGTTATAGTGAACATGTTACTAGGAGTTATAGTTAACATGTTACTAGGAGTTATAGTTAACATGTTACTAGGAGTTATAGTGAACATGTTACTAGGAGTTATAGTGAACATGTTACTAGGAGTTATAGTGAACATGTTACTAGGAGTTATACTAGGAGTAACTAGGAGTTATAGTGAACATGTTACTAGGAGTTATAGTGAACATGTTACTAGGAGTTATAGTTAACATGTTACTAGGAGTTATAGTTAACATGTTACTAGGAGTTATAGTTAACATGTTACTAGGAGTTATACTAGGAGTAACTAGGAGTTATAGTGAACATGTTACTAGGAGTTATAGTGAACATGTTACTAGGAGTTATAGTGAACATGTTACTAGGAGTTATACTAGGAGTAACTAGGAGTTATAGTGAACATGTTACTAGGAGTTATAGTGAACATGTTACTAGGAGTTATAGTGAACATGTTACTAGGAGTTATACTAGGAGTAACTAGGAGCTATAGTGAACATGTTACTAGGAGTTATAGTGAACATGTTACTAGGAGTTATAGTGAACATGTTACTAGGAGTTATAGTGAACATGTTACTAGGAGTTATAGTTAACATGTTACTAGGAGTTATAGTTAACATGTTACTAGGAGTTATAGTGAACATGTTACTAGGAGTTATAGTTAACATGTTACTAGGAGTTATAGTGAACATGTTACTAGGAGTTATACTAGGAGTAACTAGGAGTTATAGTGAACATGTTACTAGGAGTTATAGTGAACATGTTACTAGGAGTTATAGTTAACATGTTACTAGGAGTTATAGTGAACATGTTACTAGGAGTTATAGTGAACATGTTACTAGGAGTTATAGTTAACATGTTACTAGGAGTTATAGTTAACATGTTACTAGGAGTTATAGTGAACATGTTACTAGGAGTTATAGTGAACATGTTACTAGGAGTTATAGTGAACATGTTACTAGGAGTTATAGTGAACATGTTACTAGGAGTTATAGTGAACATGTTACTAGGAGTTATAGTGAACATGTTACTAGGAGTTATAGTTAACATGTTACTAGGAGTTATAGTTAACATGTTACTAGGAGTTATAGTGAACATGTTACTAGGAGTTATAGTGAACATGTTACTAGGAGTTATAGTGAACATGTTACTAGGAGTTATAGTTAACATGTTACTAGGAGTTATAGTTAACATGTTACTAGGAGTTATAGTTAACATGTTACTAGGAGTTATAGTTAACATGTTACTAGGAGTTATAGTTAACATGTTACTAGGAGTTATACTAGGAGTAACTAGGAGTTATAGTGAACATGTTACTAGGAGTTATAGTGAACATGTTACTAGGAGTTATAGTGAACATGTTACTAGGAGTTATAGTGAACATGTTACTAGGAGTTATAGTGAACATCTTTCTATTGCCTTTTCGGTTTATCCTGAGAGAGAAGTGGGAGAGACGAGCAGTTGGGGTTTGCCAGGAATGTTGAGCAGTTCATGAGTTCAATCTATTTAGATTACTTCCAATTAGTTATGATGGACTTCTAATTAGTTAGGATTTACTATGACTGGCACCCCTGGTCAGCCTGGTTTAACAGCCCTGAGCTGGGCCTACAGAGAGCTGGGCCTAGAGCTGGGCCTACAGAGAGCTGGGCCTACAGAGAGCTGGGCCTAGAGAGCTGGGCCTACAGAGAGCTGGGCCTAGAGACCTGGGCCTACAGAGACCTGGGCCTACAGAGAGCTGGGCCTACAGAGAGCTGGGCCTACAGAGACCTGGGCCTACAGAGCTGGGCCTACAGAGACCTGGGCCTACAGAGAGCTGGGCCTACAGAGAGCTGGGCCTACAGAGACCTGGGCCTACAGAGACCTGGGCCTACAGAGACCTGGGCCTACAGAGACCTGGGCCTTCAACTGGACCAACTGCTCCAACCACAGGTGGTCCAAATGTGTATGCAGGTCTTTGTCACATTAATAACAAAATCGACTCACCGTAGTTTAATAAGTACTTTATTTAATTTTCAGGCTTGAATATGTTTCATATGAAAAAAGGCAAAAAATGTAAAATGAATACTTTCCTTCTCCGTAGCTTAGGCACGTAATGTTTAAACAAAAAGGCGTTTTTGCGAATGGCAAGTCGGTAACAACAGATCGAGACAAAGGAAACACGTCACTTGATTAATTAAAGCGTTAATTAAACGTGTGACTTGTACACGCAGACACTATGAAGCATCGGAGTGAAAGCACCGGTCAGTAAACCGGTCAGTAAACCGGGGCAGGGCCGTCGGCCTGTAGACGCGTCGTGTGCAAACTAGAACTCCTGAAACCTCGGGAATGGGTCAGCGATAACCGATAGATAAGTAACTTAACTAGTTCTTACCATTATGGCTTTGGAGTTCTGAATATAAATACTGTGAGCATATTATCAATAACATATAAAGACGAGGAGGGAGAGGAGAAGAATGTTGATTGACACAAGGTTCTCAAGGTCATCCTAAAGACCCTCCAGGATGTTGGATACTTGGAGACTCGGTTAAAGTTAAACGGCATCTTCCTCCAAACTCCCATTTGTAAATATGGATTCAATAATCTCAGAAAGGTTAAAGTTTAGAAGGATCATCGCCGGACCGGTCGGGAGCTTCTGAAAGAACTACTCTCGCAACTGTAACTCAAAAACAAAAATCATTAAATGTATTTTTACTAGCGTTTGGGGAAATGCATTTGAACCTAATGCCTTAATTTAACTTTGAATGTCATTTAACGGCAGTGCAATTCAAGTTGTAAAACTGACTTTGAAATGAAAATCCTCCTCCCAATGCAGTGCAGGAAATCCATCCAACTTACACACCTGACATGAGGCTTGATGCTTTGTACCAAAACCCAGTCAGTCAATAAGCTTCATTCTGTTGGAGATTAAAATGTGACCAAACATAAGCCGGGTTGACGAGACGCTCAGCGGAGAACAGAGCATCCACTACACTTCCACCGCCCCACGTCTCAATCAAGTTGTGTTTCACATCACCATCATCAGTTATATGGCTTAGTCCGTTACTGTGGATGTTTAGTTCAATGAGAACCATAGAGGGGGGGGTACCAACTCATAACTTCACAATTTAGTAAACAGACATTTCTGATCTTTGTAAAAAGTAAAGCACATCAGTAGCACAGCCTGCACCATGAAGTGAATGTTAAGACCACACGTGGGCTTTGAAAGTGAAAACCTCATCCGAGACATGTGGGGATGTTCATCTTTACATCTTGAACACGGTTAGTAAAACAAATAAAAAATAACTAAATAAGGTTTCAAAGTAAAACAACATTCAGATGTTAACTAGAAGTTAATGACCGTCGGATAGTCAAAGAATCAGACTCAATACAACCAGACGCCTCTTTAGACAGGACCACAGGATGTATGCGTGTATGTATGTATGTATGTATGTGTGTATGTATGTATGTATCTATGTGTGTATGTATCTATGTATGTATGTATCTATGTATGTGTGTATGTATGTATCTATGTATGTATCTATGTATGTGTGTATGTATGTATCTATGTATGTGTGTATGTATGTATCTATGTATGTGTGTATGTATGTGTGTATGTATGTATCTATGTATGTGTGTATGTATGTATCTATGTATGTGTGTATGTATGTGTGTATGTATGTATCTATGTATGTGTGTATGTATGTGTGTATGTATGTATCTATGTATGTGTGTATGTATGTATGTATGTATCTATGTATGTATGTATGTATCTATGTATGTATCTATGTATGTGTGTATGTATGTATCTATGTGTGTATGTATGTATAATTGGTGACAGGTGCTTCGATAACACATAGGAAAAGCGTATTAAAACCACAGAGAGCCTCGTGTTTTGTACATAAACAGCAAAAAAACACAAAGCGAGAAGGTCACATGATGAAGGTCACATGATGAAGGTCACATGATGGTCACATGATGAAGGTCACATGATGAATGCTTAAAAGTTTAAATAATAACAATTAGAATTAGAAAACAAAGAGCTCTTTGAGAGCAGGTCAGCATCGGAATAATAAATAGATCAACTGGGATACGCCCACATGTAAGCTCCGCCCACATGTAAGCTCCGCCTCTCGACCCCTGGAGTCACCGCAAAGAAAAAAAGAAGAAGAAAAACAGAGAAAAAAAAACAAGTCTGGTTTCTGGTTTGTTTTTTTTGTCCTCATGTTCTTGACATCCGGTCCTCCTTCCTGTCCCCGCCCCCCCACTTCCTGTCCCTGCACCCCCACTTCCTGTCCCCTCCCCCACTGATGGATGTCCTCCATCATCGAGACCCACGCAGTCAGGTGAGAGGCAGCAGCCCGCTGAGAGAGAGAGTGTGTGTGTGTGTGTGTGTGTGTGTGTGTGTGTGTGTGTGTGTGTGTGTGTGTGTGTGTGTGTGTGTGTGTGTGTGTGTGTGTGTGTGTGTGTGTGTGTGTGTGTGTGTGGTAGATGTAGGCCAGAGCGGTGGAGGAGGAGGCGTTTCCATGGAAACAGTGTTCACAGCAGTCAGTGACATCATGGGTACAGTGGGAGAGTGGAGTGCGGGAGGGGCGGGGAGGAGGGGGGAGGGCTGTGGGGGAGACGTGTCTGGGCCGGTCCCCGCCCTACACACGGTTCTCTCCTCCCACCCGAGTCCTCCGCATCCTGGGGGAGAAGGGAGGAGTGAGAAGAAGAACGCCGGTTAGAAGCAGCCGGGGAGGAGGGGAGGGGAGGCAGGCGGGAGGAGGGGAGGGGAGGCGGGAGGAGGGGAGGGGAGGCGGGAGGAGGGGAGGCAGGCGGGAGGAGGGGAGGCGGGAGGAGGGGAGGCAGGCGGGAGGAGGGGAGGGGAGGCGGGAGGAGGGGAGGAGAGGAGGGAGGTGGGGAGGGGAGGCGGGAGGGGAGGAGGGGAGGGGAGGGGAGGCGGGCGGGAGGAGGGGAGGGGAGGAGGGAGGAGGGGAGGCGGGCGGGCGAGAGGAGGAGGGGCGGGAGGAGGGTCGATGTGGTTCTGACCCGGCTAGAGCTTTGGCACATTTGAGGTGAAGTATACAGAAGAACATTCAATGTTCTGTGGAACCGTAAAAGATAAAAGGATTTGATCAAAGTGATCATCAGAGACCGCAGGACGCTGCGTCACATGACCCTCTCTCCCCTCCCTCCCTCCCTCCTCTCCCCTCCCTCCCTCCCTTCTCTAGTTCAGAGACTCTCCATCATAACCCGGCCCCTCACCTCCTGTTCTGAGCGTCCATGTGGTCCAGCAGGGCCTCCTGGGAGGCCCTGAAGTCGTTGAGGGGGGTCTGGTAGCGGCCCTCATAGGAGCCCTCGGGGGCCCGGTAGTCCGAGGCCTGGGGGGGCTGGGGGAGGGGGGATGGGAGGACAGAGGGGGAGGGGGAGGAGGAGGCAGACGGCGTCGAGCTGGCGTCCATCGGCCGCTCGCCACCCACCTGGGCGGCCGCCGCAGACAGCGGGGACGGTGACGGGTAGAGGGAGTCCCCGTTCTCATCCTTAAGAACAGACAGACAGGTTACCAGACAGACAACCATCCTCATCATCCTCATAATTATGCGCATTCATTTATTTTCTAAAACCAGTGACCCCCGTGACCCCGCCCTTCAGACCACTCACCCTCCCCCGCACCACGTCGATGTGGACCAGCAGAGACGCCAGCTCCAGGTCCTCGTTGTAGCTGTTCTTCAGCGGCACCGACCGGTACCCTGGACAGACAGAGAACATGAGTACGGTACTCCGGTTCATCCTGAGAGGATCTGTTCTTTACATGCACTACAGTACGGTACTCCGGTTCATCCTGAGAGGATCTGTTCTTTACATGCACTACAGTACGGTACTCCGGTTCATCCTGAGAGGATCTGTTCTTTACATGCACTACAGTACGGTACACCGGTTCATCCTGAGAGGATCTGTTCTTTACATGCACTACAGTACGGTACTCCGGTTCATCCTGAGAGGATCTGTTCTTTACATGCACTACAGTACGGTACTCCGGTTCATCCTGAGAGGATCTGTTCTTTACATGCACTACAGTACGGTACTCCGGTTCATCCTGAGAGGATCTGTTCTTTACATGCACTACAGTACGGTACTCCGGTTCATCCTGAGAGGATCTGTTCTTTACATGCACTACAGTACGGTACCGGTTCATCCTGAGAGGATCTGTTCTTTACATGCACTACAGTACGGTACTCCGGTTCATCCTGAGAGGATCTGTTCTTTACATGCACTACAGTACGGTACTCCGGTTCATCCTGAGAGGATCTGTTCTTTACATGCACTACAGTACGGTACTCCGGTTCATCCTGAGAGGATCTGTTCTTTACATGCACTACAGTACGGTACTCCGGTTCATCCTGAGAGGATCTGTTCTTTACATGCACTACAGTACGGTACTCCGGTTCATCCTGAGAGGATTTGTTCTTTACATGCACTACAGTACGGTACTCTGGTTCATCAATACTTATTAGTAAAGCAAGTACTGGAGTACTTGCTTTACTCAAAATTTGACTGAACAACGTTCACTTGTGTCGGAGTAATATTTGACCAGGATATATCTGGACTTTGACTCAAGTCGTGAACTTGGTCCACCGCAAGACCAGTCCGATCAAAACCGTGAAATGACCACAGAGACGAGGCACTCTCCATCCCCCCCACTTCACCTCCAGAGAGAGCGAGAGCGAGAGAGCGAGAGAGGGAGAGAGCGAGAGAGCAGTACCCGTCTTGAGGCTCCTGATGGGGAAGGTGGCCTGAGCCAGGAAGTTGAGGTCGTTGAACATGTCCATCTCGTTGACCACGAAGCGCAGCAGGGCGAACGCCGAGTTGCAGACATCGAAGCGGAAGGCCTTACGGGGCCACGTGGGGTTCAGGCCGTTGTCCGCTGGAGGAGGAGGAGGAGGAGGAGGAGGAGGAGGAGGAGGAGGAGGAGGAGGAGGAGGAGGAGGAGGAGCGATGAAACTACGAGAGCATTGGAGGTGCACAAACTCACGGAGCGTCTAATTCATGGTCCGAGCTTCCTCTCTTAGAAGTCTTGTTAGCTCTATTTATTTGATTGTATTTGTGGTTCAGCAGTGCTGTTGGTCCTCATGGTCCCTGTTGGTCCTCATGGTCCCTGTTGGTTCTTACTGGGTCAAATCTAGAGAGACAACTTATTGGACTTTAACCTGGAGGAAATGTAGTGTATTATATATGATGTTATTATATATGTGTATCAGGGTAAAAATGATAAAAAAACGGTAATTTAAAAACCTGCCGGTCAAAATGTCCGGTAATAATGTTCATACTAAACTGAGATCAGCTTTATTACTGCCCCTCCCCCCCGGAAGGGTGACCGAATGAAGTGACCAATCAGCTGCCACAGTGACCGAATGAAGTGACCAATCAGCTGCCACAGTGACCAAATGAAGTGACCAATCAGCTGCCGCAGTGACCGAATGAAGTGACCAATCAGCTGCCACAGTGACCGAATGAAGTGACCATCAGCTGCCACAGTGACCGTATGAGTGACCAATCAGCTGCCACAGTGACCGAATGAAGTGACCAATCAGCTGCCACAGTGACCGTATGAAGTGACCAATCAGCCGCCACAGTGACCGAATGAAGTGACCAATCAGCTGCCGCTCCTCTCATGACGTCACGCCGCCCGACGAGATGAGGTGCAGTGATGGCCGCTCCACGGCTATGGGGCTTTAATGTTAGCGCTCCACAGCTATGGGGCTTTAATGTTAGCACTCCACGGCTATGGGGCTTTAATGTTAGCGCTCCACGGCTATGGGGCTTTAATGTTAGCGCTCCACGGCTATGGGGCTTTAATGTTAGCGCTCCAAGGAGGGGGGGCCTCCTCGCTGCTACACGGTGTACTAGGTGGGGGGGGGGGGCCTCCTCGCTGCTACACGGTGTACTAGGTGGGGGGGGCCTCCTCACTGCTACATGGTGTACTAGGTGGGGGGGGGGGGCCTCCTCACTGCTACACGGTGTACTAGGTGGGGGGGGGGGGCCTCCTCACTGCTACACGGTGTACTAGGTGGGGGGGGGCCTCCTCACTGCTACATGGTGTACTAGGTGAGGGGGGCCTCCTCACTGCTACACGGTGTACTAGGTGGGGGGGGGGGCCTCCTCACTGCTACACGGTGTACTAGGTGGGGGGGGGGGGCCTCCTCACTGCTACACGGTGTACTAGGTGGGGGGGCCTCCTCACTGCTACACGGTGTACTAGGTGGGGGGGGGCCTCCTCACTGCTACACGGTGTACTAGGTGGGGGGGGGGGCCTCCTCACTGCTACACGGTGTACTAGGTGGGGGGGGGGCCTCCTCACTGCTACACGGTGTACTAGGTGGGGGGGGGGGGCCTCCTCACTGCTACATGGTGTACTAGGTGGGGGGGGGGGCCTCCTCACTGCTACACGGTGTACTAGGTGGGGGGGGGCCTCCGTGCTGCTACATGGTGTACTAGGTGGGGGGGGGGGCCTCCTCACTGCTACATGGTGTACTAGGTGGGGGGGGGGCCTCCTCACTGCTACACGGTGTACTAGGTGGGGGGGGGGGCCTCCTCACTGCTACACGGTGTACTAGGTGGGGGGGGGGGCCTCCTCACTGCTACACGGTGTACTAGGTGGGGGGGGGGGGCCTCCTCACTGCTACACGGTGTACTAGGTGGGGGGGGGCCTCCGTGCTGCTACATGGTGTACTAGGTGGGGGGGGGGCCTCCTCACTGCTACATGGTGTACTAGGTGGGGGGGGGGGCCTCCTCACTGCTACACGGTGTACTAGGTGGGGGGGGCCTCCTCGCTGCTACACGGTGTACTAGGTGGGGGGGGGGCGTCCTCACTGCTACACGGTGTACTAGGTGGGGGGGGGGCCTCCATGCTGCTACACGGTGTACTAGGTGGGGGGGGCCTCCTCACTGCTACACGGTGTACTAGGTGGGGGGGGGCCTCCTCACTGCTACATGGTGTACTAGGTGGGGGGGGGGCCTCCTCACGGCTACACGGTGTACTAGGTGGGGGGGGGGCCTCCTCACGGCTACACGGTGTACTAGGTGGGGGGGGGGCCTCCTCGCTGCTACATGGTGTACTAGGTGGCGGGGGGGGGGGCGGGCCTCACCCGCTGACTCGGTCTTCTGCTTGGCTCCGTCGTAGTCTGCCCCACAGACCTCGATCTCAATCAGCGGACACACGATACCACGACCGTGTTTAGGGAGGTGGCGAGCTCCCAGGACCTGGACACGACCATCATTAAACTGAACAACAACAACAACTACAACAACAACAACAAGAAGCAGAACAACAAGGTCTCTCCCCTCACCTCCACCTCCAGGGTGAGGGCCTCCAGGCCCCCGACGGTGTGGCGGTCGAAGGGGTCAAAGTGTTCGTCCCTCATGTTTGGTGGCTGAAGGACGTATCCGCTGCGTCCGTTCAGCATGAAGAGAGCCTGGTTCATCTGCATGGGCTTGTCTGGACACAAGGAGAACAAACATCAGAGGGCCCTCAGTAGAACATACCTCCAACTAGAGGGCCCTCAGTAGAACATACCTCCAACTAGAGGGCCCTCAGTAGAACATACCTCCAACTAGAGGGCCCTCAGTAGAACATACCTCCAACTAGAGGGCCCTCAGTAGAACATACCTCCAACTAGAGGGCCCTCAGTAGAGAACATACCTCCAACTAGAGGGCCCTCAGTAGAGAACATACCTCCAACTAGAGGGCCCTCAGTAGAACATACCTCCAACTAGAGGGCCCTCAGTAGAGAACATACCTCCAACTAGAGGGCCCTCAGTAGAGAACATACCTCCAACTAGAGGGCCCTCAGTAGAGAACATACCTCCAACTAGAGGGCCCTCAGTAGAGAACATACCTCCAACTAGAGGGCCCTCAGTAGAGAACATACCTCCAACTAGAGGGCCCTCAGTAGAACATACCTCCAACTAGAGGGCCCTCAGTAGAGAACATACCTCCAACTAGAGGGCCCTCAGTAGAGAACATACCTCCAACTAGAGGGCCCTCAGTAGAGAACATACCTCCAACTAGAGGGCCCTCAGTAGAGAACATACCTCCAACTAGAGGGCCCTCAGTAGAGAACATACCTCCAACTAGAGGGCCCTCAGTAGAGAACATACCTCCAACTAGAGGGCCCTCAGTAGAACATACCTCCAACTAGAGGGCCCTCGGTAGAGAACATACCTCCAACTAGAGGGCCCTCAGTAGAGAACATACCTCCAACTAGAGGGCCCTCAGTAGAACATACCTCCAACTAGAGGGCCCTCGGTAGAACATACCTCCAACCAGAGGGCCCTCAGTAGTGAACATACCTCCAACTAGAGGGCCCTCAGTAGAACATACCTCCAACTAGAGGGCCCTCGGTAGAACATAACTCCAACTAGAGGGCCCTCAGTAGAGAACATACCTCCAACTAGAGGGCCCTCAGTAGAGAACATACCTCCAACTAGAGGGCCCTCAGTAGAACATACCTCCAACTAGAGGGCCCTCAGAAGAGAACATACCTCCAGCTAGAGGGCCCTCAGTAGAGAACATACCTCCAACTAGAGGGCCCTCAGTAGAGAACATACCTCCAACTAGAGGGCCCTCAGTAGAGAACATACCTCCAACTAGAGGGCCCTCAGTAGAGAACATACCTCCAACTAGAGGGCCCTCGGTAGAGAACATACCTGCGGTCTGGAAGTTGAGGGCCACCAGCTGGGAGCCACAGAGCCACATGGGTAGCGGGTCGTAGTTGGAGGAGTCCAGCCTCTGGCCCCGGGGGTAGATCCTGGACAGCTGCAGCTGGTTGTACTGCAGGAACCGCTTCCCCTTCAGCTTGTTCACGTACTTCTCCGCCTTCGTCTCGGGGAACGACGACATGTCCCGGAAACAGGCCCGCTCTGTACCGATCTCTGGGGGGAGCGAACCGAAACGCAGCCTTAGAACCTGCCAACACCTTAGAAACAACTAGAACCGACTACCTTAGAACCCGCGCCTTAGAACCCACGGCCTTAGAACCGACCACCTAAGAACCAACCACGGTGCACCCCGACCCGTGTCCATGGAGGGACTACTCACTGTCCTCGTCGAAGGGCACCGGTCTGCAGTAGATCACCAGGTCAGAGAGCTCCAGGGCGATCTTCTTCCTTCGCTCCATCATCTTGCCCTCCTCCAGCTGAGGACAGAAGTGGGGTTTAAAAACATACACCTACACACAGACCTAGCTACGCCCACCTGCTACCCCCACCTTCAACAGGCGGCTACGCCCACCTGCTACCCCCACCTTCAACAGGCGGCTACGCCCACCTGCTACCCCCACCTTCAACAGGCGGCTATGCCCACCTGCAACAGGCGGCTAGGCCCACCTGCTACCTCCACCTTCAACAGGCGGCCACCTCCACCTGCTACCTCCACCTTCAACAGGCGGCTACGCCCACCTGCTACCTCCACCTTCAACAGGCGGCTACGCCCACCTGCTACCTCCACCTTCAACAGGCGGCTACACCCACCTGCTACCTCCACCTTCAACAGGCGGCTACGCCCACCTGTTACCTCTACCAGGCGGCTACGCCCACCTGCTACCCCCACCTTCAACAGGCGGCTACGCCCACCTGCTACCCCCACCTTCAACAGGCGGCTACGCCCACCTGCTACCCCCACCTTCAACAGGCGGCTACGCCCACCTGCTACCCCCACCTTCAACAGGCGGCTACGCCCACCTGCTACCCCACCTTCAACAGGCGGCTACGCCCACCTGCTACCCCTTCAACAGGCGGCTACGCCCACCTGCTACACCTTCAACAGACACCAACATAAAACAAGGTGTATCAACAGTCTTGGAGGATGGAGGAGAGCAGAGGGTTGGTGGGCCCTAAGAGGTCAGGCTGGAGGAGACACACTGGGTATTCACAACCACTCAAGGGTCCATGTTCAGCTGTTCTGACCAGTCAACCAGTCTGGGCATCGACATGTTCAAAATCAGAAGACCTTTAGTCTTTTTTGACCCAGAAGATCTCCACGTGTAAACTATCTACAGAACATTGAGGCCTCCCTTCACCATGGCCACCCTCATCTGTGATCATCTAACCCCATGAGGGACTAACCCCCACGGGGTCATCTGAAGGAGTTGGGGGTCGATTTCAGTTAATGACAGAGTAGGGGTTAGAACACGGAGGAATGATGAACATAAATCACCCATTGAAACGATATAAAGCCGGTTGAAAAGGACCAAAGTTGCCCTTCAACACAACCACCGGGAGGTCTGCGTGGTCCTCACCTTGGCCTCGGAGGTCATCGTGACCTCGCGGATCTTTGCCACCCACTCCTTCAGCTCCTCGGCGCTGCTGGCAGCGATGTCCACCACCAGGCCGGGCCGGGGGGGCGAGGCCGGGACCAGGGAGAAGACATGGGGCCGGCTGCCCTTCCCCTCCGGACGCACCACTACACACACACACGTCACAGTAGGTTAGAATAGGTCCTGCACTACAGGAGCGTGGCCACTAGATGGAGTCAAAGAACAACCAGGGCCCATACGTGATCAGGGGGTACAGGATTAACTGTAGAACCGCTAGCTCTATGTCAGCCGTTATGGTTCCTTATTGATCGGATTACACCATAAATCTCACCAAGGTCGTAAAAACAGTGAACCCTTACTGTAACACAGGAGGGAAATACAGAAAGGAAATGAGCCTAATAGTAAAATATGCTTTTATTGTAAAATAGAGGCAGAGCATGTGATAGAGAAAGCAAGGGAGCGAGAGACTTGGCAAGGTGACCGTGTACTACGCAGCCTGACAGGAAGGGGCAGGGCCACACTCACCGATCTGACAGGAAGACACGTCCACACTTCCTCTCAGCAGATCTCCCAGAGGGCTGTTCTCAGTCATCTCCTGCTGGGCACCGGACGAGAGAGAGGATGAGAGGATGAGATAGAGGACAAGAGAGAGACAAGTGCACAGCCAACGTTAAGAGAGACCACCTTTCACAAGTTCTCTCTCTGAAGTAGCCAACAGGAGATCAGCTCTGGGCTTTCAACAAACTCAATTGTTTGACCAACCGGCTGTGTGTCCGCGTGCGTGTCCGTGTGTGTGTGTGTCTGCGTGTGTGTCCGAGTGTTGATCCATGTGTGTGTCCATGTGTGTCTGTCCTCGGTGTGTCTGCACGTGTGTGGGTCCATGTGTGTCTGTCCCTGTGTGTGTCCGCCATTATGTCTGTCCCCGGTATGTGTGTCTCCGTCCGTGTGTGTGTCCATGTGCGTGTGTTTGTGTCTGTGCTGAGTGTGTGTCTGTGTGTGTGTGTGTGTGTGTGCTCACCGTGCGGTCTGGCTCAGCTGCTGAGGGGCTGATCTCCTCCACATAGTTGGCAGGGAACCAGAGCTGCTTCCTCCCCCCACAGTCTCCCTTCCACCTGGAGGACCGACAAGAGGGCGTCCAGTCAGACTTTAGACCAACCTCTAGTCTGACTTTAGATATACCGTGGCCAGTCTGAAACACTTATTAAATATATACTTAAATATATACAAAGTACACTTCTGAAAGCTTCATCCACTCGCAACAGATTTGTTTTGTTCCATAGCAAATCCTGAATGAAGATCGTAATGAAACAGGAAACAAGGTGTATCAGCTAATAAAGACATCAAGATGTCATGAGTATTATTTTCTTTATTTATACTTTTTCTAAATAACCATCCCAAAGAAAGTCAACCACTTCCTCATTCCCAAGCCTTGGATTACATTTCTTTCACTACTGCCGGACGGCCCTTCCCACTGATTGGTCGACATCGGAAGGGAAGAGCGAGTCTGATTGGACGACGTGGCTGTCACTCACCAGCCTCCCTCCTGCTTGTCCACATTTGAGATGGTGGCGTTCTTGATGAAGGAGAGCTCGTCATCCCTCTGGGCTTTGTACTCGTACATGGCCCTCACTGTGCACTGGAGAACACAATATAATCAATACATGTGATCAGGACTACAACCATGGCCCTCACCGTGCACTGGAGAACACAATATAATCAATACATGTGATCAGGACTACAACCATGGCCCTCACCGTGCACTGGAGAACACAATATAATCAATACATGTGATCAGGACTACAACCATGGCCCTCACCGTGCACTGGAGAACACAATATAATCAATACATGTGATCAGGACTACAACCATGGCCCTCACCGTGCACTGGAGAACACAATATAATCAATACATGTGATCAGGACTACAACCATGGCCCTCACCGTGCACTGGAGAACACAATATAATCAATACATGTGATCAGGACTACAACCATGGCCCTCACCGTGCACTGGAGAACACAATATAATCAATACATGTGATCAGGACTACAACCATGGCCCTCACCGTGCACTGGAGAACACAATATAATCAATACATGTGATCAGGACTACAACCATGGCCCTCACTGTGCACTGGAGAACACAATATAATCAATACATGTGATCAGGACTACAACCATGGCCCTCACTGTGCACTGGAGAACACAATATAATCAATACATGTGATCAGGACTACAACCATGGCCCTCACCGTGCACTGGAGAACACAATATAATCAATACATGTGATCAGGACTACAACCATGGCCCTCACCGTGCACTGGAGAACACAATATAATCAATACATGTGATCAGGACTACAACCATGGCCCTCACCGTGCACTGGAGAACACAATATAATCAATACATGTGATCAGGACTACAACCATGGCCCTCACCGTGCACTGGAGAACACAATATAATCAATACATGTGATCAGGACTACAACCATGGCCCTCACTGTGCACTGGAGAACACAATATAATCAATACATGTGATCAGGACTACAACCATGGCCCTCACTGTGCACTGGACCGAACAGGGTTATCAATACACAGGATCAGGACTGAACAACCAGGGGACAAACTACAACAACCAGGGGACAAACTACAACAACCAGGGGACAAACTACAACAACCAGGGGACAAACTACAACAACCAGGGGACAAACTACAACAACCAGGGGACAAACTACAACAACCAGGGGACAAACTACAACAACCAGGGGACAAACTACAACAACCAGGGGACAAACTACAACAACCAGGGGACAAACTACAACAACCAGGGGACAAACTACAACAACCAGGGGACTCAGAGAACACCCTTTTGAAAGTTCCTTTAGACTTAGAAACAATAAACCTCAAAAGTAATCAATGTTTTACTGTGTAACCACATAACCAGTTACATAACCCGTTACATAACCGTTACATAACCGTTACATAACCCGTTACATACCCGTTACATAACCCGTTACATAACCCGTTGTCTCATTTTGCATTACATTTATTGATTGGAGAATAATGACACACACACACACACACACACACACACACACACACACACACACACACACACACACACACACACACACACACACACACACACACACACACACACACACACACACACCACACACACACACACACACACACACACACACACACACACACACACACACACACACACACACACACACACACACACACACACACACACCACACCTTGAACGTGGGCATCTGATTGGCTTCTACGTAGAAGCCAGGGTTCCTCCCCTCGTACAGAGACCCGTAGTCAGGCTCCTATTAGACGAGAGACCATTGGTTACCATGAGGGGGAGGAGCTTCATCCTCCAGAACAAACGCAAATGAGTGTGTGAAAAAATGATTGGTAGGCCAGGATGCTCTACTGTACTTGGTTGTACAGTTATAATAGAGTTATAATAGTGTTCTAAATGAACGTTTACACATTTTAGCAATACAGTACTTTATTTATAAGAGTGTTATACATGTTCATTAATGTGTTATGTGATTTAAATAGAGTGTGTGTGTGTGTTGTGATTTAAATAGTGTGTGTGTGTGTTATGTGATTTAAATTGTGTGTGTGTGTGTGTGTGTGTGTGTGTGTGTGTGTGTGTGTGTGTGTGTGTGTGTGTGTGTGTGTGTGTGTGTGTGTGTGTGTGTGTGTGTGTGTGTGTGTGTGTGTGTGTGTGTGTGTGTGTCTCTCTCACGGCGGTGCCGATCTTCTCCAGCGTGTCCTCGTTGATGGGGTAGCGTAGCTTCATCTTGCGGTACAGAGGGTGTTTCTCGTAGTAGCTGATCAGGTCCACCAGGTTGTCGAACTCTGATGTCCCAAGAACCACCGTCTGGCCCTCCTGCTGCACCCGACAGTGCTTGATCTTCCCCTCCGCCCTGAGGACACCAGGAGGAACCCAGGAGGACACCAGGAGGAACCCAGGAGGACACCAGGAGGAACCCAGGAGGAACCCAGGAGATGAGACACAAGGCACGGACATGAAGGACATTTTAAAACTAGAGGGCCCTCAGTAGAACATACCTCCAACTAGAGGGCCCTCAGTAGAACATACCTCCAACTAGAGGGCCCTCAGTAGAACATACCTCCAACTAGAGGGCCCTCAGTAGAGAACATACCTCCAACTAGAGGGCCCTCAGTAGAACATACCTCCAACTAGAGGGCCCTCAGTAGAACATACCTCCAACTAGAGGGCCCTCAGTAGAACATACCTCCAACTAGAGGGCCCTCAGTAGAGAACATACCTCCAACTAGAGGGCCCTCAGTAGAACATACCTCCAACTAGAGGGCCCTCAGTAGAGCATACCTCCAACTAGAGGGCCCTCAGTAGAGAACATACCTTCAACTAGAGGGCCCTCAGTAGAACATACCTCCAACTAGAGGGCCCTCAGTAGAACATACCTCCAACTAGAGGGCCCTCAGTAGAACATACCTCCAACTAGAGGGCCCTCAGTAGAGAACATACCTCCAACTAAGGGCCCTCAGTAGAGAACATCCTCCACTAGAGGCCCTCAGTAGAACATACCTCCAACTAGAGGGCCCTCAGTAGAACATACCTCCAACTAGAGGGCCCTCAGTAGAGAACATACCTTCAACTAGAGGCCCCTCAGTAGAACATACCTCCAACTAGAGGGCCCTCAGTAGAACATACCTCCAACTAGAGGGCCCTCAGTAGAACATACCTCCAACTAGAGGGCCCTCAGTAGAGAACATACCTCCAACTAGAGGGCCCTCAGTAGAGAACATACCTCCAACTAGAGGGCCCTCAGTAGAGAACATACCTCTAACTAGAGGGCCCTCAGTAGAGCATACCTCCAACTAGAGGGCCCTCAGTAGAACATACCTCCAACTAGAGGGCCCTCAGTAGAGAACATACCTCCAACTAGAGGGCCCTCAGTAGAACATACCTCCAACTAGAGGACCCTCAGTAGAGAACATACCTCCAACTAGAGGGCCCTCAGTAGAGCATACCTCCAACTAGAGGGCCCTCAGTAGAACATACCTCCAACTAGAGGGCCCTCAGTAGAGAACATACCTCCAACTAGAGGGCCCTCAGTAGAACATACCTCCAACTAGAGGACCCTCAGTAGAGAACATACCTCCAACTAGAGGGCCCTCAGTAGAGAACATACCTCCAACTAGAGGGCCCTCAGTAGAACATACCTCCAACTAGAGGGCCCTCAGTAGAGAACATACCTTCAACTAGAGGCCCCTCAGTAGAACATACCTCCAACTAGAGGGCCCTCAGTAGAACATACCTCCAACTAGAGGGCCCTCAGTAGAACATACCTCCAACTAGAGGGCCCTCAGTAGAGAACATACCTCCAACTAGAGGGCCCTCAGTAGAGAACATACCTCCAACTAGAGGGCCCTCAGTAGAGAACATACCTCCAACTAGAGGGCCCTCAGTAGAGAACATACCTCCAACTAGAGGGCCCTCAGTAGAGAACATACCTCCAACTAGAGGGCCCTCAGTAGAGAACATACCTCCAACTAGAGGGCCCTCAGTAGAGAACATACCTCCAACTAGAGGGCCCTCAGTAGAGACATACCTCCAACTAGAGGGCCCTCAGTAGAGAACATACCTCCAACTAGAGGGCCCTCAGTAGAGAACATACCTCCAACTAGAGGGCCCTCAGTAGAACATACCTCCAACTAGAGGGCCCTCAGTAGAGAACATACCTCCAACTAGAGGGCCCTCAGTAGAACATACCTCCAACTAGAGGGCCCTCAGTAGAACATACCTCCAACTAGAGGGCCCTCAGTAGAACATACCTCCAACTAGAGGGCCCTCAGTAGAGAACATACCTCCAACTAGAGGACCCTCAGTAGAGAACATACCTCCAACTAGAGGGCCCTCAGTAGAGAACATACCTCCAACTAGAGGGCCCTCAGTAGAACATACCTCCAACTAGAGGGCCCTCAGTAGAGAACATACCTCCAACTAGAGGGCCCTCAGTAGAGAACATACCTCCAACTAGAGGGCCCTCAGTAGAACATACCTCCAACTAGAGGGCCCTCAGTAGAGACATACCTCCAACTAGAGGGCCCTCAGTAGAGCATACCTCCAACTAGAGGGCCCTCAGTAGAGAACATACCTCCAACTAGAGGGCCCTCAGTAGAGAACATACCTCCAACTAGAGGGCCCTCAGTAGAACATACCTCCAACTAGAGGACCCTCAGTAGAGAACATACCTCCAACTAGAGGGCCCTCAGTAGAGAACATACCTCCAACTAGAGGGCCCTCAGTAGAACATACCTCCAACTAGAGGGCCCTCAGTAGAGAACATACCTTCAACTAGAGGCCCCTCAGTAGAACATACCTCCAACTAGAGGGCCCTCAGTAGAACATACCTCCAACTAGAGGGCCCTCAGTAGAACATACCTCCAACTAGAGGGCCCTCAGTAGAGAACATACCTCCAACTAGAGGGCCCTCAGTAGAGAACATACCTCCAACTAGAGGGCCCTCAGTAGAGAACATACCTCCAACTAGAGGGCCCTCAGTAGAGAACATACCTCCAACTAGAGGGCCCTCAGTAGAGAACATACCTCCAACTAGAGGGCCCTCAGTAGAGAACATACCTCCAACTAGAGGGCCCTCAGTAGAGCATACCTCCAACTAGAGGGCCCTCAGTAGAACATACCTCCAACTAGAGGGCCCTCAGTAGAGAACATACCTCCAACTAGAGGGCCCTCAGTAGAACATACCTCCAACTAGAGGACCCTCAGTAGAGAACATACCTCCAACTAGAGGGCCCTCAGTAGAGCATACCTCCAACTAGAGGGCCCTCAGTAGAACATACCTCCAACTAGAGGGCCCTCAGTAGAGAACATACCTCCAACTAGAGGGCCCTCAGTAGAACATACCTCCAACTAGAGGACCCTCAGTAGAGAACATACCTCCAACTAGAGGGCCCTCAGTAGAGAACATACCTCCAACTAGAGGGCCCTCAGTAGAACATACCTCCAACTAGAGGGCCCTCAGTAGAGAACATACCTTCAACTAGAGGCCCCTCAGTAGAACATACCTCCAACTAGAGGGCCCTCAGTAGAACATACCTCCAACTAGAGGGCCCTCAGTAGAACATACCTCCAACTAGAGGGCCCTCAGTAGAGAACATACCTCCAACTAGAGGGCCCTCAGTAGAGAACATACCTCCAACTAGAGGGCCCTCAGTAGAGAACATACCTCCAACTAGAGGGCCCTCAGTAGAGAACATACCTCCAACTAGAGGGCCCTCAGTAGAGAACATACCTCCAACTAGAGGGCCCTCAGTAGAGCATACCTCCAACTAGAGGGCCCTCAGTAGAACATACCTCCAACTAGAGGGCCCTCAGTAGAGAACATACCTCCAACTAGAGGGCCCTCAGTAGAACATACCTCCAACTAGAGGGCCCTCAGTAGAACACACCTCCAACTAGAGGGCCCTCAGTAGAGAACATACCTCCAACTAGAGGGCCCTCAGTAGAGAACATACCTTTCTCATATTCCGAGGTTAACAATCCCTCTAAAACAGTTCACTATTTCATCTGCTCCATGTGATTCATCATTTTCCACATAAATCCTCACCAAGTTTTATGCAAATATGCACATCAACAAAGAGACGGGGTCAACCCTGTTTGGTTTGACCAATAGGAACCCTGTTTGGTTTGACCAATAGGAACCATGTTTGGTTTGACCAATAGGAACCCTGTTTGGTTTGACCAATAGGAACCCTGTTTGGTTTGACCAATGGGAACCCTGTTTGGTTTGACCAATAGGAACCCTGTTTGGTTTGACCAATAGGAACCCTGTTTGGTTTGACCAATAGGAACCCTGTTTGGTTTGACCAATAGGAACCATGTTTGGTTTGACCAATAGGAACCCTGTTTGGTTTGACCAATAGGAACCCTGTTTGGTTTGACCAATAGGAACCCTGTTTGGTGGTCTTCACCTGAGTGAGTGTTAACTATGACTTTAGAGGACGTGTTGGAGCGGAGGGGAAAGGCGTGGCCGGCAGTACCTGAAGGAGATGGCGAAGGAGTTGGGCTCCGTCCGCTTACGGACCAGGAAGGCCCCGTCACGAGGAACCCTCATCAGCATGTTCTCCGCATGACTCCTGGACAGGTTGGCATGGTACCACCTGACACACACACACACACACACACACACCACACACCACACACACACACACCACACACACACACACACACACACACACACACACACACACACACACACACACACACACACACACACACACACCACACACACACACCACACACACACACACACACACACACACACACACACACACACACCTGGATGAAGACAATCCAAGTGTAAACTAAATAGAACAATAAACTAAATTGTGGTGGACAGGAAATCCTCAAAGCAGCGAGCGTCTGGGACACGAGAGGGGTGTCGGCCGATGAGGTCATTGGCGTTCTTTTTGGGGGGGGGGGGGGGGGGGGGACTTACTCCTTGCTCTCGTGGGCGTTGGTCTGGGGAACCGGCTCGGTCAGCTTCATCTCAAACTCGTTGCAGCGCAGCGCCACCTGCTGGTAGTGGGTGATGAGGGCGAACAGCGTGTCGAACACCAGGTTGTCGGTCAGGTAGAACTTGGGGCTGCCCGCCTCCTGTCGGGAGTGGATCCGACAGTGTTGGACCCGCCCTGACCGCCTGGGGGAGGACAATGGAGGGGGGTCATTTCAATATCTAACCATCGTTACTATCAAGTCTTAGAAAATGTACTTCTAGAGAATATTATTATTAAACATCCTTAGGGCATCTTGCTAAACGATGCCAATGGGACAGGAGGGGTTTGCGAATCCATTCGATCATTCAGTCAATATTACCACACGTCCAGCTTTGGTGTCAAATCTGCCTTACAAATATTCATTTCCTACAGACATACTTTGTGATTCAAGTCCTGGGAGCAGTTTTAGTAAGAAAGACATGAGACACGATCACTTTGTCAGTGATCAGTCATGATGGCACCAATGTGAAATACTACTGGCTCTTCTGTCTGTATACATTATATTAAGTATAGCCTACCAAATATAGGCCTATGAAATGTCTCACACACACACACACACACACACACACACACACACACACACACACACACACACACACACACACCACACACACACACACACACACACACACACACACACACACACACACACACACACACACACACACACACACACACACACACACACACGTGTGTGTGTGTTCTGACACAATGCCATGGAGAGTATGTAGCTCTCAACAGCTTGATTGGTTATAAACTTTATACACCTGCTTCAAAAGGTTCATTAAGGTTTAGATCGACTGGAAGGTTGCTGGTTCAAGTCCCCAAAACACCTGGGACCCCTCCCCTGCTCCCCTGTAAGAGCTGCCCACTGCTCCTCATACTAGGATGGGTTCAATACAGAGGAACTCATTTCAGTGTGTGGACATGTGACCACTAAAGAGGATTAAACCCTCCAGATTTAGATTCAGTCGATCATTTGATCAATGACTGAACCGTTCCAGATTGACCTTGACCCGGTCTGCATTTGTGAAAACATGCAGCAACTACACTCAACTTAACCAACATCCACCTTTATATAAATCTGGATTTACAACCAGTCGGAGTAGCCGACCATAACACAGATTGTGCAGAATTAATGAACAGAACCGTAGCCAATTGGATTGTCCACCGACATCAAACACGCAAGTTTGTGCACAATCATCTCTTGTAGGTTTAAAGACAATCTATTCTGAATTGATTCACAACCTCCGAAAACATCAATTTGCCTTTTTCCTTAGGTTTGCCTTGGTGTGTTTTACATTATTGCTCAGTGGATATAATCTTTTAAAATATAAGAACTACATAATTGTATCCCCACTTTACTCTGATTTCAGGAATAAATCTTCGAATTTAATCGTGAAATACCGAAATATCCCCACCCCTATCATCTCGTTGTTCAACTAAAAGCCAAAGGTTCTCCTGTTAAGAACCAAAGGTTCTCCTGTTCAGAACCAGTGGATGTCCGCACCAGAAGGACAGCGTGTAGTCCCCCACAAAGGTTTCGCTCTCCCGGACCAGGAAGGAGCCGTCCGGAGCCCCCGTCTCCAGGCAGTACTCTGACAGAAGCCTCTCGGCGATCTGACGTCCGTCCCGGCCCGCCCCCAGCTTCCCGTGGAACCACTTCTCCGTCACGTGCTGGTCCATCCCGTTGGTCACCTGGGGACAGAGGGAGGGGGTCTTTACCACCAGGAGCCGGTGTTATGTACAGAACTGGACAAAACCTAGTGCTGATTACTTATGGGCCAAGGAACAGTGGATTCGATTTTGGATCCGCAGATCCAGATCTGAACCCAAGATGTTTTTGAAGGATTCTTTAGCATTGGGAGATCGGGCAAAATGTTTTTAAATCACAGTGTAATATTTCATAAAGTTGAGGTGAGGGTTTAAGTGGAATGCCAATGATGTTTTAAGAAATATTGGAATCTGGACTCTCGCAGATCCTGAGGTAACAATCAGGGTGAATAAAGAATCACATGCTTTAGAAGGATTATTCAGCTCTACTGAGGGCCCTCTAGGTGGAGGTATGCTCTACTGAGGGCCCTCTAGGTGGAGGTATGCTCTACTGAGGGCCCTCTAGGTGGAGGTATGCTCTACTGAGGGCCCTCTAGGTGGAGGTATGCTCTACTGAGGGCCCTCTAGGTGGAGGTATGCTCTACTGAGGGCCCTCTAGGTGGAGGTATGTTCTCTACTGAGGGCCCTCTAGGTGGAGGTATGTTCTACTGAGGGCCCTCTAGGTGGAGGTATGTTCTACTGAGGGCCCTCTAGGTGGAGGTATGCTCTACTGAGGGCCCTCTAGGTGGAGGTATGCTCTACTGAGGGCCCTCTAGGTGGAGGTATGCTCTACTGAGGGCCCTCTAGGTGGAGGTATGCTCTACTGAGGGCCCTCTAGGTGGAGGTATGCTCTACTGAGGGCCCTCTAGGTGGAGGTATGTCTCTACTGAGGGCCCTCTAGGTGGAGGTATGTTCTACTGAGGGCCCTCTAGGTGGAGGTATGTTCTACTGAGGGCCCTCTAGTTGGAGGTATGTTCTACTGAGGGCCCTCTAGTTGGAGGTATGTTTCTACCGAGGGCCCTCTAGTTGGAGGTATGTTCTCTACCGAGGGCCCTCTAGTTGGAGGTATGTTCTCTACTGAGGGCCCTCTAGTTGGAGGTATGTTCTACTGAGGGCCCTCTAGTTGGAGGTATGTTCTACTGAGGGCCCTCTAGTTGGAGGTATGTTCTACTGAGGGCCCTCTAGTTGGAGGTATGTTCTACTGAGGGCCCTCTAGTTGGAGGTATGTTCTACTGAGGGCCCTCTAGTTGGAGGTATGTTCTACTGAGGGCCCTCTAGTTGGAGGTATGTTCTACTGAGGGCCCTCTAGTTGGAGGTATGTTCTACTGAGGGCCCTCTAGTTGGAGGTATGTTCTACTGAGGGCCCTCTAGTTGTACAGTGGTTTATACACACCTCCCTGTGCTCCTCCTCGTCCTCGTTGCCCTGGTTACTGGTGGTCTCTTCAGAATAGTAGATCTTGCTGCTCGTCAGGACGAAGAAGTGAGGGTACCACTCCTACAGGGGAGGGAAGGACGTGATGATCAGGTGGTTCATGCCAAGATGGGGTCTCATAAACAACAGTTAGACGAACACCGTTTCACTTTCACATGACATCATTAAGACAGGAAGAGGGCCTCACGTGGTTGACGGGGTCCTCCAGGAACAGGATGCCGTTCTTGATGGAGTTGCTGATGTCGTTCTCTGAGTAGGGAGTGGAGGTGGACACTTCCTCGTAGGCACTGCCCTCCGCAAGCTTCTTATGCTGCAGGAAGTCAAGGGGTCAGTTCTCACATCAGGAAGAACAACAACCACACGCTCCTTCTGGACACGTTTACATGCCTAACCTACACAGTAATAGTGTTCTCTTCTTATAGTAAAGTCTTTTATAGTATAAAGTATAGTACATAGTGCTGTTTATAGTATAGCATATCATAGGACTTATATAGTATGGTTTATAGTATATAGTGTTGTTTATAGTATATAGTACATAGTATATAGTGTTGTTTATAGTATATAGTATATAGTGTTGTTTACACTAAAGTATTGTTTTAGTATATTATTGTTGTAGGTATTTATACTGCAGGAGGGAATGGGGAGTGAACATTGCATTGTACTCGGACAAACGGAGATACAAATCAAATATCTTGAATCTTGTTCAGCGTCCTCCTTGGAGAGCAGACGATCACATCATCATCATCATGGATGACGATGTAGATGGTGCCATCTCTTACCTTGATGAGGATCTTCTTCTTCAGCTGGTTGGGCGAGGGCAGGCCGTCGGCGGAGACGTCCACCGTCTTGGTGAGCAGCATGTCCCCGAACACCTTCTTAAAGTTGGTGGCCATGTTGCGCTGCTGCACGATGCTGCAGTGGTCCTCGATGGACAGTATTATGGGATAGCTGCGGGCGGAGGAGGAGACGGAGGAGGAGACAGAGGAGGAGGAGACGGAGGAGGAGGAGGAGGAGGAGGCCACGTGAGGGAGATGTGTTTTGTTTTCCGACCGCTGGACACGAGGATAATGTGAACTCAACGCATCTCTTCAGTTAGGGTGTCTTGCTCAGGGACACCTTCACACTTTTGCTTCCGGTCGTTCCCTTCCCAGCCTAACCCCAACCCCTAACGTGGTCAGACTTTAAAATGACGCCCCCTTGTGGACACGCCAACGTGAACAGAAATATAAAAAGTGACAAACAACCCTTCAATGTTCTCTCCTAAAAGCAACCTAAAACGTTTGGTTACATCCATTAAGGAACAGTGTCAGGCATAGTACTCAAGGGGCCCTACAGACCTACTCTATGGTACCTCTAAACCTACCCTGCACCCCCATATCTCTCTCTCCACCCCTCTCCTTCTCCTCCCCCCCTGCACCCATATCTCTCTCTCCACCCCTCTCCTTCTCCTCCCCCCCTGCACCCATATCTCTCTCTCCACCCTCTCCTCTCCTCCCCCTGCACCCTATCTCTCTCTCCACCCTCTCCTTCTCCTCCCCCCCTCCCTCCCGCCCTCACTCTGATGGCTTTTATAAACTGGACCGTCAACCGTGAAGAGCCGGTGAGCTCATCTCTCATCTCTCATCTCTCATCTCAGAACAACAAACATACAAAGAGGGAGAGAGAAAGGAAAACCCGTGGGGTTCCCAGACTTACTCAGACGTGACGAACGCGTGTTCCTTTATGGTGGCGAGTACGTCACAGAACTTGATCTTGGTGGTGAGGGTGTGGCCGTGGTAGATGACCGGCATTCCCTCGGGACCATCCCAGCAATCCACTGTGTGTACACACACACACAAACACACCCCGTTTGATTGATTGTTAGCCGTACTAGAGACCAAAACCATGAGCCAGTGGGGTGTCACAGTGGTCTTCATGTTGACCTGGAGCTCCATGAAGACCACGGTGTGGCACTAATGACTATTATGTTATGTGTGGTGCCTGTCCTTTATGCAAATACAAGTTCTTAGCAAGTAGAATGTATGTAATTACAAGGTACAGACAGACAGGAGATGAATGAATGAGACCGAGAGGAAGACAATACAAGGTCGACACAGTTGACACACAGTTGTTTTTATTCCTGTGTGACGCAACATTAGCCCTTAGATCTGATCTCAGATCTGTTCTGAGATCCGTTCTCAGATCTGTTCCAACACAGGAAACCTGTCCTGCCAGGTTTATTGTGTGAGCATGTTGACGTGAGAACGGGTTAAACTCAGAGCAAAGATTACTGCTGGGTGACCACATTGTTGACAAAGTGTGTGTGTGTGTGTGTGTGTGTGTGTGTGTGTGTGTGTGTGTGTGTGTGTGTGTGTGTGTGTGTGTGTGTGTGTGTGTGTGTGTGTGTGTGTGTGTGTGTGTGTGTGTGTGTGTGTGTGTGTGTGTGTGTGTGTCTCACACTCGATGCAGCGGCAGCCCATCCTGAGGCAGCGAGAGTACGCCTCCAGGGACGACTCGCTAGAGAACTGGTCTCCCGTCAGATAGCTAAAAATAAAACAGACGCCTGCATCAGAGGTGCACCTGTGGAGGCTTCCACACACACACACACACACACACACACACACACACACACACACACACACACACACACCACACACACACACACACACACACACACACACACACACACACACACACACACACACACACACACACACACACACACACACACACACACTACTTTTATCTGATGTGTTTCCCCCGGGACGGTTCAAGAGGCTGCGGGTGGAGTCCTACCGAGGGGAGGTTGTCAGACTCCCAACACCCCGTCACTTGAAACCCAGACCCGGTTGACCCCCTGTGACCGTCCTTACGTGTTGTGCGAGGAGGAGATCCAGTAGTGGGAGAGGGGGTTGTTCATGTCCTCGGGACACACCGTGTCCAGGGAGCCATCCCATATGCTGTTCTCTTTGGAGAACAGATAGGTCAGGAACTGTGGACACACACACACACACACACACAGTAAGCACGTGTGGAGGACCAGCGGTAGAGACCGCTGGTTTCACATCTCTGGTGTTACAAAGTAAAGAAGCCCAGGAACCACCAACCCACACACACACACACACACACACACACACACACACACACACACACACACACACACACACACCACACACACACACACACACACACACACCACACACACACACACACACACACACACACACACCACACACACACACACACACACACCACACACACACACACACACACACACACACACACACACACACACACACACACACACACACACACACACACACACACACACACACCACACACACACACACACACACACACACACACACACACTTTCTGTTCTCTTATGTCCAATGACAACATCACCACTCGGTACCACAAAGAAGCCACACAGCAGAGCACTGAGAAGCGGGCCCCAGAAGGAGGACGCCCCTCTGAGGTCAGAAGGAGGACGCCCCTCTGAGGTCAAAGGAGGACGCCCCTCTGAGGTCAGAAGGAGGACGCCCCTCTGAGGTCAGAAGGAGGACGCCCCTCTGAGGTCAGAAGGAGGACGCCCCTCTGAGGTCAGAAGGAGGACGCCCCTCTGAGGTCATGGCCATCAGACCACTCAGCACACTTGTACATCTCGCGGTTCACAAGTTTCCCCTCACTGATGAAAGCAGCTCAAGGCAGCGGTCTGTGACATTACAATTTTGAACTGAACAACGCAGACAATTCAACATCAATATTATTATCTCCTCTTTTTTTATTATTTGTAATCCAAGAAAGGTTGTGACTTTTTAATTTCTAAAAATGTACTAAATTAGTAACAACCACTGGAAAACCCTTCAAAAAAACAAACAACAAAAGGACGACCGACATCAGAGTCTGATAGCACTTCAAATTAGTTTTTAAAATGAGTGCTTATCTAAGAAAGTATTAATGGACCAGCTCTGTGTGAAGTCAGGAGCCACCAGAAAACCAGAAAACACTAACTGTTGTCTGTTCATGTTTAGTGAAATGACCCTCCTGTTAGTGGAGAACTTTAGGATATAGTTTAGTGAAATGACCCTCCTGTTAGTGGAGAACTTTAGGATATAGTTTAGTGAAATGACCCTCCTGTTAGTGGAGAACTTTAGGATATAGTTTAGTGAAATGACCCTCCTGTTAGTGGAGAACTTTAGGATATAGTTTAGTGAAATGACCCTCCTGTTAGTGGAGAACTTTAGGATATAGTTTAGTGAAATGACCCTCCTGTTAGTGGAGAACTTTAGGATATAGTTTAGTGAAATGACCCTCCTGTTAGTGGAGAACTTTAGGATATAGTTTAGTGAAATGACCCTCCTGTTAGTGGAGAACTTTAGGATATAGTTTAGTGAAATGACCCTCCTGTTAGTGGAGAACTTTAGGATATAGTTTAGTGAAATGACCCTCCTGTTAGTGGAGAACTTTAGGATATAGTTTAGTGAAATGACCCTCCTGTTAGTGGAGAACTTTAGGATATAGTTTAGTGAAATGACCCTCCTGTTAGTGGAGAACTTTAGGATATAGTTTAGTGAAATGACCCTCCTGTTAGTGGAGAACTTTAGGATATAGTTTAGTGAAATGACCCTCCTGTTAGTGGAGAACTTTAGGATATAGTTTAGTGAAATTACCCTCCTGTTAGTGGAGAACTTTAGGATATAGTTTAGTGAAATTACCCTCCTGTTAGTGGAGAACTTTAGGATATAGTTTAGTGAAATGACCCTCCTGTTAGTGGAGCACTTTAGGATATAGTTTAGTGAAATGACCCTCCTGTTAGTGGAGAACTTTAGGATATAGTTTAGTGAAATGACCCTCCTGTTAGTGGAGAACTTTAGGATATAGTTTAGTGAAATGACCCTCCTGTTAGTGGAGAACTTTAGGATATAGTTTAGTGAAATGACCCTCCTATTAGTGGAGCACTTTAGGATATAGTTTAGTGAAATGACCCTCCTGTTAGTGGAGAACTTTAGGATATAGTTTAGTGAAATGACCCTCCGGTTAGTGGAGAACTTTAGGATATAGTTTAGTGAAATGACCCTCCTGTTAGTGGAGAACTTTAGGATATAGTTTAGTGAAATGACCCTCCTGTTAGTGGAGAACTTTAGGATATAGTTTGCCCATTGCAAATCCAAATAGCTGCTAAATACAAATATGTGAATTATTAAAACCACAATGGCTGGTTTGCCTTCTACCTTATGTAATTATAGAAAGATAAATACTCTACATATAGAAGGTGTTATTTATGTTCACGTTGGACATGCCCCCATGTTAATATGACGATCTACATTTAGTTTGAAGGCATTTGTTGTCAAAACAACAACAACCTACAGAATGCTCTTCCTGTTCTTTGGAAAATTCTCAACACACGATTCACTTTTTTTGGCATAAAAAGTTAAAATATGTTCAACTTGGGGCGAGAGGCAGCGAAAACTGATCTAGTATATGGATAATAGTTTATGAAACAATACTAATATGGCTCCATCACTAGGGGTGGTACCTCTTCTTGGTGGAAGTAGGGCTGCTCCACCTCCCTCAGAGGGTCCTTCAGGTAGCCCAACATGAACTCCTGCACCGTGCTGTTGTCTGAGGCCCAGAGCTCCTGGTTCACCACAGATACACAAAGAAATACATCAAGTCATGATGCCAAGACAGCATTAGCTGGTCAGTGGTGGGGGCGGGACCAGAGAGAGGGGCGGGACCAGAGAGAGGGGGCGGGACCAGAGAGAGAGCCAATTACCTTTTGAGTCTCCAGAAGGAAGGTCTGGAAGTCCTCCAGACTGATCCTCTGTTCCGGTCGGTCACTGACCCTGACACACACAAACACCTCTTACACTGTGGTTCACACACTGTGTGTGTGTGTGTGTGTGTGTGTGTGTGTGTGTGTGTGTGTGTGTGTGTGTGTGTGTGTGTGTGTGTGTGTGTGTGTGTGTGTGTGTGTGTGTGTGTGTGTGTGTGTGTGTTACCTCTGTAGAAATGGAATGTCCATCTGTAAGAAAGGCAGGAAGAGGCACAAGGCCGGAGGTGTTAACTAAATCATCGAGACAAACATCTAGAAACAGAATGAGGCAACACAAGGCTCTGAGGCTCTGAGGCTCTGAGGCTCTGAGGCGGGGCATTGGTTCTGCCTCGTCATTAGAGGCAGGAGAGGAGGTTTGTACCGAGGTCATCCTCCTCATTTGACCCCAGCCTGCCTCACTTCTGTTACAGATATGCAAAAGCGTGCATGCCCGTGTACACAAGCATGTGTGTGTGTGTGTGGATAAGAGTGCATGTGTGTATACAAGTGTGTGTGTGTGTGGATAAGAGTGCATGTGTGTATACAAGTGTGTGTGCACTCTGCCCTATGTTGTGCGTGCACTATGTCCGTGTGCATGTGTGTGAATATGTGTGTGCGTGTGTATGCGCGTGTATATAGGTATGTGTGTGTGCGTGAATATAGGTACGTGTGCGTGTATATAGGTACGTGTGTGTGTGTGTTGTGTGTTGTGTGTGTGTTGTGTGGTGTGTGTGTTGTGTGTTGTGTGTGTTGTGTGGTGTGGTGTGGTGTGTGTGTTGTGTGGTGTGTGTGTTGTGTGGTGTGTGTGTGGTGTGCCCTAATGGCCTGGACCCGATCGGTAGGTTTTAACAGCTCTGTATTGATCAGGGTGCCATTTGAGAGCAGACGAGAAACAGGGGGGAGGGGAGGAGGGAGAGAAAGGGGGGAGGGGAGGAGGGAGAGAAAGGGGGAGGATTTCACATCTGCTAACGGACACTTCTTGAGGTACCGACTGAACCTACGTTTTTCTGAGCGTCGAACATCAGACTGCGATAGAGATGAGAGAACTGACTGAAGGACACATCGCCACTCCTCAACTCAGAGTCCTGAGAGACAGACGACACACACACACACACACACACACACACACACACACACACACACACACACACACACACACACACACACACACACACACACACACACACCACACACACACACACACACACACACACACACACACACACACACACACACACACACACACACACACACACACACACACACACACACACACACACACACAGTGTTACTCAGCTCAATCCCCTGACGTTCTTCCACAACAACAATATCTCCTTAAAAGGAGGAAGCAGGTTCCGGAAGGAACGTACCGGAAGCTTCTCTCTGAGGAACCGCATGTTGGGGACCCGGTAGTTGACTTGGACCAGCATGCTCTTCAGATCCTTACAGGATATCCTACACACACACACACACACCACACACACACACACACACACACACGTTGTTGAAGTTGCCAAATATCCTTCAGCAACTTCCAGAACCAAAAGTTTACAGACAAAACGTGTCACGTACACAAGTGTTCCTTAACACTAACGTAATGGACTAAATCAAATAACTCTTCTCAGCCAGCGGCGGTTTGACCTCCATTGTTACCGACGACCACAGAACTCAGACGGCCCCATCCACTGGTTAACAAAACCTGTGTGTGTGTGCGTGTGCGTGTGTGTGTGTTGTCCCTTCCATCCCCTGCTGCAGTCTTTTTCCTGCCGCAGGAAATGGTTGCTGTGAGGCTTCTTCCTCCCGCTACACCTCGTCTAGCACACTCTCAGCAGTACCCCGACGTCCGTGTGTATCCATGTGTGTGTGTGTCCATGTGTGTGTGTCTGTATGTGTGTCTGTGTGTGTCCATGTGTGTGTCCATGTGTGTGTGTGTCTGTGTGTGTCCATGTGTGTGTGTGTCTGTGTGTCCATGTGTGTGTGTGTCTGTCTGTGTGTGTGTCCGTGTGTGTGTCTGTCTGTGTGTGTCCATGTGTGTGTGTGTCCATGTGTGTGTCTGTCTGTGTGTCTGTCCATGTGTGTGTGTGTCTGTGTGTGTCCATGTGTGTGTGTCTGTCTGTGTGTCTGTCCGTGTGTGTGTGTGTGTGTCCGTGTGTGTGTGTCTGTCTGTCTGTGTGTGTCCGTGTGGTAAACACGTGTGCCTTAGGATGGAGTGATGGAGAGGTCATCTTACTTGTCTTCTCTGTTGCGGTCAACAGCGTAGAACTGTTTCCTCAACCATCTGAACAGAAATAAGAGAGTTAAGAACTGAAAAACATCATCGTTACTCAAACGCTACGGTTGATTTCAGAGAATTAAGCAAAGTTAAGTTAGCTTACAAAAATTATCTGGTAAATATATCTGTATGTAAATGTATCTGGTACATGTAAATATATCTGTATGTAAATGTATCTGGTACATGTAAATGTTCTGGTACATGTAAATATATCTGTATGTAAATATATCTGGTACATGTAAATGTATCTGGTGTATGTAAATGTATCTGGTACATGTAAATGTATCTGGTACATGTAAATATATCTGTATGTAAATATATCTGGTACATGTAAATGTTTCTGGTGTATGTAAATGTCTGGTGTATGTAAATGTATCTGGTACATGTAAATATATCTGTATGTAAATGTATCTGGTACATGTAAATGTATCTGGTACATGTAAATGTTTCTGGTACATGTAAATATATCTGTATGTAAATGTATCTGGTACATGTAAATGTATCTGGTACATGTAAATATATCTGTATGTAAATGTTTCTGGTACATGTAAATGTATCTGTATGTAAATGTATCTGGTGTATGTAAATATATCTGGTACATGTAAATGTATCTGGTGTATGTAAATATATCTGGTACATGTAAATGTATCTGGTACATGTAAATGTATCTGGTACATGTAAATGTATCTGGTACATGTAAATGTATTCGCCTCTGTGCCCCAGTGAAATGAAAGCACCCATCAAAAGCAAATGTTATGAATAAAGGTGAGACGTCCTCAGTGTGGGGGGAGAGGGAACCTCTCTATCTGGAGGGGGGTGGGAGAGGAGAGGAGGAGGAGAACCTCTCTATCTGGAGGGGGGTGGGAGAGGAGAGGAGGGGAGAGGAGGACCTCTCTATCTGGAGGGGGGTGGGAGAGGAGAGGAGGAGGAGAACCTCTCTATCTGGAGGGGGGTGGGAGAGGAGAGGAGGACCTCTCTATCTGGAGGGGGGTGGGAGAGGAGAGGAGGAGGAGAACCTCTCTATCTGGAGGGGGGTGGGAGAGGAGAGGAGGGGAGAGGAGGACCTCTCTATCTGGAGGGGGGTGGGAGAGGAGAGGAGGACCTCTCTATCTGGAGGGGGGTGGGAGAGGAGAGGAGGAGGAGGACCTCTCTATCTGGAGGGGGGTGGGAGAGGAGAGGAGGGGAGAGGAGGACCTCTCTATCTGGAGGGGGGTGGGAGAGTTGAGGAGAGGAGGACCTCTCTAGGGGTGGGAGGAGGAGGACCTCTCTATCTGGAGGGGGGTGGGAGAGGAGAGGAGGAGGAGGACCTCTCTATCTGGGGGTGGAGGAGGGAGGAGCCTCTCTATCTGGAGGGGGTGGGAGAGGAGAGGAGAGGAGGAGGAGGACCTCTATCTGGAGGGGGGTGGGTGAGGAGAGGAGGAGGAGGACCTCTCTATCTGGAGGGGGGGTGGGAGAGGAGAGGAGGAGTACCTCTCTATCTGGAGGGGGTGGGAGAGGAGAGGAGGACCTCTCTATCTGGAGGGGGGTGGGAGAGGAGAGGAAGACCTCTCTATCTGGAGGGGGGTGGGAGAGGAGAGGAGAGGAGGAGGAGGACCTCTCTATCTGGAGGGGGTGGGAGAGGAGAGGAGAGGAGAACCTCTCTATCTGGAGGGGGGTGGGAGAGGAGAGGAGAGGAGGAGTACCTCTCTATCTGGAGGGGGGTGGGAGGGGAGAGGAGAGGAGAACCTCTCTATCTGGAGGGGGGTGGTAGAGGAGAGGAGAGGAGAGGAGAGGAGAGGAGAGGAGGACCTCTCTATCTGGAGGGGGGTGGGAGAGGAGAGGAGGACCTCTCTATCTGGAGGGGGGTGGGAGAGGAGAGGAGAGGAGAGGAGGAGTACCTCTCTATCTGGAGGGGGGTGGGAGACTTAAGAGTATCAGCGACCAGCCAGTTCAGACCCTTGACCCACATGGTCATCTCCTCGTCAGAGGTTGCTAGGAGACAAGACAACAAACCACCATTTGATTTATTTACTAAAATGATTTTGAAGATAAAATAAATACAAAATACACTGAAATCTCAATCAGCAATCAGTTAAAGCAATTGAAAGAAGATGGTTTGATTTTGGTTTTGTTTGGAATTTTGAGTGTACTGCCAGTCAGCTAATTCTACACAACTTCAAAATAGTGAAATATTACATTACAGACATTTAGCAGATGCTTTGGATAAAAGCATTGGAGGACTGGCTAAGAAAATAGGACTAAATAGGCTACATTTACATATAGCCATGTGTTTTAACTCATTTTACCACAGGTGTGTGTGTGTGCGTGTGTACCAGCCAGGCTGAGGGCTTTGAGCCGGAACTCCGCCCCGTGCAGGATGACGAAGCAGTGGGCTTGGTCCAGACGACCTGCGGAGTCCTCCATGTAGCGCTCAAAGTCCCGGGACTTCTGCCCGGGACGGACCTCCTTGATCTCCCTGATGTCGACTGGGGACACACACACACGTTAAAACAGAGGGACACACACACACACACTTTTTTTTAAAGGCCTCAAATCCAAAGGTGTAAACATAATAAATAAGAGTAATGATAAGAAATAATAAAGTACTTTATAATAAAAGTACAGACTGGCGCTTTATATTCTGACCACTGAGGGTTTTGAATAGGGAAAGAGAAACCTCAACTGGGCCAGAACCAAGAGAGGGTTCTCTGTGCGGATCAGAGAGGAACGGACCCCAAGGACACCTTGGTCTGGGTGACCGGAAGAGAGAGATGGAAACACTTCATTTACACCTTTTAACGGTCTTAACCGTCTTAACCCAGACACGTACCAACAACACGGGACCAAGATTAAATATTATCCAAGCCACAGAAATGTGAAACAACCAGTGTGCTGACTGTACTGTACATGTAACACACTTTGACCCGGTTTTAAAGATGCCCCCGTCGGTACACACAGACACACACCTTGTAGCGCTGCCACTTCCTGCAGCACACATCCTGTGGCGCTCAGAAGAGTGCTCTCTACTCCTGCCACAGTTTATCTTTCACTTGCCAAGACACACACACACACACACACACACACACACACACACACACACACACACACACACACACACACACACACACACACACACACACACACACACACACACACACACACACACACACACACACACACACACACACACACACACACACACACACACACACACACACACACACACACACACACACACACACACACACACACACACACACACACACACACACACATCCTGTTCAACACCCCCACACTTCCTCCATTGGTCCCACCCCCACAATCAAGTCCCACCCGCCAATCAGCCACCTGACCCGCCCTCTGCGGGTCAGTCTTGACCCCTCTTTAACACACCATGGACTTGGATTTGATCCCATCCTTAAGTCTTGTCGTCAGTCACAATTCACAGTCAGCAAACTACGAAGAATTTATTATACATTTGTTGTTTTACTTGACTGAAACAGGCCGTTTAACTTTTTAACCTGGAGGCAGGAACGTGTAAGCATGTCATAAGTGAACAGAAACTGGGCCAGCAGTCTGTAAAGGTTTTAAATCCACACTGTGGAATCAGGGCCACTATAGAGATACACCTCATTAGAATACTCTCCAACAAGGCATAACTCCACCCCTTCAGTTTAGGCTCTGTGCCTCCCAGAAGTTCTACTAGAACCCAGTAGGACTGATCAGAAGTTCTACTAGAACCCAGTAGGACTGATCAGAAGTTCTACTAGAACCCAGTAGGACTGATCAGAAGTTCTACTAGAACCCAGTAGGACTGATCAGAAGTTCTACTAGAACACAGTAGGACTGATCAGAAGTTCTACTAGAACCCAGTAGGACTGATCAGAAGTTCTACTAGAACACAGTAGGACTGATCAGAAGTTCTACTAGAACCCAGTAGGACTGATCAGAAGTTCTGGATCAGGACATGATCTTTATCTCAATATCAAACAACATAATTCCCACGTTGACTAAACATCTCAACCAATAATATTGCAGCATTTTTCCGCTCTGCACCTTTATGGCAATATTTAGTAATATATTATATATATATATATATATATTAATATTTAGTCACATTTGCATGAGCCAGGTGTACCTAGTTTATTGCACGCCATCAATAACATAAAAAATATATATCCAAACTGTAAAGAAATATTTAGTAAACCATGAATAAATACTAATCATAACTCATGGGTTTAACATCCATGTCAGAGCTCGGGGCAACAGATGGCATGTTGATAGAGTCCCATCATGCATGTTATTAATATTCATAATATATAAACAAACATATACAGTAGTATAGTATTGGAATTAAAACATGATTTTTTTTGGAGAGTCTAAAATATGAGCCTCTCTGGACCAGTGGTTCTACAGGTATTAACTCATTGAGAACCATCATGACTGTATCAGACCGCTGGAAATCTGAGTCTACTACAAGACAGCAAAGGTCACTCAATAGCAACATAACATCTAGTAAAGAAATGTCCATGATATTAAAACAGGATTGTATCAGCCTTTCTCCTTCAGATTGAGCGTCACACGTAGCTCACTTCTCTGTTTTAAGAGCACTTCAGATTCTTTATGGTCCATGTGTGACCAGTACACTTGATTACTCCCCTTTCACTCCCACAGTATGAATTACTCAACAGCAATACTATAAACAACACTATATACATATATATACATACATATATACATATATATATCTATATATAGATATAGATATATATACACATATACATACATTATACACTGTACGCTATACTATGTCCTATAAACATCCCATAACACTACTGTACATGGCGATGACAGATGTCTGCATACTAACCAGCAGTTCGTCCTAAAGTCCAGGTGTGATTTGGTTTTTTACCGACGGGTTAAGTGAGTTCTACAGAGGTAGTTACCAGAGGTAATGTCGTGTTGGTGAAACATATACATCTAGAGGGGTCACCTTTCCAATGTATATTTTATTAAATTATACATCAAATAGTCTACACTTCTCCAATATATAATTTAATAAATAATACATCAAATTGTCTACATTTCTCCAATATATTTCCTAAATTATACATCAAAAAAAGACCACTTCTCCGATATATATTTAAATGAGCCATTAAATAGTCTAGACTTCTCCAATATATATTTTAATGAGAAACTAAATAGTTTAGTTTGTCTTGACATGTGAAAGTCAAGTCTCTACTGATAAGATTCTAATTTCTCAGGAGAAGAGGCAAAGCTTGATGAGCTGTAATCAATATGAAACTCATATCGAAGCAATCTCACTTTTATTGATACTATTCTGGTCAAACCACAACCCACGTTGACGGTTTTTATTTATGATATAACTGGATTCAAAAAGCTGATTAACATAGCATCCATAATCAATAATCCGGAGGAAACCCCAATAGAAACTGAACTAACAAACGAACAAAACCCTCCAGTCACCAGGCGTCCACTCAGCCCCTCAGCGGAGGACTTCTGCTGTTCCAGGAAACAGCCCACAGTAAGAAGGTCTCTCAGCACCTCGGGAGGCTATCAAATGTCTCTGATATCAACTCACGTGCCTAGAAAACCCATGGCAGGGAAGATGACACACACACACACACACACACACACACACACACACACACACACACACACACACACACACACACACACACACACACACACACACACACACACACACACACACACACACACACACACACACACACACACACACACACACACACACACACACACACACACACACACACACACACCACACACACACACCACACCCCCCCCCCCCCCCCCCCAAACTGTAAGCTTCTGAATCCAAACGGACATGTAACAATTTGTCAACTCATGTCATTTGTGTTTTCCTCCAGAAGTGGACCAAATCCTTCTAGAGAAACACCAGCATGAGAGATGACCTCATAGAGAAGGGCCAGGCCTGTTGTTTACCGTTTCCTAGTCAAATACGGCCGCTGGTGGTTTAGGCTGCAGTGCCTTATTAAAACCACCGTTGTGTCCTTTCATGTTTTGTACAATCTGGGAGGAGATTATATTGTCTAATACATAATGGGATCTGTTGCACAACTCGTTACGGTTAGTAAAGAATACACTTGACCCTTCGCACCCTGCTGGTCCTTCCATCTCCAGGAACCCTTAGAAACGTCCGATTTTAGACTGGGACCCTCTTGGTGCTGTGTGTGTGTGTGTGTGTGTGTGTGTGTGTGTGTGTGTGTGTGTGTGTGTGTGTGTGTGTGTGTGTGTGTGTGTGTGTGTGTGTGTGTGTCAAGTGACTCACTCTCTCCTTCGATCTTGTCGGTGCCCCTGGTCCAGACGATGGTTCGTGTCTCCAGCTTGACCAGGAAGGTCCTTCTTTCAGGCCGCTGGGACTTCTTGGAGTAGAAGAGTGTGAGGACGGTGCCCAGCTCCAGGTCCCGGTACAGACCGCTGCCCTCCGCCGCCTCGCTCTCCGTCATCCATCCGTTGGACAGGGAGCACGCTGGGGCTGCTGCCGACACCGCCATGGCCACCACTTCCCCCGTTCCTCCTCCTCCTCCTCCTCCTCCTCCTCTCACTCCTCTGGTTCTGGTCCTGGACGGAGGAACCTGAGTAAAGGAGGGGAAAAGGAATCAAACCACCCGGTAGAGAACACCTTGTGGCATTACAGAGGAGTCCCATTAGTAGAACCGGGAACGCACAGTACTTCAATCTGTGGACTGGATATACATATATAGAGTGATAGATAGGGTGATATGTAGATAGAGGGATGTATAGGGTGATATATAGAGTGATAGATAGGGTGATATGTAGATAGAGGGATGTATAGGGTGATATATAGAGTGATAGATAGGGTGATATGTAGATAGAGGGATGTATAGGGTGATATATAGAGTGATAGATAGGGTGATATGTAGATAGAGGGATGTATAGGGTGATATATAGAGTGATATGTAGATAGAGTGATAGATGATCTAGCAGGTGACACATGAATGACAGCTGCGTCCAACAGAAGGAGTCCCTCCTCCTCCTCCTCCTCCTCCTCATCATCATCATCACAGCCCAGAACTTTCCTCCTCATCCACAGGTTCGAGTCCCGGAGTGTAACGGGGGTGACGGTAGACTCCCCCTTCAACGACGATGACCAGGCCTACGACGAGCTACCGGAATACATCATCCATCCCGGTTCATGGAGGCTTGAGTAAATACGTTTCTCCTTCTCCAAACGGGACACAAACAAACACGGGGTCGCGGGTTCGATTCCACAAAGAGTGCTAGACAAGGCTCCGTTCGTCCGTTCTTCTCCCCCTCCTCTCCTCCCGGGGAAGAAGCAATGGCTGCGGACTACACGGGTCGCGGGTTGGGAGACACACGTTATCCTCGCCTCACCTCTCTCTCTCTCCCCCTCTCCCCCTCTCGGCGGAATCCGTCCGGTTCTACCGTCCTATCGTGTGGTGGTGGAGGAGACGAACCGGAGAACCGGAGCTCCACCCGTCGCGCGCTCTCTCTCTCTCTCTCTCTCTCTCGCGCCGCAATCTCGGCAGGGACAGATCGTCACCGACGGCCCCGGTCGGTGGCTCTCGGTCCCCGGTCGGTGGTTCTCGGTCCCCGGTCGGTGGTTCTCGGTCCCCGGTCGGTGGTTCTCGGTCCCCGGTATTAAACGATGATCTTAACCCCCTGTTGGAAGGGAGTCCGCCCCTGTTCCCGGCAGCAGTAGTCTCCCATGGAGGGAGAGACACCGTGGAGGAGGAGGGTTGGACGCTCCAGAAGTTGGACTCCCGGTAGAAGAACGGGGCCCTTCCTCCCCCCTCAGACCCTCAAGTACAACAAAGGATAGTTCGGCCCTCTTAAAGGGGCCGCAGTCTCTTAAAGGGGCCGCGTCCTCTTAAAGCAAGGGTTCTCAGACTGGGGTCCTTGAGCCCACAAAAATATTTAGTAAAATTAAGAAATAAAAAATTGGTAAAATTTGTTTCTGTTTATTACTATGAAACAGGTCTGAAGTATTTAGGTTGAACATTTTAGAATACATAGTTCCGATGAAAGTCAGCCTTAGACTGCTCATTTTAAGTGTCTGGGTGTATTAGGACTATGTCACATATTTGTACTGTTCATAGTCATAGGACCATGTCTTGTTACTGTTACTGTTCAAGTTCATAGACTTGTAAAGCGCTTTGGATAAAAGCGCTATATAAAAAGCCAGCATTATCATTATCATTATAGTGATAGGACTATGTCTTGTTACTGTTCATAGTCATAGGACTATGTCTTGTTACTATTTATCTTGTTGCAGTTCATAGTCATAGGACTGTGTCTTGTTACTGTTTATCTTGTTGCAGTTCATAGGACTATGTCTTGTTACTATTTATCTTGTTGCAGTTCATAGTCATAGAACTGTGTCTTGTTACTGTTCATCTTGTTACAGTTCATAGGACTATGTCTTGTTACAGTTCATCTTGTTACAGTTCATAGTCATAGGACTATGTCTTGTTACTGTTTATCTTGTTGCAGTTCATAGTCATAGGACTTTGTCTTGTTACTGTTTATCTTGTTGCAGTTCATAGTCATAGGACTGTCTTTATACTGTTCATCTTGTTACAGTTCATAGTCATAGGACTATGTATTGTTACTGTTTATCTTGTTGCAGTTCATAGTCATAGGACTTTGTCTTGTTACTGTTCATCTTGTTACAGTTCATAGTCATAGGACTATGTATTGTTACTGTTTATCTTGTTGCAGTTCATAGTCATAGGACTTTGTCTTGTTACTGTTTATCTTGTTGCAGTTCATAGTCATAGGACTGTCTTTATACTGTTCATCTTGTTACAGTTCATAGTCATAGGACTATGTATTGTTACTGTTTATCTTGTTGCAGTTCATAGTCATAGGACTTTGTCTTGTTACTGTTTATCTTGTTGCAGTTCATAGTCATAGGACTTTGTCTTGTTACTGTTTATCTTGTTGCAGTTCATAGTCATAGGACTTTGTCTTGTTACTGTTTATCTTGTTGCAGTTCATAGTCATAGGACTATGTCTTGTTACTGTTTATCTTGTTACAGTTCATAGTCATTTACATTTACATTTACATTTACATTTAGGACATTTGGCAGACGCTTTTATCCAAAGCGACTTACAAGGTGTACATTAGTTGAAGCAGACAATAGCATAACGCTGAGGTACGCAAACATAAAAATAGAGCAGTTCACAAGCATTCATATTAACAAGATGAATAACACAATGTGGTACTGCCAGGTCACCTGCTTAAGTAGCTGTGATAAGAGCGTGTTATCAACATTAAGGATATACACTTCCTAGAATATACAACATGCTAAGAGCTATTAATGTCAGGACTTAAGCAAGTTAGGGGTTCACAAAGGAGAAGGAGGGTTCATGGAGAGTCCAGGTGGACTCTGAACAGGTGAGTCTTGAGTCTCTTGCGGAAGCTGGCGAGGGACTCTGCCGTCCTGACATGAGACGGGAGTTCATTCCACCTGTGGAGCCAGAGCCCTGAAGAGCTGGGTCTTGGAAGATCATAGTCATAGGACTATGTCTTGTTACTGTTCATCTTGTTACAGTTCATAGTCATAGGACTATGTCTTGTTACAGTTCATAGTCATAGGACTATGTCTTGTTACAGTTCATAGTCATAGGACTATGTCTTGTTACTGTTCATCTTGTTACAGTTCATAGTCATAGGACTATGTCTTGTCCCCTTAAAGGGACCACGCGTCCCCTTAAAGGGACACCGCGTCCCCTTAAAGGGACCACGCGTCCCTTTAAAGGGACACCGCGTCCCCTTAAAGGGACACCGCGTCCTCTTAAAGTCGCTCTCCCTCGCTGCTGTAATTAGCTGCTCTCTAAATAAGAACAATTTACTGTAGTTCTTATTGGCCAATGTACAAAACAAAACGATATATATATATATATATATGTGTGTGACGTGTGGGAGTGGGTTACCTGACAGCTCCTGGTTCACGTGACAGGCCAAAGACAGGTAGTTGGCGTCGCCCCATGTTCTGTGTATTTAAATGACTCACCTGGCAAACGCAGGTGGAACTGTTTGCCTCGGTTTGTGGTTGCCGGCGGTGAAAGACGTAATCGGCGATAGAGCAAGAGGGACGGACTGGCAACAAATGTGTCCAGTGTTTTAACTGGAGTTTTAACGAGGCATCTCTTGCAATCACTGTTTTTCCCATACTAAATGGTTATTGTGACGACGCATACCGCTTAGATGGAACCCTCAGCGGCTGACCGTAGACCATCTCAGCCGTGGAGCACCGCAGATCCTCCTTAGGCGCGGTTCTCAGGCCCAGCATAACCCAAGGCAGCTTGTCGACCCAATTACCGTCCGTCAGCCCGGCCCTGAGGGCCGCCTTCATGGAGCGATGGAAACGCTCGCAGAGGCCGTTGGCCTGAGGGTGATAAAAGGTTGTCCGGTGGAGCTTAACCCCCAAACCCCCGGCCACAGCACCCATGTCGCAATGAAGGCCCGGGCTATATCAGCTGCCGCTGTCGACGCGAGTAGGACCGCCTCCGGCCAACGGGTCGTCCTGACAACCATAGTTAGGAGGTAGGAAAAACCCTGGGAGGAGGGTAATGGACCAACCAGATCGATGTTGACGTGGTCAAACCTCCTCTCAGGCACCAGGAATTTCTCCAGGGGGGCCTTCGTGTGGCGTGCACCTTAGCACGCTGGCAAGCCACATACGTGCCGGCCCAAGCCCTCACGTCCTTTTTGAGCCCCCGGCAGACGAATTTCGCGGCCACCATCCACACCGAAGGCTTCCCGCCGGGGTGCGACAGGTTGTGCACCGCCTCGAACATGGAATACCTCCAGCTGGTGGGAACGCCCGGGCGGGACTGGCCCGTGGAGACATCACACAGGAGAGCAACGCCCGCGTCGCCGAAAACCACATCCTCCAGATGCAGCCCCACATCAGCCCCCTTCAGGGCCTGGACGCTGGGGTCCGTGACCTGGTCCATTGCCATGCGGGTATAGTCGAGGCCCAACTGGACGGCCCCGATGACGACCCTGGAGAGGCAATCTGCGACCAGGTTTGACTTGCCAGCCACGTGCTGGATGTCCGTGGTGAACTCCGAGATGTAGGAAAGCTGTCGTTGCTGGCGAGCAGACCAAGGCTCCGCCACCTTGGACATGGCGAACGTGAGCGGCTTGTCAACGAACGCCGTAAATTCACGGCCTTCCAGCAAGACTCGGAAGTGCTGCACGGCCAGCCAGAGTCCAAGGAGCTCCCGGGCCAAAAGCGCTGTACCTGCGTTCCCTGGGCGTCAGCTGGCGGCTAAAAAAGGCAAGTGGTTGCCAGGCGCCATCCACCCACTGCTCATGCACCGCACCGACGGCATAGTCCGATGCGTCGGTGGTAATGGAGATGGGGGCCATGGGCGACGGATGCACCAACAGGGCCGCCTGAGCCAGCGTGGTCTTGACCTCCTTAAAAGCAACCTCAGCCTCCGTCGTCCAGTCGATCTCCTGGATGGGGGCCTTACCTTTCAATGCCTCATACAGCGGCCGCATAATGTGGGCGGCCCGGTCGATGAAACTGTGGTAGAAGGTCACCATCCCTAGGAACCCACGGAGTGACCGGGCCGTGTGCGGGCGAGGAAATGCTGCGACAGCCTCAACCTTTGCCGGCAGGGGTGCTGCTCCGCCTTTGGTGACGCGGTGCCCAAGGAAGTCAATGTCAAACACCCCGAACAGACACTTTGCAGGGTTGATTATCAACCCGTGTTGGCTGAGCCTCGTGAAAAGGGCCCGGAGGTGGGACAGGTGTTTCTCCTCAGAAGTGCTGGCGGCAAGTATGTCGTCCAGGTAGACGAACACAAACGGTAAGTCCCGCAGCACCGAATCCATCAGGCGCTGGAATATTTGAGCGCCGTTCTTGAGCCCAAAAGACATCCGCAGGAACTCAAACAACCCAAATGGCGTTATCACCGCCGTTTTGGGAATGTCCAGGGGATGCATGGGCACCTGGTGGTACCCACGCACCAGGTCCACCTTAGGAAACACCAGCCTACCCGCCAGGTGCACCGAAAAGTCCTGAATGTGCGGCACCGGGTAGCGGTCGGTGTCGTAGCGTCGTTGAGGCGGCGGTAGTCCCCACACGGGCGCCAACTGCCATTAGGCTTGGGGACGATGTGCAGAGGAGACGCCCAAGGACTGACCGGCGGATGATACCCAGGCGTTCCATGGTTGAGAACTCTGCCTTCACTACTGCGAGTTTAGAAGGGTTCAACCGCCGGGCCCTGGCGTAGACCGGGGGTGCCTCAGTGGTGACGTGGTGCTCCACCCCATGCTTGGTGGTGGGCGCAGAGAAGGTGGGCAGCGTCAGGTCCGGGAACTCGGCCAACAACCTGAGGTACTTGTCCGCACCCGACAGCGAACCCGACAGCCCGTTGTATGCCGCTTTGCCAAGCGTACACACAAGGGAGGAAAACGTCAAGGCATCAACCAAGCGTTTGTTTCGTCCACCAGGAGCCCGTGAGAAAAAATCTGCCCCGAGGAGGGGAAAAGAAATGTCTGCTATGACGAAATCCCAGTTGAACCGCTGCCCCCCAACACATCGGCCTCACGCCATAAGTGCGGATGGGGCTGCCATTAGCTGTCGTCAACTGCGGTCCGTGCCCCCCTCGAACGTCGTCCTCCCTCGACGCAGGAACCACGCTCTGCTGAGCGCCCGTGTCACAGAGAAACCGGCTTCCCGAGACACTGTCGCTAACACTACCCCACTAACATGGGAGGCTCCTCTCAGGTTCTTTTTCAGAGTAATGTTGTGCCAGGTACAGCAGCTATTGAACGCCTGGTATGTGTGCCACGGGAGAGAAAATGTCCAAGATTTTCTTGAAAATTGTCTATTGATAATGTTACAATAGAAGACTGGATTGAGGAGGCACGTAGGTCACTAGCGGCTCGACAACGCAGTTTTTTGTTATTTATTCTTTTTATCGCAACTATTTTAGTTCAGGAAGTTAGCTGCACGTTCATTTATAACTTTTGCACACTTCTGGAGATCAGATTGACAGTCGCTCGCCGCCTACCGGAGTTTCTTCATTCTTTCGACTCGGACGTCCCGCCCGAAGTCACAGCTAGATTATCTCCGACCATCTTGGGTATGATTACACACAAGCGTCGCAGGAAGAAGCGAGGGAAGCGAGCCGGCGTGCTAGTCAGGCTGAGACGTCGATCCGATCGCCCCCCACTACCCACCATTCTACTGGCTAATGTACAGTCTCTGGACAATAAGTTAAGCAAGCTACAGGCTCGTATTCAATTCCACCGGAAAACTAAGGACAATTGTATCATCTGCCTTACGGAGACATGGATGTCGGAGGGGGTTACCGACGCAGCTATCGAGCCGACGGGATTTTCCGTCCACCGGGCGGACAGAACAAAGGCTCTCTCCGGTAAAGATCGCGGAGGGGTGGGGTGTGTCTCATGATAAATAGATCTTGGTGCAACCAAAGTCATGTACATCCCCTCAAGTGTTTCTGTTCCCCGGACCTGGAGTACCTGATGCTTATGTGTCGTCCACACTGGCTACCTCGGGAGTTTACAGCGGTAACCGTGACCACTGGTTCCATTCCCCCACAAGCCAACACGGACACAGCGCTGAAGGAACTGTATGGGGCTATCAGCGAACAGGAGTCGGCACACCCCGAGGCTGCTCTCATCGTGGCGGGGGACTTCAACAAGGAGAACCTGAAGAAGGTTCTCCCGAAGTTCTACCAACACATAACGAGCAACACACGGGGCGAGCGGATCCTCGACCACTGCTACACCCCCTTCCGTGATGGCTACAAGGCCCTCCTCCGCCCACCGTTCGGCCAATCAGACCGCCGCTCTATCCAGCTGCTCCCCGCCTATAGGCTGAGACTGAAGCAGCAACCGATCGCTGTGAGGGAGGTCCAATGCTGGTCGGACCAATCGGACTCTATGCTGCGGGATGGTTTTGATCGCGTTATATCAGTTGCCACTGACCCAGACAAGATCCAAACCACTTTGCAGTGGAAGTGTCCCACCATCCTTAAGGAGCTTTGATCTTTCCTGGGCTTTGCCTCGTACTACCGACGGTTTGTGGAAGGGTTTGCAAAGCATGCTGGTCCATTACACAAGCTGGTGGCAGAAGTACAAGGAGGGCGGAAGAAATCCCCTAGTAATTCCAATGCACGGCTGGGGGATCGTTGGAACGACCACTGCGAACAAACTTTTCAAACTTTGATGAAGGAACTGGTGAGTGCCCCTGTACTAAAGTATGCTGATTTCTCGCTGCCCTTTATTCTTGAAATTGATGCCAGTCACCAGAGCCTGGGCGCTGTTCTGTCACAGGAGGAGAGTGGAAGAAGAAGACCGGTTGCATTCGCCAGCAGGACTCTACGGCCTACTGAAAAGAATATGTCAAACTACAGCTCAATGAAATTGGAATTTTTGGCCTTGAAATGGGCAGTGACTGAGCGGTTCCGGGAATATCTGCTTGGTGCCAAGTTTGTTGTTTACACCAACAACAACCCGCTCAGCCACCTACAGACGGCAAAGTTAGCAGTGGTGGAGCAGCGATGGGCTTCTCAGTTGGCTGAGTCCATCACCGCAGTGACTTCTGGCATTACTGTTCCATCAGAAATGAGTCTGTCTATGGGAGTAGTGGAACAGCATGGAGTGGTAGCTGTGGCTTCAGCCGTAGATGCAGCCATCCGCCAGCCGGCAGACTTGCAGGTATTACAAGCCAATGACCCAGTGATTGGAGCTTTCTTGACCTATTGGAAGAGGGCCCAACCACCAACTAGGCACAAGCAAACCCTTGAATCTGAGATGGCGTTGGAGCTAACCCGACAATGGCGTTGGATAAAGGAAAAAGATGGCACCTTGTATCGTGAGGTCCAAATGCCACCAGCACGGGAAGTGAAGCTTCAATTGCTATTGCCAACAGTGTTGCATAAAGAAGTTTTAACAAACTTGCATGACAACCATGGTCACCAGGGGGTGGAAAGAACCACATAATTGGTGTGTCAGAGGTGCTATTGGCCAAAGATGCGCCATGACATTGAGCGGTGGTGTAAAGAGTGTGGTTCTCTGGTTCTCTTCTCTGGTGGGAGTGGGTTACCTGACAGCTCCTGGTTCACGTGACAGGCCAAAGACAGGTAGTTGGCGTCGCCCCGTACTTCCATGTTCTGTGTATTTAAATGACTCACCGGCTAACGCAGGTGGAACTGATTGCCTCGGTTTGTGGTTGCCGGACTGGCAACAAATATGTCCAGTGTTTTAACTGGAGTTTTAACGAGGCATCTCTTGCAATCACTGTTTTCCCCATACTAAATGGTTATTGTGACGACGCATACCGCTTAGATCACTAGTTAGACGGGACATTATTCTGTGTGCTTTATGTGTGCATTGTGCTGCGTGTCTTATGGGTGCATTGTTTTGTGTGTCTTTTGTTGAGTGCCCTCTTAGACGTGTTGTGCTCATCTTTGATTTATTAGTTTTGTCTTGGTTATTTTGAACGTGTTCAGTCCATGTGATTATGGGTGTGTGGTCTGTCACCTCTGTGCTGGGCCATGCCCATGTTTAATAGAACCCCGTGAGATTAAAGCCATTTACTTTTGGTATACAGTCTTTTCCTCTCATTCATTCATCTGAACACCTTCTAGTGGGGAACATTGGCTATATATATTGAATTCCTCACAAGCTCATATTAAGGGTTTGACTCCTCCTACACAGGAGGTGGCGCTGTATCAATACAGTAAGCCCTTGTGTAGGTAATATATATATATATATATATATATAAAAACAATTAACAAAACTAGACATACGACGTGTTTGTGTCTATATCGTTATTGGTTTATTTCCATTCATTTGCGAATAATGTTTGTTATAACACTGTTATTGGATAAATGATTAGTTGTTGAGATGTTAAGACCTGTTTCTCAATACACCAAATTATAGATTCAATTTATATTAAGATAATAAGGTCCCCTCTCTCTCTCCCCCCCTCCCTCCCTCCCTCTCTCTCCCTCCCTCCCTCCCTCCCTCTCTCTCTCTCGCTCTCTCTCTCTCCCCCCTCCGTCCCTCCCTCTCTCTCTCTCGCTCTCTCTCTCTCTCCACCCTCCGTCCCTCCCTCTCTCTCTCTCTCCCCCCCTCCCTCCCTCTCTCTCTCTCTCTCTCTCTCTCCTCCCTCTGTCCCTCCTTCTCTCTCTCGCTCTCTCTCTCTCTCCTCCCCCCTCTCTCTCTTTCTCCCCCCTCCCTCTCTCTCTCTCTCCCCCTCCCTCCCTCTCTCTCTCCTCCCCCCTCTCTCTCTCTCTCCCCCCTCCCTCCCTCTCTCTCTCTCTCTCTCTCTCTCCTCCCCCCTCTCTCTCTCTCTCCCCCTCGCTCCCTCTCTCTCCCCCTCCCTCCCTCTCTCTCTCTCCCCCTCCCTCGCTCCCTCTCCCCCTCCCTCCCTCTCTCCCTCCCTCCCTCCCTCCCTCTCTCGCTCTCTCTCTCTCCCCCCTCCGTCCCTCCCTCTCTCTCTCTCGCTCTCTCTCCACCCTCCGTCCCTCCCTCTCCCCCCCTCCCTCTCTCTCTCCCCCCTCCGTCCCTCCTTCTCTCTCTCGCTCTCTCCTCCCCCCTCTCTCTCCCCTCTCTCTCTCCCCCTCCCTCCCTCTCTCTCCTCCCCCCCTCTCTCTCTCTCTCCCCCCTCCCTCCCTCTCTCGCTCTCTCTCCTCCCCCCTCTCTCTCTCTCCCCCCCTCGCTCCCTCTCTCTCCCCCTCCCTCTCTCTCTCTCTCCCCCTCCCTCTCCCTCTCTCCCCCTCGCTCCCTCTCTCCCCCTCCCTCCCTCTCTCTCCCCCTCCCTCTCCCTCTCTCCCCCTCGCTCCCTCTCTCCCCCTCCCTCCCTCTCTCTCCCCCTCCCTCCCTCTCTCTCTCCCTCCCTCCCTCTCTCTCTCTCTCTCTCCCCCTCCCTCCCACTCACTCACTCACTCACTCACTCACTCACTCACTCAAACACACACACACGCCACCTGCCCTTTTCCTCTTCACACCAGACCAGACCAGTCTATATTTTAATTAGACCTCCTGTAACTCATACATGGATTATTTTATTAAGTGTATACATGATTACGTTTAAATATAAGCATAGAAAACTAAATAAACAACGAGAGAGCGATGATAATGTGTGTGTTAGTATGACCACAAAGACATAAACAATTATAGATGACATGTTAATCGAACATGTGTTAAATGGTCATTCATTAACCATGAGATCAGGCTAATTGACATAGAAAAACCAGCCCAAGCAGGACAAGCGCTTGTTAATATACAACAATCACAGCCTCTCTTACTGTTGGGATCCATTTGGCAAATTCCCCTAAATTCCTCTCATATCACTTTTTTATTTCACTTGGAAAAGTCTTGTGTGTGTATATATATATACATATATATACACACACACACACATACCGTGTACCGTATATACGAATATATGCGGGGAAAAAGGCAACAATAAATATATACATCCCTGAAATAAACAAATAAAATAAATGAGAAATAAACAATTGAACATTGTGGGTGATAACAGTTTTAAGTGTTGATTCTCTTCCTTGTGGCGGATGCATTTACACCTTCATCTTCCTCTCACACACGCACACACGCACGCACACGCACACACACTCACGCACACACACACACACACGCACACACACACACGCACACACACACACACACGCACACACACACACACACGCACACACACGCTCACACACACACACACGCACACACACTCACGCACTCACACACACTCACACACACACACGGTCAATTTCATTGTATTTCTTTATAAAGAGACTGGAATAAAAAGTGATTTATTAATTCATGATTCTATTACAATATAGAATGTCTCAATAAATCCAAAGGCTTTATGAGTGGTCCCACTCCCACTCACACACACACACACACACACACTCTAGGGCTGGGCGGTATATGGGTATTATGAGTCACACCGGTATATTTCATGAGGAGATATGTAGAAGGGGCCGTACCGTCATACCGATATGTCTGAAGTTATGTTATGACTGTTTTTGTTTTGTTTTATTAAAGCCGTTTTGTCCTCATCTCCGAGTCCATATAACGTAGGCTGTTCTCTCTCTGCTCATACGCTCGGCCCCGCCCCCCAGCCCCGCCCCTAGCCCCCCCTGCCCCGCCCCTAGCCCCCCAGCCCCCCTGCCCCGCCCCTAGCCCCGCCCCTAGCCCCCTAGCCCCCCTGCCCCGCCCCTAGCCCCCCAGCCCCGCCCCGCCCTTAGCCCCTAGATTTTTGGTCCATATCGCCCAGCCCTAAGTCACACACACACACACACACACACACACACACACACACACACACACACACACACACACACACACACACACACACACACACACACACACACACACACACACACACACACACACACATCACGCCACCTGGCAGCCTGGCAAATTGCTTATCTATCTGTGCATCTCCAACCAAGAAGTGACCCACTTACTCCTTCCTGCCTACACAGTGGGATCATTAAGGGAACTACAGTCAGAAGGCACCAGGCCGAAGGGTTGGGCTCAGAACTCGTTAAGGGATCTACAGTCAGAAGGCACCAGGCCGAAGGGTTGGGCTCAGAACTCGTTAAGGGAACTACAGTCAGAAGGCACAAGGCCGAAGGGTTGGGCTCAGAACTCGTAGTCGTCCTCCGCCATGTCGATGGCCCAGGCAAACTTCTCTCGCTGGGTTTTGTTGTAGATCTTCTCGATGGGGATGTCCCACTTTTTGCACCTGTGGAGAAGAAGAAGAAGAAGAAGAAGAAGAATAACGTCAGAGAGAACTTTATCTGTGTTTCAGATGAGTAGCAAGACAACTAAAATAATAACTAAAACAACTACTAACTCCCTCATGGTTTTCCTTGACCCAGCAAAGGGGAGCCAACAGAAGTTCACTTCCTGTGCCGTGAGATGGGCACTACAGAGTCACTACAGAGTCCCTACAGAGTCACTACAGAGTCCCTACAGAGTCTAGAGAGTCACTACAGAGTCACTACAGAGTCTAGAGTCACTACAGAGTCCCTACAGAGTCTAGAGAGTCACTACAGAGTCACTACAGAGTCTAGAGTCCCTACCGAGTCACTACAGAGTCCCTACAGAGTCTAGAGTCCCTACAGAGTCCCTACAGAGTCCCTACAGAGTCACTACAGAGTCCCTACAGAGTCCCTACAGAGTCACTACAGAGTCCATACAGAGTCTAGAGTCACTACAGAGTCCCTACAGAGTCCCTACAGAGTCTAGAGTCCCTACAGAGTCCCTACAGAGTCCCTACAGAGTCACTACAGAGTCCCTACAGAGTCTAGAGAGTCACTACAGAGTCACTACAGAGTCTAGAGTCACTACAGAGTCACTACAGAGTCACTACAGAGTCACTACAGAGTCTAGAGTCACTACAGAGTCCCTACAGAGTCCCTACAGAGTCACTACAGAGTCACTAGAGAGTCACTACAGAGTCCCTACAGAGTCTAGAGTCACTACAGAGTCTAGAGTCCCTACAGAGTCCCTACAGAGTCTAGTCACTACAGAGTCCCTACAGAGTCTAGAGTCCCTACAGAGTCCCTACAGAGTCCCTACAGAGTCTAGAGTCACTACAGAGTCACTACAGAGTCCCTACAGAGTCCCTACAGAGTCTAGAGTCACTACAGAGTCCCTACAGAGTCACTACAGAGTCCCTACAGAGTCTAGAGTCCCTACAGAGTCCCTACAGAGTCTAGAGTCCCTACAGAGTCTAGAGTCCCTACAGAGTCACTACAGAGTCTAGAGTCACTACAGAGTCACTACAGAGTCACTACAGAGTCCCTACAGAGTCTAGAGTCACTACAGAGTCCCTACAGAGTCACTACAGAGTCCCTACAGAGTCCCTACAGAGTCACTACAGAGTCCCTACAGAGTCCCTACAGAGTCTAGAGTCCCTACAGAGTCTAGAGTCCCTACAGAGTCACTACAGAGTCTAGAGTCACTACAGAGTCACTACAGAGTCTAGAGTCCCTACAGAGTCCCTACAGAGTCCCTACAGAGTCTAGAGCAGGGGTCGGCAACCTTTTTGATATGAAGTGCCATTTTTAGATGTTCTTGTTAATCAGTTAATTGCCATCTCAACATTCAAGTTAACATTAAGTTGAATTATGACACCACATCAATGTTTGTTGATGTCAATTTTCACATCAACAAACAGATTGTATTCCATGCATATAGGAAACCTACATAGAAACATGTTTAATAAAGAAAAGTCTCCCATAATCAGAACACTGAAATGATATATGAGCTCTATGCAACACTGCTGCTATGCTTAGGAACATATTCACGTCTCATAAGAAAAAAAAGACCGGGACAAAGAGCTCCATCAGGCAAAGCCATGTGTGCTACAAATCAACAGACCAGTCAACGGATCCCTGGCCCTGCTTTCCTTCGCTGAGCTCCATTGTCTGAGGATCGTACTTTGTCACTTTCAGTTGCACACAAGCTTCGGTGGTCAGTTGTCAAACGACTGTGAGGGGCTGAGCGGCTCTTCATGTGTGAGAAGATCTGCTCACAGAGATATGTTGAGCCAAAGACTGTCAGCAAAGCCAAGGCAATTTTCCTGAGACAGCTGAACTTCTCCAGTAGAGATATCCAGCAGGTGAAGATGCCGTGATCATGTCCTGCTGTGGTTTCCAGCTGTTTCCGCAGCTCCGCAAACTTCGTCACCCACAGTGTCGAACTGTTCAGCTCAATCAGCTGCATTATCATGTCCTATGTATCCAGCCAGTCTATCAGAGATAAATCCAGTTCATGTCCATCAAAGCTGTCGGGTTTGATCAAGAAAGAGAACATGGGTTCATACTTCTGAAATTCCCCGAATCGTGTTGTAAACTCTGACTCCAGCTCGCTGATGTATTTGCATATTTCAGCGGTGCTGATGCTGTGCTGCGGGGACAGCTCCCTTAAGTGGCTGAAGTAGCGGAAAGTGGAGGTGGCAACGTCATCTGAAAAAACTGCCAGCTTTCCAACAAAAGCCTTCCATGTTTCAAAAACTGTTTGCCCTGCGCCTTGCAGTTTGAGATTGAGCTCGTCCAGTAATATCCGTGAGAAACATAAGTTTCACGACCCACTTCTCGTCCTCGAGTTCTGGATAGTCTTGGCCTTTTTCAGCCAGGAGGGCCTTTATGGCATCAAAGCAGCCAACAAACCGCTCCAAAGCTTTTCCACAGCTTAGCCACCTAACTGCCGAGTGGAGAGGGAGATCTTTGTATGAGCTGTCCATTTCCTCCAGCAGGGACTGGAACTGATGTCAATCCCTCGCTCCTCAAAATGCTCCATAAAAACGTTGGCTATGTCCTCACCTTTTGTTGTTTCAGGCATTGGTTTTAAGCAGCTCTTCTCTTACAGTCTAATCACAGTATCTTGCCATGACTGCCAAACGTGGTATGTCATTCACGTCCACGCTCTCATCAAGTGCAACGCTGAATACCGTGGCATCTTTCAAACCAGCCGTCTGCTGCGCACAAACGTTTTCTGCCAGTTCTTCGATGCGTCGTTCAACAGTTCTGGCTGACATTGGAATGTCTTTTATTCTTGATTTTATGGTCTCTTTGTTTGGTACGGAATCAAACAAAACCTCTGAGCTACAGAGGAAAGCCGTCAGTGAATGGCTTTCCATGTTTCGCGATGCAATGAGCAATGCGATAGCTTGTGGCAAAGGCTTTGAGGGTGTTTGCCTGCTTCCCATAACCGGACAGGGCATGTTTGATGGATTCAGTGTCACGGGAACGAGGAACGAGGAACGGGGACTTCGGAGGTGAACCCAAATGCACGACTCGATGACACACGTATCAAAATAAAGAGTCTTTACTGAAAAATCGTGGAAACATGAACAAGTATGAACTGTAACATGAAACAAGTAGCAAGTCTCAAAACGTGAAACAAGTACCAGTCTAACAAACGGAACAGTATTTAGCAACAAAGTGGTTGTTTAACGAACTGGCGCCGAACAAAAGAAGACGCCGCCTATTTAAACCCAAGGTAAGAACAGGTGAAACAATCAGAAACAATCAGAGGGCAGGAAAACATGAGGGGGAAGATCACGGTGATGCGCTGCAGCTGGGGGGGAGAACTAACAAGGGGGCGTGGCTATCCGGGCGAGTACTGCAGAAACCAAGGTGACAGGAATGCGGAACGTGATAGGGGCCGTGGCTACCTGGGCGAGGGCTGTGAACGCGGGGAGGCAGAACTGCCAATCCTGACATTCAGCCTTGTCTGCCTCATCCTTGAAAGTGTTCTTGTTTTTGGTCTCAAAATGGCGTTTGACACTCGACGTCTGGCAAACAACATTTTCAAGACATAGTACACACAGCACGGTCCTTCTGAAACACAAAACCCCGCTCTTCCGTCTACGAGGGCTGGAATGCCCGAACATTTACTTTCTTTTACATTTACATTTCTTGGGTAGCGGACCTGACATTGTATACCGAGCCTGCACCGGCCAACTTCATTATCAAGCCACACACACACGACAACAACTCACACGCGCAGGGTCAATGTCACACTCACTAGCCAGCCTCATATGACACATTAATAGGTTGTTAACATGTTAACGTGCCCTGAGACGCTGTTTCTTACAAGTTGCTGCGTCTGTCTCCGCCGGCGGGGGCAATCGGGCTTAAAATTAAGCATTAAAATCACATCGAACTGAATTATATGCAAATTCACAATAAAGCAAATATCACGTTAACCACGGGTCATTATTGTAGTATATAGAGCCGCGCACATATACTGTTGTGACGTTCCTGATGTGGCACAGAGTGATACATAAGTGTGTGTTGAAGAAGCCCGCATGTAGATGTATCACCATGGTATTACCATGACATTAAACTTTACATGGGGATTGTTTCCGTGTCTCCACCACGGTGTTAAGGCGTCGTGGTCATTTCACGTATTTTTGTGAGATCAGGTTGTCTGTGAAAGAGGTAATTTCGCATGCGGATGAGAACGCACTTCAACATTTCCCCCGAAAAGTTTCTCTTTTGCACACTTATTAACTGATTACCTAAATGCTAGTGTGCCAATGGTTAAGCTGCAGCGTGCCAACTGTGGCACGCGTGCCTAAGGTTGGCGATTCCTGGTCTAGAGAGTCACTACAGAGTCACTACAGAGTCACTAGAGAGTCACTACCGAGTCACTAGAGAGTCACTACCGAGTCACTAGAGAGTCACTACAGAGTCCCTACAGAGTCCCTACAGAGTCACTAGAGAGTCACTAGAGAGTCACTACAGAGTCACTACAGAGTCACTACAGAGTCCCTACAGAGTCCCTAGAGAGTCACTACCGAGTCACTAGAGAGTCACTAGAGAGTCACTACAGAGTCCACTACAGAGTCACTACAGAGTCCCTACAGAGTCCCTAGAGAGTCACTACCGAGTCACTAGAGAGTCACTAGAGAGTCACTACAGAGTCCCTACAGAGTCACTACCGAGTCACTAGAGAGTCACTACAGAGTCCCTACAGAGTCCCTACAGAGTCCCTACAGAGTCACTACAGAGTCCCTACAGAGTCACTACAGAGTCCCTACAGAGTCCCTACAGAGTCCCTA
>CM051013.1:881813-884313 GCA_027704905.1 Muraenolepis orangiensis | reverse complement strand
TCTTACTAACTACTGTGATTACTGCTAACTAACTACTATGATAACTACTAACTAACTACTATGATAACTACCTAACTACAATGATAACTACTAACTCACTACTATGATAGCTACTAACTAACTACTATGGATAACTACTTGCTAACTGCTATGAATAACTACTAACAAATGACTATGATAACTACTAACTAACTACTATGAATAAATGCTGACTAACAACTATGATAACTACTAACTAACTACTATGATAACTACTAATTAACTACTATGATAACTTCTATGATAACTACTAACTAACTACTTTGATAACTACTAATTAACTACTATGATAACTACTAACGAACTACTATGATAACAACTAACTACTATGATAACAACTAACTACTATGATAACTACTAATTAACTACAATGATAACTACTAACTAACTACTATGATAACTACTAACTAACTACAATGATAACAACTAACTAACTACTATGATAACTACTAACTAACTACTATGATAACTACTAACTAACTACTATGATAACTACTAACTAACTACAATGATAACAACTAACTACTATGATAACAACTAACTACTATGATAACTACTAATTAACTACAATGATAACTACTAACTAACTACTATGATAACTACTAACTAACTACAATGATAACAACTAACTAACTACTATGATAACTACTAACTAACTACTATGATAACTAGTAACTAACTACAATGATAACAACTAACTAACTACTATGATAACTACTAACTAACTACAATGATAACAACTAACTAACTACTATGATAACTACTAACTAACTACAATGATAACTACTAACTAACTACTATGATAACTACTAACTAACTACTATGATAACTAGTAACTAACTACAATGATAACAACTAACTAACTACTATGATAACTACTAACTAACTACTATGATAACTACTAACTAACTACTATGATAACTAGTAACTAACTACAATGATAACAACTAACTAACTACTATGATAACTACTAACTAACTACTATGAATAACTACTAACTAACTACTATGATAACTACTAACTAACTACTAACTAACCAACTGATGTACTAACTGATGTACATGACATACTGTATATTACGTGAATCTACCGGGACAACACTGAACTAAAACAACAACATATTTCAGCTAGGTAGGACGTTACAGCCTTGAGGGCCCGGTGCTTTATCTGGAAGGCCTACCTGGGCCTTACCTTGGTCTGCAGGTTCTGCATGGACTTCTCGAAGGTCTTGGGCGGGGCCCTCTGGTGGTTACAGAGGACAGCGACCGCCCGGTTGGCCCGATTGTAAGACAGGATCTTGGCGGGGAGGTTGTCCTCCACTGTCCACACGAGACAGGAAGAACTACGTCAACGCTATGACGGAGAACAGTGTCTTGTTTTGCTCTTGAGTTTGGGTTGCATTGTTGTCTGCTACATCAATGTAAACTACGTCAACATATGCTACGTCAATGTGTGCTACGTCAGTGTATGCTACGTCAATGTAAACTACGTCAATATATGCTACGTCAATGTGTGCTACGTCAGTGTATGCTACGTCAGTGTATGTTACGTCAATGTGAGCTACGTCAGTGTATGCTACGTCAATGTGAGCTACGTCAGTGTATGCTACGTCAATGTGAGCTACGTCAGTGTATGCTACGTCAATGTGAGCTACGTCAGTGTATGCTACGTCAATGTGAGCTACGTCAGTGTATGCTACGTCAATGTGAGCTACGTCAGTGTATGCTACGTCAATGTGAGCTACGTCAGTGTATGCTACGTCAATGTGAGCTACGTCAGTGTATGCTACGTCAATGTGAGCTCACGTGAGGTGAGCGCCTTTAGCTGCTGCTGCAGGGTGATGGAGGCGTTGAAGGTGCGGAACACCTTGGCCGTCAGGCCCTCCATCAGCTCCTGTAAGTGCTTGTTCAGAATGGAGGTCTAGGAGGAGAGAGGAGAGGGGGGAGAGGGAGAGGGGAGGGGAGAGAGGGGAGGAGAGAGGGAAGGGGAGAGGGGAGAGGGGAGGAGAGAGGGAAGGGGAGAGGGGAGAGGGAAGGGGAGAGGAGAGAGGGGAGGAGAGAGGAGAGAGGGGAGAGGGGAGAGGAGAGAGGGGAGGGGAGAGGAGAGAGGGGAGGGGAGAGGAGAGAGGGGAGGGGAAGGGAGAGAAGAGAGGGGAGGAGAGAGGAGAGAGGGGAGAGGGGAGAGGAGAGAGGGGAGGGGAGAGAAGAGGAGAGAGGAGAGAGGGGAGGGGAGAGGAGAGAGGGGAGGGGAGAGAAGAGAGAAGAGAGGGGAGGAGAGAGGAGAGAGGGGAGAGGAGAGAGGGGAGGGGAGAGGAGAGAGGGGAGGGGAGAGAAGAGAGGAGAGAGGGGAGGGGAGAGAAGAGAAGAGAGAAGAGAGGGGAGGAGAGAGGAGAGAGGGGAGGGGAGAGGAGAGAGGGGAGGGGAGAGACGAGAGGGGAGGAGAGAGGAGAGAGGGGAGAGGG
>CM051013.1:824313-879313 GCA_027704905.1 Muraenolepis orangiensis | reverse complement strand
TGAGAACCATAAGAGAAAACCATAGGGGAGATCCAAAGGGGAGAACCACAGGGGAGAACCACAGGTGAGAACCACAGAAGAGAATCCCAGGGGAGAACCACAGAAGAGAATCCCAGGAGACAACCACAGGTGAGAACCACAGGTGAGAACCACAGAAGAGAATCCCAGGTGAGAACCACAGAAGAGAACCCCAGGTGAGAACCACAGAAGAGAACCCCAGGGGAGAACCCCAGGGGAGAACCCCAAGTGAGAAGCCCTCAGGGCTCTGGTGGTTGAGCCAACGGAGTAACAGAGCAGTGAAGATCCATACCCCCCTCGGGAGACATTGCTGTTTCTACAATAAGAAAGAGACCCACTGACAGGAAGACCACATTTGACACAATGTGTGTGTGTGTGTGTCCGTATGTTTACACACACAGACGTGTGTGTCTGTATGTAAACGTGTGTGTGTGTGTGTCCGTATGTAAACATGTGTCCGTATGTAAATGTATGTGTGTGTGTGTGTGTGTGTGTGTGTGTGTGTGTGTGTGTGTGTGTGTCTGTGTGTGTGTGTCCATATGTAAACGTGTGTCTTATTGTGCTTTTACCTTACTGTACTTTTACCTGAACTTATTGTACTTTTAACTGAGCTGGCTCGGTTCTTGGAGACTTGTCCCAGGGGACTTGAAATGAAATGCACTTTTGTCGTCTGGTGACGAGTTGTTCTCTTACCTTCCTTTGTTGAAACACACTATTGGAAGACGCTTTGGATAAAAGCTTCTGCTAAATAACTGTAACCTAATGTATGTGTGTGTCTGTATGTAAACATGTGTGTCTGTGTCTGTATGTAAACATGTGTGTCTGTGTCTGTATGTAAACATGTGTGTCTGTGTCTGTATGTAAACATGTGTGTCTGTGTCTGTATGTAAACATGTGTGTCTGTGTCTGTATGTAAACATGTGTGTCTGTGTCTGTATGTAAACATGTGTAATGGTAAATGGACATTTATATAGCGGTTTTCTAACCAAAGCGCTTTACAAGTCATGCCTCACATTCACCATTAATACACACATTCAACCACCAACGGAGGAGTCAGCCCTCAAGGAGACAGCCAGCAGGTCAGGAGCAGTTAGGGTTAGGGGGTCTTGCTCAAGGACACCTCCACAGCTTTTGATAGGAGGAGGATCGAACCAGCAACCTTCAGGTTGTGAGGCGACCGCTCTACCTCCTGAGCTATACTGCCGCCCAAGTGTGTGTGTGTGTGTAAGTAAAAGTGTGTGTGTCCGTATGTAAATGCATGTCTGTATGTAAACGTGTGTGTGTGTCCGTATGTAAACGTGTGTGTGTGTGTGTCAGTATGTAAACGTGTGTGTGTCAGTATGTAAACGTGTGTGTGTCAGTATGTAAACATGTGTGTGTGTCCGGAATGCAAACGTGTGTGTGTGTGTGTCAGTATGTAAACGTGTGTGTGTCAGTATGTAAACGTGTGTGTGTGTCAGTATGTAAACGTGTGTGTGTGTCAGTATGTAAACGTGTGTGTGTGTGTGTGTCAGTATGTAAACGTGTGTGTGTCAGTATATAAACGTGTGTGTGTGTCAGTATGTAAACGTGTGTGTGTGTCAGTATGTAAACGTGTGTGTGTGTCCGTATGTAAACGTGTGTGTGTGTGTCAGTATGTAAACGTTTGTGTGTGTGTGTGTCAGTATGTAAACGTGTGTGTGTCAGTATGTAAACGTGTGTGTGTGTCAGTATGTAAACGTGTGTGTGTGTCAGTATGTAAACGTGTGTGTGTGTCAGTATGTAAACGTGTGTGTGTGTGTGTCCGTATGTAAACATGTGTCTGTGTGTGTGTCTATATATACAGTTGCAAGAAAAAGTACGTGAACCCTTTGGAATTACCTGGATTTCTGCATAAATTGGTCATCAAATGTGTTCTGATCTTCATCTAAGTCTCAACAATAGACAAACACAGTCTGCTTAAACGTTTCCTGTAGTTGCAGATCAGACCAAATGGTCAGGAGGAATTTTGGACCATTCCTCTTTACAAAACTGTTTCAGTTCAGCAATATTCTTGGGATGTCTGGTGTGAATCGCTCTCTTGAGGTCATGCCATAGCATCTCAATCGGGTTGAGGTCAGGACTCTGACTGGGCCACTCTGTTGAAGCCATGCTGTTGTTGATTTACTTCTGTGCTTTGGGTCATTGTCCTGTTGCATCACCCATCTTCTGTTGAGTGTCAATTGGTGGACAGATGGCCTTAAGTTCTCCTGCAAAATGTCTTGGTAAACTTGGGAATTCATTTTTCCGTCGATGATAGCAATCTGTCCAGGCCCTGAGGCAGCAAAGCACCAAACCACGATGCCCCCTCCACCATACTTCACAGTTGGGATGAGGTTTTGATGTTGGTGTGCTGTGCCTTTTTTTCTCCACACATAGTGTTTTTTGTGGTGTCCTCCCATGAACTCATTCTTGTTCAGTGTTTTACGTATTGTAGATTCGTCAACAGAGATGTTAGCGTGTGCCAGAGATTTTTGTAAGTCTTTAGCTGACACTCTAGGATTCTTCTTCACCTCATTGAGCATTCTGCGCTGTGCTCTTGCAGTCATCTTTACAGGACGGCCACTCCTAGGGAGAGTAGCAACAGTGCTGAACTTTCTCCATTTCTAGACAATTTGTCTTCCCGTGGACTGATGAACATCAAGGCTTTTAGAGATACTTTTGTAACCCTTTCCAGCTTTATGCATGTCAACAATTCTTAATCTTAGGTCTTCTGAGAGCTGTTTTGTGCGAGGCATGGTTCACATCAGGCAATGCTTCTTGAGAATAGCAAACTGGTGTGTGTTTTTTATAGGGCAGGGCCGCTTTAACCAACACCTCCAATCTCGTCTCATTGATTGGACTCCAGGTTGGCTCCTGACTCCAATGCAATAGCTCTTGGAGAAGTCATTAGCATAGGAGTTGACATCCGTTTCCACCCTGCATTGTGAATGTTTACATGGTGTGTTTACATGGTGTAAAAACATGAAAACATATAATTGTTTGTGTGGTATTAGTTGAAGCAGACTGTGTTTGTCTATTGTTGTGACTTAGATGAAGATCAGAACACATGTTATGACCAATTGATGCAGAAGTCCAGGTAATTCCAAAGGGTTCACATACTTGTTCTTGCAACTGTAAATGTGTGTGTGTGTCCGTATGTAAACGTGTGTGTGTGCGTGTGTGTGTCCGTATGTAAACATGTGTGTGTCCGTATGTAAACATGTGTGTGTGCGTGTGTGTGTGTCCGTATGTAAACATGTGTGTGTGCGTGTGTGTGTCTGTATGTAAACATGTGTGTGTGCGTGTGTGTGTCTGTATGTAAACATGTGTGTGTGCGTGTGTGTGTCCGTATGTAAACATGTGTGTGTGCGTGTGTCCGTATGTAAACATGTGTGTGTGCGTGTGTGTGTCCGTATGTAAACATGTGTGTGTGTGTGTCTGTGTGTGTGCCTGTAAAATTATATTATGTACAAAATTATTTTATTATTTCTATTTAATTAATTATTATTAAAGTATCTGAGTTTCTTGCAAAGCGCTTTATGAAATAAAAGTATTATTATTTTCTATTATTATTAAGGAGAAGTAAAGTATGGGATGACACACACACAGAAACATTATGATTATTAGATTATTAGTTATTATAAAGGCACAGGAAGAACACCCATTAAGGCTCTGTGAGAGTTTCCTCTTCTAGACAGAAGACCTGAACCCCACAGCCTGCTGCTGTACAGTCAGGACGCCTGGAGATGAGTCCACTGTGGCCGCTTTGTGGAACTACACTCACCATTGAATACCACTCACTTGCTACAGTTGATGATGATGTCCTCCGGTCTGATGCGGCGCTTCAGCATCCCCATCTTTGGGTGGTCCCCGCGACCCCGGAACAGACCTGGGGGCTCGATGCGGAAGTTGCCGATCCTCTCCTTGTGGTTGTCCATGACGCAGAAGCCGTGCTCCTGCAGAACCCTCTCGCTCTCCTCTTTGATTTTCTAGGGGGAGAAATGTTCAGAAGTTCAGTCAGAACTTTGTCTGTTACGTTTGGGGGGGTCATGACGTCAGGGGGGCGTGAGGTCAGGGGGTCGTGAGGTCAAGGGGTCGTGAGGTCAGGGGGTCGTGAGGTCAGGGGTTGTGAGGTCAAGGGGGTCGTGGGGTCAAGGGGGTCGTGAGGTCAAGGGGGTTGTGAGGTCAGGGGTCGTGAGGTCAGGGGGTCGTGAGGTCAAGGGGGTCGTGAGGTAAAGGGGGTCGTGAGGTCAGGGGGTCGTGAGGTCAAGGGGGTCGTGAGGTCAGGGGGTCGTGAGGTCAGGGGGTCGTGAGGTCAAGGGGGTCGTGGGGTCATGACGTCAGAGGGTCGTGAGGTCAGGGGTCATGACGTCAGGGGGTCGTGACGTCAGGGGGTCGTGAGGTCAAGGGGGTCGTGAGGTCAGGGGTCGTGAGGTCAGGGGGTCGTGAGGTCAAGGGGGTTGTGAGGTCAGGGGGTCGTGAGGTCAGGGGGTCGTGAGGTCAGGGGTTGTGAGGTCAAGGGGGTCGTGGGGTCAAGGGGGTCGTGACGTCAGTGGGTCGTGAGGTCAGGGGTCGTGACGTCAGGAGTTTGTGAGGTCAAGGGGGTCGTGAGGTCAGGGGGTCGTGAGGTCAAGGGGGTCGTGAGGTAAAGGGGGTCGTGAGGTCAGGGGGTCGTGAGGTCAAGGGGGTCGTGAGGTCAGGGGGTCGTGAGGACAAGGGGGTCTATACCAGTTTCTCATCTTTGGACATCTGCTTCTTAGCCTCGGACTGGGCCTTGAAGTGCTCGCTCATCTCGTTGAAGTTGCACTTGTTGAGGTCTGAGATCTTGGACTTCTCCTCTGGCGCCATTTCCTAGGAAGGGGAACCGGAGAGGAGGAGTTAAAGAACGGTTCAGGTCCAACGTGTGTCGGCGAGAGGAGACACGAGTGCCGTTGAAACGCAAGAACAGTGAAGCGTGCTCCCACCTTCCTCCAGTCCTTGAAGAAGTTCTTCCTGAAGACGTCCTTGGTGGTGTACTCGTGGTCCAACATCTTGGCAAAGAACGTGGCCACCTCTTCGGCAGGCTGGCTCAGCTTCATGTGCTTTCCTGAAGGAACCCCAAACAACAGACACATCAATAATAGTACAATAAGTAAACCATGGTCTGCAGGTCACAGGCTGTTCCTGGGGCTCCCCACCGTCGTAGTAGAGCCTGACGTGGTGGGGCAGCGGCTGGTAGGGGAGGGCGAACACAGGGCCCTTGTGCTCCAGGAAACGCCACTTGGAGCCATCTGTGGCTCTCTCCTCCTCCCACCTGAGCACCAACACACCAGAGGAGACAGAGACATCGCTAAGTGGAGGGGCGGCTAGCGTTTATTACCCGTTTAACCACTAAATAATGATATTCATTGGAAGTATACATGATTTATTGTTTTGTTCACCTGTCCCTAATAAATATTTGAAGCACGGGGTGATACAAAAAAAGTGATACAGATGTACTCCTAAAAGTGATACAGATGTACTCCTAAAAGTGATACAGATGCACTCCTAAAAGTGATACAGATGCACTCCTAAAAGTGATACAGATGTACTCCTAAAAGTGATACAGATGTACTCCTAAAAGTGATACAGATGTACTCCTAAAAGTGATACAGATGCACTCCTAAAAGTGATACAGATCCACTTCTCAAATTGTTACAGAGGTACTCCTAAAAGTGAACCAGATGCACTCCTAAGAGTGATGTGCTGAGAGTCTCTCTTGAACACACCATTTCCACTTCTCTTCCTCCTCCTTCTTGGGGTTCTTTCCATCTGTTCCCTTTGTGAGTTTGGTCTTCTTCTTGGGCTTTATGTCCTAATACACACGTCAAGATAGGATTATTAGTCAATAAAGATTAAGTTAACTCCCATCCCATTGACCCTTCATCACGCTACCTCTTCCTCCTCATCATCAGCGTAGTCTTGGCGTCTCTTCTTGGCCTTTTTCTCATCTTCTTTCTTCACTTTTTTGGGCTTGTAATCAAATCTAACAAAACACAAACACACACATGAACGATGTGCTAAACTGAATTCAGAACTGTCTGAAGTGGAATGTAACGATGGACTGGACTTGAAAACACTTCACATTGATTGGTTACTCACTCCACGTCGTCTCTGTCCGGATTGGTGGGTTTGGGCGAGGGGTCAAAGCCATTGTCTCCTTCAGGCTCACTCTTAATATGAGGAGGGCTCCTCTCTCTGAAAACACATCAGTATTAATACACAATAAACACCAAGCCAGCAAACCCATGACATCACTTGGGTTTTCATTTCTTGGGTCACAATTTCCAACAAACAAACAAACAACCTCCAACTAAAGGGCCCTCAGTAGAACATACCTCCAACTAGAGGGCCCTCGGTAGAGAACATACCTCCAACTAGAGGGCCCTCAGTAGAGAACATACCTCCAACTAGAGGGCGCTCAGTAGAACATACCTCCAACTAGAGGGCCCTCAGTAGAACATACCTCCAACTAGAGGGCCCTCGGTAGAGAACATACCTCCAACTAGAGGGCCCTCAGTAGAGAACATACCTCCAACTAGAGGGCCCTCAGTAGAACATACCTCCAACTAGAGGGCCCTCGGTAGAGAACATACCTCCAACTAGAGGGCCCTCAGTAGAGAACATACCTCCAACTAGAGGGCCCTCAGTAGAACATACCTCCAACTAGAGGGCCCTCAGTAGAACATACCTCCAACTAGAGGGCCCTCGGTAGAGAACATACCTCCAACTAGAGGGCCCTCAGTAGAACATACCTCCAACTAGAGGGCCCTCAGTAGAGAACATACCTCCAACTAGAGGGCCCTCAGTAGAGAACATACCTCCAACTAGAGGGCCCTCAGTAGAACATACCTCCAACTAGAGGGCCCTCGGTAGAGAACATACCTCCAACTAGAGGGCCCTCGGTAGAGAACATACCTCCAACTAGAGGGCCCTCAGTAGAGAACATACCTCCAACTAGAGGGCCATCAGTAGAACATACCTCCAACTAGAGGGCCCTCAGTAGAGAACATACCGTGGACTTCAGGAGGCAGAGGGGAGAGCACAGCCCTATCTCCATCGACGGCGTTGCAGTAGAGAGGGTCAGCAGCTTCAAGTTCCTCGGCGTGCACATCTCCGAGGACCTCACATGGTCCACGCACACCACACACGTGGTGAAAAGGGCCCAACAACGCCTGTATTTTCTCAGGCGTCTGAAGAAATTCAGCATGGGCCCCCGCATCCTGAGAACATTCTACAACGGCACCATCGAGAGTGTTCTGACAGGGTGTATCACCGCCTGGTACGGGAACTGCACGACACTCGAGCGCAGAGCGCTTCAAAGGGTGGTGCGGACGGCCCAGTATATCGTTGGAGGTGAGCTCCCCTCCCTCCTGGACATTTAAAACCAGCGGTGCGTGGCCAAGGCCAAAAGAATTATAAAAGACATTGCCCACCCCAGCCACGAACTTTACTCACTATTACCGTCAGGCAGGCGATACCGCAGTATCAAGTGTCGTACAAATAGGCTTAGAGATAGCTTCCACAGTCAGGCCATCAGGCTGCTGAACAAGGGCGTATAACATATAACAATGTATATTTTATTACATTGATTTATATATATATATTGCTCTTTTCTGTGCTGATTTTTGCATTTTATAAATTGCATTTTTTTAATTTTATTTTATATTCTATATTCTTTATTCTATTTTTTATTCTATTTTTTATCTATTTTTATTTTATCTTATTTTATAACTGCTGTCTGTCGTCGGGTATTGCACACAAGAATTTCACATCACTGCTTTATACTAAACTGTAAACTGTGAAGTGACAATAAACTTGACTTGACTTGACTTGACTTACCTCCAACTAGAGGGCCCTCGGTAGAGAACATACCTCCAACTAGAGGGCCCTCAGTAGAGAACATACCTCCAACTAGAGGGCCCTCGGTAGAGAACATACCTCCAACTAGAGGGCCCTCAGTAGAGAACATACCTCCAACTAGAGGACCCTCAGTAGAACATACCTCCAACTAGAGGGCCCTCAGTAGAGAACATACCTCCAACTAGAGGGCCCTCAGTAGAGAACATACCTCCAACTAGAGGACCCTCAGTAGAACATACCTCCAACTAGAGGGCCCTCAGTAGAGAACATACCTCCAACTAGAGGACCCTCAGTAGAACATACCTCCAACTAGAGGGCCCTCAGTAGAGAACATACCTCCAACTAGAGGACCCTCAGTAGAACATACCTCCAACTAGAGGGCCCTCAGTAGAGAACATACCTCCAACTAGAGGGCCCTCAGTAGTGAACATACCTCCAACTAGAGGGCCCTCAGTAGAGAACATACCTCCAACTAGAGGACCCTCAGTAGAACATACCTCCAACTAGAGGGCCCTCAGTAGAGAACATACCTCCAACTAGAGGGCCCTCAGTAGAGAACATACCTCCAACTAGAGGGCCCTCAGTAGAACATACCTCCAACTAGAGGACCCTCAGTAGAACATACCTCCAACTAGAGGGCCCTCAGTAGAGAACATACCTCCAACTAGAGGACCCTCAGTAGAACATACCTCCAACTAGAGGGCCCTCAGTAGAGAACATACCTCCAAGTAGAGGGCCCTCAGTAGAACATACCTCCAACTAGAGGGCCCTCAGTAGAACATACCTCCAACTAGAGGGCCCTCAGTAGAACATACCTCCAACTAGAGGGCCCTCAGTAGAGAACATACCTCTAACTAGAGGGCCCTCAGTAGAGAACATACCTCCAACTAGAGGGCCCTCAGTAGAACATACCTCCAACTAGAGGGCCCTCAGTAGAACATACCTCCAACTAGAGGGCCCTCAGTAGAGAACATAACTCCAACTAGAGGGCCCTCAGTAGAACATACCTCCAACTAGAGTGCCCTCAGTAGAACATACCTCCAACTAGAGGGCCCTCAGTAGAGAACATACCTCCAACTAGAGGGCCCTCAGTAGAGAACATACCTCCAACTAGAGGGCCCTCAGTAGAGAACATACCTCCAACTAGAGGGCCCTCAATAGAACATACCTCCAACTAGAGGGCCCTCAGTAGAACATACCTCCAACTAGAGGGCCCTCAGTAGAGAACATACCTCCAACTAGAGGGCCCTCAGTAGAACATACCTCCAACTAGAGGGCCCTCAGTAGAGAACATACCTCCAACTAGAGGGCCCTCAGTAGAACATACCTCCAACTAGAGGGCCCTCAGTAGAGAACATACCTCCAACTAGAGGGCCCTCAGTAGAACATACCTCCAACTAGAGGGCCCTCAGTAGAACATACCTCCAACTAGAGGGCCCTCAGTAGAACATACCTCCAACTAGAGGGCCCTCAGTAGAACATACCTCCAACTAGAGGGCCCTCAGTAGAGAACTACTACATCAAAAAGTCTCCTTGATTCAGATCCAGATCTGGATTCAGATCTGTGCCAAAGTCTAATCAACTGTTCCTCCATAAGTAATCTTACCACCAAGTTTGGTCTAATTCCGTACATAACCTTTTGAGTTATCTTGCGAACAGACAGAGAGAGAGAGTCAGACAGACACACAGACACACAGGATCAATAACATAACCTCCTCCCAACTTCTATGGGGGAGGTAACAATCAATCAACAACAATCAATACAACTATATAGTAATATAAGAAAGTCTATTAATGTATACCTTGCATATCCATTTTCCTGTTCCCTCTTGGGTTTGTCTGTGTGGTAGGGTTTGACCTGTGAAGACACAGAACCAGGTGCGTTAAGCGAGGGTGTGTTCCGGGCGGTTCTGTAGTCCAGTCAGAGGACCAGAAGCTCCAACCTTGTGGTCTCTCCTCTTGTCCTTCTCCTTGTGCTTGTCCCGATGCCTGTCTGAGCTGCAGTGGCTGGGCTTCAGCTGCTCTTTCTCTTTCTCCCGCTGTTTCCTCTCCGAGTCTCTCCTGTCCCGGGGCTCACTGGGAAAACAGAAGACAGAGGTCAGAGGTCACGAGGTCAGAGGTCACAAGGGAGGGGTCAGACAGTGTCTAGGATTCAGACGCTCATTCAGTACAGAAAAACCCACCGTAAGACAAATTTTCTGGATTTGCTAAATACGGATTTAGGTAAATTTGTGTAATTGCTATTAAAAGGGAAATGTGCTATTAGACTAATACAACTTTATGTATTATTCTTGATGATTTACTGAAATAATATGTCAAAAATCCTAATAATAATTAACATATTTTCTCCATATTTTCTACAAAGATTGACATTGTATTCCTTTACAATAACAATTATCACAAAGTACTCTCAAATGACAATGTGGTCCACGTCCATCACAGTTCATCAACACAAGGTACAAGATACAAGATATAAGACAACAAGTCCATAGGAACGCTTACTCCCCGTTCCCTCCCTCAGTATACATCTTAAAAACACCATAACATTTCATTTATATATACAATAAAATAAACAAAAAAAAGAGCAGCAAAGTTAAATGTATTGGATTTTTCTTGTTTTTTACAAAAATGTTTCAAAAGCATGTTAAAGTGCCAGTAGTGCAGCAGCATGGTGAATACAGTGCAGTACAGTGCAGTGACTGTGATGAGTCCAGAAAGGTGATTAGTTAACAGGTATTGACTTGTTATCCACTAACATGAGGGGTCAATATAGACATCACGAGTCCTCAGGCCCACAGTACCTGCTGCTGGGCTTGTCCTTCTCCCTCTCCCGGTCCTTCTTGTGGTCCTTGTGTCTGTGGTCTTTCTGCTTGTCTTTCTGCTTGTGAGAGTCTGTGGGGAACACATCATAACAGGCCATCTTGTGAATATAACATATTCATATTATTACATATTATATAATATCATTGACTTTACCTCACAGTATGGCTTTGATATCATTTTGAATATTGATTTAATTAATCCACATACAAATATCATATTAATTAGATGGACAAGATACACAACGCACAACATGTTTTACAATTACTGTTCAAATGGTCCATTAAAATAACCTTATGATCAGAACAACTCATCACTCATTTAAATGTTAAGATAAGGCATTACATAATTTAAAGGATAAGATATGGCGTTATCATCAGGGCAGTAACTCATCACATAATTTAAAGGTTAAGATAAGGCATAATTGTAAGGGGGTCTAGACCTACTTTCTAAAGCAGTTGAGGCTTAACAGAAACATCCCTTAACTTTACGTCAGTGGACATCAAATGCCATTTTAAATCATGTAATCTTTCTATTTTCTATTGGGAAAAGTTGACCAGTAAAGTGTTAATAATGAATCCTAATCTGCCCTGACGACAACATAAACCACTGAGTGTCAAATCATAGACAGCCGGTCAAAGGACCAGGAGAGGGGCCGACGGGGGGGGGTCCGCCCCCGGGTTTGGGCTCCTCATCCCGGCTACAGACTCTCCGACTCACCGCTCGGAGCTCCGGCCGTCGGGGAGAGAAAGAAAAAGAAAATGGCGCAGAGACTAAGTCCTCGACCCCAACCCGACCACTTTCGGCTGTCAAATCAGGCACCTTCGCACCCACGTTTAATAAAGATGTCGGGTGGATAATAAACACGACGCCGACCACTTTAAGACCGAGTCTTTATAATATGATATTTATCACTAGAACGGTGATTTTGATGGGCTGTTTTGGAACAATAGCCGCCGGCCGGTGGAGGAGAAGGGACTTAGTCTCTGGACGCCATTTATGTCCTCCGATTTACAACCGAAACCCAGCGATGTGTGTGTTAATATATCATTAATATATCATTAATAGATCATTAATACCAACATAACAGGCCTACCGGTGGCTTTAGATCCATGATTTACCTGGAAGGTGGAAAGAAAAGGTATTTAAGGTATTACATATTAGTACTTTGTAAACGCCGGCTGGTCTTGGTGGTTTAATCAAGTTCCAGTGTGTAGAACACATAATCATCTGAATTATTATCAACACATTATCAACAACTGATCATTTATATAACACATCAAAGACATGTTGTTGAGTATTTTAACTTCTTTACTTCTATTATGACCCATTATTTGACAGCCCCACACCATCATCACTAAGACACTTCTAGTCAACAGACTAAAGATGTACCTGGAGGTCTGGGAGTCTGTCTGTCATCTTCTGCTTAGTGTTGATATTAAAGGACATCAGATGATGACGGGAATATGAGATGTTCAAGGAGACCAGAAGAAGACGAGATGTTAAAGGAAACAGATAAGATGTTAAAGAAGAACAGATGAGATGTTCAACCAGGGATCCCTGATAGTCTTTACGGAATGGAGTCAAAGTCCCATTCCTGAGCCACTGCGCATGCTCACATCATTTGGACTGAGGAGGAGAGAAGCTCTGTGGATGGAGAGGTACCTCCTTGATGAAACATGTCACATATACAATTGAGGTCAGTTATAATTACTTATCATGGTGCAATACAACAATCTACTTTACTATAAGTACTGTATATACATATGTATATATACATATACATATATATATACATATACATATATATGTATGTACTGTATATGTACATGCATACATACAATTTTAGATGGCAATTGTTTAACGTGTTTGTTTAGTTTAGTTTCTGATCGTAAGGATTGCTAGACAATTTGGTTGTACTTAAAGGCGATCTGATTCTGACCATGTGAACATAATTTAGAATCAGGAGGAGAGGAAGAAAAGCTCTGTGGATGAGGGGTACCTCATCGTAACCCTGGATGAGGGGAATCTCATCCTAACCCTGGATGAGGGGTACCTCATCCACAGAAATATGACGTAAATGATATAAATAATGGATTTCGGACATATCTGACTCAAATCCTACCATGAGAACATCAATTCAACTTTCTATTAGATGTAAACATTGATTAAACTCAATGACAATTGATCCACACAAAACATTAACGTTTATCATTTAACCACTATAATTGAATCCACTGCCCCCCATTCAACACACACATTGCATATATTATTGGATAGAAGGTATTGTCCGATCATGGCGATGAACTTGGCAAGTGATCAACAAACTAGAGTTAATCCAATGAAAAAGAACGCACGTATTTCACAAGACAAAGCAGTAGAAAATTTAATTGACTTTTACAACATAATTATACAATCATAACACAATCTAATATCAGTCTTCACATGATTAATCCAGCATTAAAAAACAATAAAACAACACATCATTCACACACGCTAACTACATACTCACATAATAGCAGGGACACAAAACAGGATTTAATTATTTTTAAAACAATACTCTGTACATGGGCGACACACTCCAGTGGAATTCATAATTCAGGAGCTGGTTCACAGGGGACCACAGCTGGTCTACTTAGACTTCCTTCGTTTGGCCTGTGTGGGACTTGCTCCGGTCTCTGAAACACAAGAAGAAAGATGATCAGTCAGGACCCCGGCGCTGAACTACAGCAACGTTACAATCAATACAATCATTATGCACTCGCATGTCCACCAACTGTGGAGGATACAATGATAACACGGTACAGGTAGAGTACATCCATATGGACTGTATAAGATTATATATAGATATATACTCATCATTCGCTTTAGGGATATACAATCCCAGAATATTATTAAATTCATTGTAATTGCTGATGTCTGTCTGTCTCATACACACACACACCTTTGGAAGCAGCGCTGGCGGCGGCAGCAGGCCTGGCCGACCGCTTCCTCATCCCACTGTCGGCTACCGGCTCGTCCTCCGCCTCCTTGTCGGCCCGGGAGCTCCTGCGACTCGGACCCTTGGGCTTCTCCACGGCCCCCCTGGGAGAGGAGGACAGAAGGAGAACACAAGACGAGGCCAGGTCAGCGGGGCGAGGAGGCACACATGAACTCTCCTCCGGTCAGAGTTACCACACAGTGAGGGACCTTTCCCCTCCTCTACCACATACTGTCTGTCTTCATCCTCCACAAGGACGTGAGGGTCGGCCCGCGACTTAAATACATACCTTGGGACTAAGTTGATGGGCGTCTTTCTTTTCTTTGCCCATCTGTGATAGAAGTGGAGAAACAGCGGTAAACTAAAAAGTGTGGTGTGGATAAAGCATGGGCTTACTTACCCATCATAAAGTAAAACAAAGAGAGAAACGGATCAGCCAAGAGGAAGCTGTGGCCTCATCCCTGGACAATCCGTAGTGTGCTTTATCTTTTTAGAAGACATGCATTTCAAGTATTGAACCGTTGCATGCTACGCATACATACCAAGTGTGCAGGTCACGTGGCTCATCGCGTTCACTCCCTTGGCCCAACAAATGTACTCCCCGAGTCTCAGTCCAGTCACAAACGTCTAAACACTTAAGACTCGACATGGGCAGTATGGTACCCCACAGGAGACCCCACCACACGGCTAACAGTACAGACCACCGGAGACCCCACCACACAGTAAAGGGTCCATATCCTTCAACAGCCTCACCCTTGGTCTGTGACGACTTCTTCAGTTGCTGCAGAAAAAAAAAAAAGAGGTAAAACAAAGGTTAGTATCATGAATTATTGAGATACACTGTATATCCTCTATATACATGTAAGAATGAATGGGGGAGACACACACCATTTGCCTTTGTGAAAAGGAAATGAACAAAAACATACTTGTCTTTTCACTGGCAGCAGGCTCCTGTGACTGTGGACCTTCTGGCTCAGTTAGTGCTAGGGAGGAGAAGGAAGGAGGTGTCAGCTCATACGGATATCAGAGAACTGAACCGGAAGCAACCCGGGGGACAGCCGATAGCCAAACACCTACCAGGAGGGGCTTGGGCAGATTGCGAGGGAGGACCCATAGCTGGCAACTCAGACCGTACCGGAGCGTCTCTGGTCGGGCTAGGGAGGGCCGAGGACGTGGACTGGACGACCTCTGAAGGGGCTGCAGGAGCAACGGACGAGGAGGAACTTTGTACAGGGACAGAAGTGGGGAGCGAGGTAGCAGAGGAGGCGACGGCGGTGGGCATAGGAGCAACCAGAGGAGCCTGGCTGACCTTAGGCTGAACCGAGGGTGAGGCGGCAGCAGAAAGAACGGAGCTTGAAGCCCGGGTGAGACCCTGAACAGGGACAGCAACGTGAGGAGGGGGAGTTTGGAGCGGGGACGGAGAGGAGACTACAGTGGTCACTTTTGAAGCAGCTGCAGTGGTCTGGGTCACTGGAGCATCACTCTGACTGACCGGGCAGATGGGAGGGGGCGGGGTTAGGTCAGACACAGATACAGTAGCAGGCCCCACCCTGGCACCCTGCGGTGGCTCTAACGAACAGGGCGCCGCGGCTGCTGCCTGTGGGGGCTTACTCTTAACCAGGGAGGGCGAGGTGGGAGACACGGGGCTCTTTCTTATAGTGGTTGTGGTTCCGGGACTCGAGCCGCCGGGCAGAGATACCGGGTGGGGCTGAAAGGGAGCTGAGGTGGCGGGAGGGCCGAGACGGGCCGCCGGCCGGCCGCCTACTGGACCGGGTTTCGGACCGGGTTTCTGACCGAGGGCTGCCTGTCCTGGGTTTTCCGTTTTGGTAGTCCCCGAGTTCGTGGATTGCGTGACGGTAGGGGCCAGTGGAGACGTACCGGTCCCTGACTGGACCTGGCCCACGGCCGCTTTAACGGGCTGAGAGCTGGAAACATTAGTGCCGGACGGCTGGCTGGAGCCCGGGGCCGGAGAGAGCTGGAGGTTAGCGGACACTTGGATAGGTCCTACCACGGTGACTGGTTGGGACACCACCGTAGTGTTGGGGGCCGCAAGGCCCCCAGGGACCTGGAATATTGGGTTGATAAATACAGGGTTGGTAGTGATGAAGTGGGGCGGCCGGGGGGTCTGCTGTCGGACATCCTGCGGTCTGATGTTCTTGTTGGGGACCACCATGGTCCCAGCCACCACGCCTTGTGGTGGCTGGGACGCGGGGGCAGAGGAGAGAGGATTGGAGGTAACAAACACAGTAATCTGACTGGGGGAGATGGCGCTGGACGAGGCGGGGATCTGTATGACCGAGTGAACCCCCGGGGGTTTAGCCACCGGGGGCTTCGGGCTCGGCTTGGAGCCTACGGAGCAGACGGCCGTGGGAGGAGTGCTGCGACTGGAGGCTACAGCCAGGGTGACGTTAGTGTTTGGAATGAGAGTGGAGCCGTGGATATTCGGTGAAGCAACGATGCTCTGAGCGGGATGCACAGCTTGACTCAAGGTGGGGTTATTGTTCAGGCCTGGGACAGTGGTTGAATTAGTGTTGGGGTTAAAGGTAGCGCTCACGGCGGTCTGCACGCCAGCGACGCTAGTAGGAGCAGAGGATGCAGACTTGGGCTTAACTTCCGTTTCCACCTGGTCAGCGGTTGGAACCACATGACCTGGAATGTCTGAGCTCTGAGACACACTGGACTGTTGTCTCTCTGGGGCCGGGAGAGGCCTGGGACTCTCCTTCCCAACATCCCGGGCAGGGCCGCTCTGCGACAGCCTCGGAGGCATAGCGGCTGCATTTGGGTTGTCTAGAAGCTGATTGAGGGACATCAATGAATCTCTCGGAGCAGGCAAGGCCTCGGGAGCAGAGTCTTGCGTGGGTGTCACGTTTACCGGTTGCCTCTCAACAGAACCTGCTTGCGGTTCTAATCCACTGTCATGGGGCATAGGGACGCGTGGACTGGCCATTCTGGGGGCTGACAAATCTCTGAAGGGCTGAGAGTGGGACACGGACTGTGGCTGAGGCATGTTTCCCTGGCCTTCCTTGGGTCCCTCGGCAGTGTTACCCTGCATGGCGCTAAAGGTGTTCTGGGCATGATGAGCCTCGGTGCTGGTGGCCACCGGCAAGGGCATGGACACCGGATTGGGGGCTACCGAGGGGTGGTTGAGCATCACGGTCTGCCCCTGGGGGTTCACTTGCTGTTGGTTGGGAGGACAAGCGAGAGCCATCTTTGTCCCCTTCTGCCTCCCTGGGCTCGGCGTGGCCGTTTTGCGGCTGGAGGCCGGACTAGACCTTCGACTGTTGCTGGGGCTGGCCCTTTTGCCCTGCCCTCCGGACTGCTTGTCCTGTTTACCGCCCAGACCCGCTGCTCCGCTTGGAGAAGAGAACGATTGCTGTCCATTGTTACTATTATTTCCACTGCCGTTATTGGTGCTGCCTTGTAGGTTTAAGTTGGGTGGGGCCTGCCCTATAGCTTTCAGCGTAGTGGGGTTAAGACCCTGTTGGTCAAAGCCCCTGTTCAGGTTGGGTTGCCTGGGAGGCAAGGGAATGTTGATTTTAGGGGGAAACAGCCCTGCAATGGATGCATTAAGTCTCTCGGGGGAGAGGTTAATTTCTGATGGCTCGGTGCTAGGCGGCCGATTGGTCGGAGTGAGGGGATGATGGTACGGCCGTGGGCTTGCCCGGTTGGGGGTTTTGGGCCTGGAGCTCTGGGAGGTTGTAGGAACATTAGGGAAGTGGATGCCAGGCATGGGGCCTCCTTGTTGGGCCTGTGAGGGGAGCTGCTGCTGGGGACTGGCTCCAGGGTGCTGGGGCATGGAGGAAGGTAGAGGGCCCTGCTTCATCATGTGAGCGGTGGACACTTGATTGACCATCATCTGTTGGGCTCCATTTCCAGGCTGCATCCCCAGCTCTGGGCCTCCAGGCCTGCCCTGCATCATGTGGGCTCCTCCAGGGGCCTCTTCCGTTTCTGATCCTTGGGATGCCGGCCCGACATCTGGATGGGACATTCTCCGTGGTCCTCCAGCGAGCTGGAGGGGGAAGAGCAGACAAAGTATTTATAAGCAAAGTGAAACTCCAAAAATGACTTAGTTTACCTTTTAAACCTTTTTTTTACCTGTGAGTTGACTCCGAGAGGCATCACTCTGGGTTTGTCTGGCGAAGGGGGCACTCCTCCGTTCCCCTGAAGGTTAATCATAACAGGCATACTTCCTTGTTGGGAAACCGGATTTCTGTGAGGGTCCCCTGGGTTGACCATGCCCCTCGGAGGCAGTTGACCTCCAGGAGGAACGGACATTCGGTTCTTGGCCTGTTCCTGTTGCATCTTCTGCATCATCATCATCTGCTGCTGCTGTTGGTTTAATGTGGTCGTCACAACCTTAGCCTGGTTACCTTCAAACATACATTATATGGCTAAAAGCCAGTGGAACCCCTTCTTATTAATCAGGTTCAGGTGTTTCAGCCAGACCATATAAAACGCTTCACTATCTGGCTGTCTGATGGACCAATCTTGGTTTGGCGGAAGCCATGTAAACGCCACCTACCGGAATGCATAGTGCCGACTGTAAAGTTTGGTGGGGGAGGGATAATGGTCTGGGGCCGTTTCTCATACCCCTTAGTTCCAGTAAAGGGTACTCAATGCTAAAGATATGACGACATCATAGCATATTGGGTGCTTTCAACATTGAGGAAGGCCCTTTGCTGTTACAGCATGATTGTGCCCCTGTGCACAAAGCGAGGGGGGTGGCAGTAGCTCAGTCTGTTGGGACTTGGCTTGGGAACCAGAAGGTCACCGGTTCAGGTCCCCGAAACACCTGGGCACTGCGGAGGTGCCCTTGAGCAAGGCACCAGACCCCTTCACTGCTCCCCGGACGCTGTATATACACAATAGCTGCCCACTGCTCCTAGTACTAGAAATGCAGAGAAACTAATTTGACTGTGTGTGACTATGTGACCAATAAAGAGAATTCAATCCTCCAGATTTAGGTCCAAACTTAGACCAGTTAGACTTCGACCAATGCCGACTGACAGCCAGGCCTTCTCCACCAACATCAGTGTCGGATCTCTTTTGGCTAAATGGGCACAAATACAAATACCAACAGACACACTCCAAAAAAGTGTGGAAAGCCTTCCCAGAAGAGTGGAAGCTGTCATAGCCGCAAAAAGGGGGGGGGGTCCAACTCCATATTAATGCTGATGGTTTTGAGTGTGAGTGGGTCTGGATTAGGGGTGTGATGACCAGGTGTCCACAGATTTTTGCCCATATAGTGTACGTCTTATTGCTGCACTGGACAGGAAGCATTGGAAGCCCACTCTTCAGAAGAGTTCAATGTTACCTGCTGTTGCTGTTGAAGGTGTGGCAGTGGAGCTTGCTGCTGCTGCTGCTGCTGCAGCTGGTGAGGATGCATTTGAGCCTGGCCTGGACCAGGAGCCTGGGGTCCGGTCATTCCCTGCTGTCCTTGAATCTGCATTTGTTGCATCTGCTGCTGTTGCTGCATCTGCTGCTGCTGTTGTAACTGCTGCTGCTGCATCTGCTGCTGCTGCATCTGCTGCTGCTGTAAGTGCTGCATCTGTTGTTGTTGCTGCTGCTGCTGCTGCTGCATGAATTGCATGGGCACCTGCTGCAACACCCTCTGTTCTCCAGGTTGGCCAGTGAATGCTAAATAAATAATGAAGGTACAGATATTAATAGGAAAGTAGAATTGATTTATAGATTTGTACTGAAAAATACAATAACCAGCCAAACATACACGTTAAAGGACGTTTATAATATTTATATATATATATAAAGTCCTCCAGGAAACCCATTACCTGTAGGCCTGTTGGCAAAATCAGGGAGTTTAGGACCAGAGGTATCCATGACCAAACCGTGGTCTCCGGCCATTCCAGGAAGGTCAGAGTCCTCCAGACCAGACGCCCCATCCAGACCACTGAGGAAGACGAGTTGCAACCAATAAACATACTGCGGACATAGCTGCTGTAAATGAACATAATGAACCAGCACGGCACAGCCTGCACGTCTCACCCGAGGCCGTCCACCTGCTCTCCCACTTTAGGCTTCTTCTTCCGCGGCGGCTTCTTCTTCTTGGGCTTGGCCTGGTTATTGCCCCCCGATCCTTGCTTCCCACCCGGCCCAAACTGTCCAGCGGAGATGTCACTCTGGAGCAGGTTGACCAGCAGAGGGCTGGTCAGCGTCACGTCTTTGTTGACTGGGAATCCCCCAGGCTGTCCAGCCGCGGCCCCCGCCATCGGCCCCTGGAACTGCGGGTTGAAGTTCAAGCCGTGTCCCTGGAAGTGGCCGTTGCCCACCTGCATGTGCTGTGGAGTTCCCATCATGCCTTGCTGCTGTCCCTGCATATCAGGCAGCATCTGTTGGACACCCATGTCTCCTGCCCCACTATTGGGGTCGCCCAGTGGGTGTTGGTGTTGCTGAGCTGCCTGTTGTTGCTGTTGCTGCTGCAACATCGCCTGTTGTTTCTGATGCTGTAGCTGCTGTAGCTGCTGTTGAACCAGTGGGTGTCCAGCGGGGAGCCTCATCTGTTGTCCATGCAGACCAATCGCCTGGTTGGGGTTCCCAGCCATGGGAACTTGCTGCTGCTGGTGGTTCATCTGCTGCTGTATTTGTTGTTGCTGTAATTGCTGCTGCTGTTGCATTTGCTGCTGTTGTAACTGGTGCTGTTGCTGCTGTTGTAACTGCTGTTGTTGCAGTTGAGCCATTTGCTGTTGCTGTGGGTTCATGTGCTGCTGCTGGCCGACCTGGGCCTGGAACGGAACCATGTTTCCTGCAACACTTGGTGAAGGGCCCCGCATCATCTGGCCCGGCATGATCCCCGCTGGAGCCTTACCCACAAAAGCTTGCTTGTTCCCTTGCATCTGATTGGGAACCATTTGTTCCATCATGGTGTTCTGCTGTTGTTGTTGCTGTTGTTGCTGTTGTTGTTGCTGCTGTTGCTGTTGTTGCTGCTGCTGCTGTTGCTGCTGCTGCTGTAGTAGCATGGCTTGGTGCCCCTGCCCAAGCATGGCCCCGGGGACTCCGACCACCTGACCCTGTCCATGCATGGCCCCGGGGCCTCCGACCACCTGACCCTGCCCATGCATGGCCCCGGGGCCTCCGACCACCTGACCCTGCCCATGCATGACCCCGGGGCCTCCGACCACCTGACCCTGCCCATGCATCACCCCCTGGCCTTGTTGAGGCATCATTTGCTTGGGTGGGGTCATCCCTCCTCTCTGCCCTTGACTGAGGGGCCTGGAGAGGACAGTCTGACCTCCACCCTGGCCTTGAACCATCTGGCTGGGGGAGGAGGACACGGGCTGGGCCTGATGCTGGAGGCCCATCATCTGGGTTTGGAGGCCAGGCTGTGTCTGGCCCATAGTAGCCCCGGCGGCGGCCCCGGGAGGTTGACCGCCCGGTGAGACCATAACATTAGGTTGGGCATGAGGCGGCCCCTGCATGGGGTTGGGGGCCCCGGCAGACGGCTGGGACCCTATTGGGAAAAAGAGACAGAGCATAGTATTATGTAGAACAGCAATAACCCTATAACTACACATGGCAAAAAAAAAAAAACCTGGAAACATGGAAATTATTATTAAAGAATAAACATAATTTCATGTTATAATTGGCAATATAACTAAATCTAAATCTGGAGAACTGAATCCTCTTTATTAGTCACATGTACACACAGTGAAATGTGTTTCTCTGCATTTAACCCTTCCTAGTATTAGGAGCAGTGTCAGCTATTGGATATACAGCGCCCGGGAAGCAGCGTAGAGGTCGGGGGCCTTGCTTAAGGGCACCTCGGCAGTGCCTAGGAGGTGAACCGGCACCTTTTTTACCCAAGTACCAGTTCTCACTCCGTATTTGGTTTGTTTCAAGGACTTGAACCCGCGACCCCCCGGTCCCCACAGACTGAGCCCCCCACATCATATTGCCAGTTTAGACAATATTTAACAAAACTACTAAACATGTAAGCAGGCCATTCACAGAAGGGTTCATTCCTTTAGTGAGGAAGGCTAGATTGTGAATGTGGAGCAAATGTGTCCTTAAAATAAACTCCCAGTGCGTGTTGCTTGAAAGTCTGATTGTCAACCGATATCCTCACAGCACATCTCACTCACTAATAGCTGACGGGTGGCTAGGTCATTTCTAACGTACACTCAAATAATAGCCGTTAAATCGCACTTACACCACCTTAAAATGATGAATAGATTCTACCCAAACCTTGTTAATGTGCAAACATTACACTAATACAGTGAGATATAAAACATAAGAGATCCAGGTCAACAAACAACTATATTAAAGCTAAGAAATGGTGAATTGAACAGTATTCAATGCAAAGGGAAATGGCTCTCTGGTACCTTGAGGCAGGGCTTGACTGCCCTGTAGCTGCTGACCGGCGACACCTGCTGGTGTTCCGGGGGTAGTGGCACTCACTTGACCCGGCACAAAGTTCTGATTCCCAGGCATGTTTGGGAAGCCCATGGGACGCTTTTGCATGCCTGAAATAAGCCATGGAGTCCATCAATTCTACCATACAGACAGCGTCCGTAAGACCATATTTTACAATCATTAAACAATAGTACAGATAGATTCAACATACAACAAAGATGGTCATTCACTCATTCAGTGGTTGAGTCAGCCTACCTGGGTGAACTTGGGCCCCCGGCTGTCCATGCTGAGGCATCCCCATGAAGCCTGGCTGCATGTTACCCTGCTGCCCCAGAGCTGCTCTCCCAGGGGAGCCCACGCCCTGGGGGAAGCCCTGCGGGGTCGTCGGTCGCTGGGCCATCATAGGAGGAGTCCCGGGGGAACCTTGCTGGAAGGGAGATGAGGACGAACCGGGAGACTTGGCGGCCAGGGTTCCCTGCTGTCCGGGTGTCGGTGGGAGCGGCGGAGGGGGCCTAGGGGGTCCCACTACACCACCGGGCACCGCCTGAGGGCCTTTAGGCTGAGGGGCCGCAAACTGTCCCATGCCACCCTGTTGCTGCTGTTGCAGCTGACCCTGTCCCATTGCAGTGAACACCTGTCCGGCCTGCTGGCTTCCATAAGGGTAGGGAGGCGGAGGGTGGTTTGGAGTCTGAACGGCTGCTAGGGAAGGGGGGCGCTGCCCGAGTTGGCCTTGAGGAGGCGGCTTCCTCCACGCTGGACCTCCTTGGGCGGCCGGTGGCTGTAGGACCCCAGAGGAAAGCTGGTTCCAGTTGGAAGGAACAGCCATCTGGCCGGAGGGGTTGAACGGAGGTCTAGGTCCAAGCTGAGAGAGTTGAGCCTGTTGTTGCTGTTGGTGCTGCTGAAGCTGCTGCTGCTGAAGCTGCTGCAGGGCCGCAGGGTTCAGCTGCCTGCCGGCCTGAAGCGCCTGCATGTGATGGACAGCCTGAGGGGGCATTAGACCCGAGCCGTGGGGACCGGTCTGTTGGTGCTGGAGCTGTTGAACGGACATCATCTGATCCATCCCGTCTGTAGGAGCACAATTAAGGCTTGGTTTTTTGTGAGCTGTACTTTATTTTCAAGCAGCTATGAAAAGTATATGCACAGTAAGAAATGTAACCCATAAACAAACAAGAAATTATCCAACCTGTCTGAGCAGCTGATCTTGGGCCTCGGGGGTGCATCTGTCCACTGCCACCTGGAACCATCACCTGACCGGCCATGCTGGGGCCAGGCGCCACCATCGATGGATTGGGCATCCTCATAGCTAATAGGAAAGACATGCACAGCCTTAATATGAACGTTCTGCAAGCAGTCGAACATTTAGTAGTAATTACCCACATCTAAAACCTTAGCCTCATACATGAATTTACACCATAAAACCACATGTCAGTCCTTTTAGATAGGTCAGTTGTGTAAGGAATACACTCAGTCTCTGAGGAATAGTATCATTTCATTAGTTACTTTATTCTTTAATATATCGTTTTTCATCAGCTGAATCAGTGTGTGTGGCACGGATTTGTGTATTGTGCAACATTACAGTACATACAATGTTACTTTGAAAGTGCCACTATATGTATTGACTGCGCCCCTACATTTAGGGGCACATAAAGGGGCTTCTAAAGGTAAAGGTCCATCGTACCTGGACCAGGCTGACCTGGAAACCCCATGTCCATCCTCATCTGACCAGGCATCGCGATTGGTCCATTCACCCTGACCTCTGGGCCTCTGTTCTGGCCCATGGCAACGTTGATGGGTCCCTCCCCTGGTCACAGCAAACACAACACAACAAGCGCTTCATCAACGTTTCTAACAAGTGAACTTAATCCCGACGGATTACACAAGCAAACTGGACGTACACCTAACCCTCCATCAGTACTGAGAGGACACCCAGGTCCCTAACCCTCCATCAGTACTGAGAGGACACCCAGGTCCCTAACCCTCCATCAGCACTGAGAGGATGCCCAGATCCCTAACCCTCAATCAATACTGAGAGGACACCCAGGTCCCTAACCCTCCATCAGTACTGAGAGGACACCCAGGTCCCTAACCCTCCATCAGCACTGAGAGGATGCCCAGATCCCTAACCCTCAATCAGTACTGAGAGGACCCCCAGATCCCTAACCCTCCATCAGTACTGAGAGGATGCCCAGATCCCTAACCCTCCATCAGTACTGAGAGGACCCCCAGATCCCTAACCCTCCATCAGTACTGAGAGGACCCCCAGATCCCTAACCCATCAGTACTGAGAGGACACCCAGGTCCCTAACCCTCCATCAGTACTGAGAGGATGCCCAGATCCCTAACCCTCCATCAGTACTGAGAGGACCCCCAGATCCCTAACCCTCCATCAGTACTGAGAGGACACCCAGGTCCCTAACCCTCCATCAGTACTGAGAGGATGCCCAGATCCCTTACCCTCGATCTGTACTGAGAGGATGCCCAGATCCCTAACCCTCCATCAGTACTGAGAGGATGCCCAGATCCCTTACCCTCGATCTGTACTGAGAGGATGCCCAGGTCCCTCAGCTGCTGCTGGTTGTTCTGGGCCAGCAACCTCAGGCGTTCTGCGGCATCCCGGGGAATGTTGAAAGTAACACGCACGCTGTTCCAAGGCTCCACGCGCTGTGGCTGCAGAATCTCTGAGCCTGGAAGGAGAAGGGAATACGATGAAGACAATAAACTGAATGGGTAGAGATGAGGCGAGCGCAAGACGGGATATCAACAAGTCAGCATGGTGTTCTGAAATGAGTACAGCCCGTTTAATACGTCATGCTTTACAAACATTACATACAACATTTTACCTAAATCAATTATGCTGGGGATGCCGTTGACGACTCTCTCAAGCTTTTCTGCAAAGTCTTCATCCTCCAGGTTTCCTTTAAACGCAACAAAAATAGTAAAATGTTCCTCATCCCCGCTGCTCTCTTGCTCAATAAAGTCCTCTTCTGTTCCGCTTCCATGGCAACCATCGGCATCCTCCACCACATCCTCCTCGACTCCCGAGTCCCCGTTGGAGTCGTTATCGCCTTCCATCATCTTAGTCCCGTGGGGCTGCTGAGGAGGAAGATGAGGGTGAGCCATCCTCTCCCTGGACGAGGGACGGCCTGGCGAAGCGCTGGCCGAAGTCTGGTTACGCTGAAACAAGACGAGGCATGGAATTTGTTTTTTAAGGTCGCAATTGTAAATGTTTCATTTACACGACAACAAAATCAGATGGTCCAGCAAGATGTGATGGTGATACATGAATTGACCACTGACTGGTTCTGTAAGTAACTACCATACTGTAGTGCATCAATAGTTACATCCACGGCATCTTTGTATGGATATACATTAATAATTCTCTGCTGTACATAAAGTCACCGCAATATTTATATATTCAATATTCTGATGTGACACCGACGCGCCAGACCAGATGTTATGCACACACCGTGTTGGTGATAACTAGTAAGGTTTCTGAGCAGGACAGTAGTTGACCTGGTACCAGGAGAGGTGCACACCTACACAGCCTCTCAACACCTACAGCCTCTCAACACCTACAGCCTCTAACCTACAGCCTCTAACCTCCTACAGCCTCTGACCACCTGGACTCCCGGAGTGAAGCTCCTCGGGCCTCAGCCAACCCCATCTCATCTCATCTGACACTTCGGACTAATTCATGTTTCCATTAAATCCATACGAACGGCTTCACACATCACGTTATTTCCCACTAGTGGCGCGGTGCTTGTGGAAGTATATCACGCAAATACCAGTGAACAAGAAAAGGACATACTATAATAATTAGATTGGAAAGCGGCTCACTAAAGCTAGTTAGCCTGCTAGCATAGTGTAGCTAGCCTGTTAGCACTTCACTTGATTCATCGTGACAACATTCAGCGTTTCTCCACTCCTGAATTAACCCACGATTCTGCGTGTGTTCCTTTGACTAACTCGCAGACATTTACACAACAACGTACAGAATGAACACATTCATTTCACCACAGCCTTACCAAACACCGCCATGGGAAGATGAATGCAGCGATCCGGCATCTAGGAGCTACACGGACTAGCTAGCACAACATGGAGCTCACGGCAGCAGCGCCGGAGAGAAACAAGAGCCAATAGACCCGGAACGAAGGTTCCGGGTCTATTGGTTCCTAGGTGGTCTCTTCATTCCTAGGTCACCTCTTGGTTCCTAGGTGGTCTCTTGGTTCCTAGGTCAGCTCTTCATTCCTAGGTTGTCTATTGGTTCCTAGGTCATCTCTTGGTTCCTGAGTTCCTACCAGACAAGCATAACTAATCTTCTATCTATTGATAATTAATTGTGAATGTATTTAAGGTGTAATAGTCATTAATTTATACATTTGTAAAAGTCCATATTTTTTTACATTAAATACCTGTATCAATTCAAACTATCGGTGCTACAAAATAGGCAAATGAAACATTGCTCACATGTGCAATTGTTTTATTAATCAGCTTAATCCTTTAGATCCAAATCAAGTGCAAGAATAATAACTAATGAGCTGTAGGTATGATGTGCAAATAGGTATTTTAAGACAACTTATTCTTAAGTGAGGCAACAAGAATCAGCAGTATATATAACAACACTATAGCTGTGTTTGGTCAGGAAGTCAGAAGTTATATTTCTGAAAGTTAACTTTACAATGCAATAAGAATAATACCAATAACACAATATTGATTCTAACTACATAAGGAAAAATTGAAAGCAAATGCATTTCACATTGTAACATTTTTAAAGCTGATAAACACATTTGTATTTCCTATAAAAAATAAAAAATGATTTAATAATTCATTGCATTTCTAGAGCACTTTTCAAGACACCCAAAGCGCTTTACATTGTGTGAGTGTGACTGTGTGAGTGTGTGAGTGTGTGTGTGTGTGTGTGTGTGCGCAATGGTAATGGATGCTTTTTTATATAGCGCTTTTATCCAAAGCGCTTTACAAGTCATGCCTCACATCATCACACCATTCATACACACATTCAACCACCGACGGAGGAGTCAGCCCTCAAGGAGACAGCCAGCAGGTCAGGAGCAGTTAGGGTGAGGGGGTCTTGCTCAAGGACACTAGGAGGAGGCGGGGGATGGAACCAACAACCTCCTGAGCTATACTGCCGCCCCAGTACAAAGTAGACATATACAAAGTTTTAAGGGAATAAAACCATGCATCGAATGTTTTCTTCAAAGGGTAACCCTTAACATGTATCCTCCAACCACCTCCCCAGCTACACTCAACAAAACCTACTACTACCTAGTTATATTATCGATTTGACACATGTGTATTACTGCATATTCATAAATTAAATATTTAAATGGTCCACAGAAGGTACACAAGGTACAGTCACACATCACATTCAGAGCATGAATGTGGAGCATCCAACATTTATAGAATATTTGTATACATTTAATTTATAAACAGCTTTGTTTGATTTTATACTCTTGTTGTGCTAGTCTTAAAAAGGAAAACCCATAAATAAACCCTGCTTTCAATGTAAAACGAAAAGCGGATAAGTCAACGTCCTATTCCAGTGGTGGGTCGGGTCGGGAGGTCTATTCCAGTGGTGGGTCGGGTCGGGAGGTCTATTTCAGTGGTGGGTCGGGTCGGGAGGTCTATTTCAGTGGTGGGTCGGGTCGGGAGGTCTATTTCAGTGGTGGGTCGGGAGGTCTATTTCAGTGGCGGGTCGGGTCGGGAGGTCTTGAAAGAATCCATGCTAGAAATGTGTTTAGTGTACGCAGGACGCACACGTCACACCTTTCATCATAGCATGACATTCAAACCATTCCCTTTCTTTGACTCTACCTTGCATGGTTGACGTGTAGACAGAGGCCAACGGCCCTGAGCCTCAGTGTTATTACATAACCCAGGAGAGGGATTCTTCTCTGTGGGTTATCGTGACCCAGAACCTCAAAGCCGTGTATCAAGACAACCGCTAACATCCCTTGATAGTGTGTGGCTGCGTCTATAATGGAAATGCTAAATATACATTTGACCGTCAGTAGCCGGCTTTTGTGGGGACTACTTGCTAAAAGTACTAAAAGACTGCTAAAAAGGAGATTAGTCCTTCAGTTTGGGTTGAAGGTAACAGACTAGCCATTATTCCACCACCTGCTGACCCCAAACCCAGCGGTACCGTCACTCCCGAGTGTCTAGGGATGACAACCTCTAAATGTGGACTGAGCTACAGTAAAACCCTCCTCAGTCGGGATCCCTCCCTCCTCCGTGGGGGGGGGGGAGACGGAGGAGGGATCCCTCCTCAGTCTCCCCCCCCACGGAGGCCGGCCTAGGGCATATTGGTGGACATGGTGAGAGCAGACCCCACGGAGGCCGGCCTAGGGCATATTGGTGGACATGGTGAGAGCAGACCCCACGGAGGCCGGCCTAGGGCATATTGGTGGACATGGTGAGAGCAGACCCCACGGAGGCCGGCCTAGGGCATATTGGTGGACATAGTGAGAGCAGACCCCACGGAGGCCGGCCTAGGGCATATTGGTGGACATAGTGAGAGCAGACCCCACGGAGGCCGGCCTAGGGCATATTGGTGGACATAGTGAGAGCAGACCCCACGGAGGCCGGCCTAGGGCATATTGGTGGACATGGTGAGAGCAGACCCCACGGAGGCCGGCCTAGGGCATATTGGTGGACATAGTGAGAGCAGACCCCACGGAGGCCGGCCTAGGGCATATTGGTGGACATAGTGAGAGCAGACCCCACGGAGGCCGGCCTAGGGCATATTGGTGGACATGGTGAGAGCAGACCCCACGGAGGCCGGCCTAGGGCATATTGGTGGACATGGTGAGAGCAGACGCATCAGCACTCCGGGGGTCCTTCACCCCGATAATGAGATCATTGGTTCTCCTGGTGCCCTCCACCATGGACAAGACACCTGTCCGCTTCACCTCGTGACCTTTGGCCTGCAGGACCACGACATCCTCCTCCAGGAACTCCGCTGGACAGAATGAAGATACATGGAGGATGGAAACAAAAAACTGGTTCCTGATTCCCTCCTGGCGAAGGAAGACACACATGAACGTGGGTTATGTTGAGGGACTACCGAGACGTATTCAGGTCATACTCACAGTCCACCAGAAGGGTGTTGGGCTGGATCTGTGGGTGGAGCCTTCCGTACGCTAAGCTGTCACTCAAGTTCTTACGGGACGACAGGACATTCATCAGCACCTTTGAGACCAGAAGACGGCCGGAGACACACAGACACATGTCACGATAACACCGGCCCACGCTATTGGATAACAGCAAAGGAAATAAGAGACTGTGGAGAGACTTTGAAATTCCTCCTCTAGCGTCTAACCTGCGTGATGCCGCTGAGGGCCTTCTCCCCATTAGAGGAGCCCAGGGCCACGTAGGTCCCACACAGCCCCACAGAGGGCCTCACAGCTGTGGGCATCAGAAAGGACATGGGTCTCTTTCCAGGCTGGATGCTGTTGTGCTACAGTTACAGGAACACCGAGGACCAGAGTGTTACAGACGGCTACAGGTTGGGGGATCGGTTGCCTTGTTTAGGGTTGTTGTTTAACAGTTCCAGTACCGGGTTGTGCTCCGAGGAGGGCTGTGTTTTGTTCGGCCAGGAGAAGGCCAGGATCTGGCTGTTCAGCAGGACTCCTGAAGACGTTACTATCCCGCTTCCGAACGGCTTGTTCATGGAGCTAAACAAAAACACAAATTACAACATTGAATGCAAAATGCATTGAAAAAAATGAATTGCTTTATAAAAAATAATAAATATATATAATATATTTATTATATTATATTATTATAAATAATAATAAAGTATTTTTTCCTCTTTCTTCTTCCACAGAGGGCATCATTTAAATCAAACCCACTGGGATGACAAGCAGCGTAAGGTCCTCCGTACCTCATGAGGGACACTATGAAGTCGTCAGGTCCCATCACCATCACTTGGCTGGCCGCGCCTTCCTCTTCCAGTTGGAACGAGGGCGTGTAATGACCAGCAGGGAAGGCCTGAGTGTCGTTGATCATCTGCCGGAGTCTGGTGGCCTGAGACTTACTGGCAGAACGAAAGACACAAATATAATGTCAACCAAGTATGTCTCTAGGACCATTTAATGTTGAACCGACCACAGGAATATAGATCAAAGCAAGAAGGAGGGCCTACCTCAACATCTCAGACACTACCTCAGAGACCGAGCTGTCGTACGTGGGGTCCCCCAATCCACTGGCCAGAGCCAGCGCTATTTTCACAGACTTGGGGAGAGCCACGAAACATCAAATAAATAAAGATGTAAATCAATCAACAGCAGAATGACTCACTTCTCACCACCTTGGGTGGTTCATCAATCTCCTGTCCTCACCTGCTGATATTTGGTCTAATTAACCATTTTATATATATATATCTATCTATATAGATATATCTATATAGATAGATCTATATCTATATAGATATCTATAGATATATTGAATATGATATATTGCAAATCATGTTGTGGTGGAAGTATTGAATTATTTGAAGTATTGAAATATATATATATATATATATATATATATATATATATATATATATATATACACACACACATATATATATATATATATATATATATATATATATATATATATATATATATATATATACACACAACATGATTTCCAGCGGCCTTATCCGAGGAACCAAAGTGAAATGTTTCTGTGAGGAAGTATGGTGTGATGAGAGATGATGAGAGATGATGAGAGATGATGAGCGATGATGAGAGAGGAGACGGTACCTCTGCTACCCAGTGGTAGGTGCTGTTCCGAGGCACCTGGTGGGTGATGTTGTAACCCTCCAGGATGTTGAGGGCCGTCATCAGGGCCACGCCCGCATGTGGAGCCGGGGCCGCCATCACCTGGTGCCCTGCGCCGCAACGAGACACAAACCAGACCAGAGGCGGGTCGTACCAGTCCGTCGGGGAGCCGAGATGAGACATTTCTGTATCTCCACCGGCGTTCACCTTGATAGACGACCTCGACGGGCTGACGTAACGCAGCGCTGTAGTTCCCAAAGTCATGTTCAGACACCACGCCTCCTCTGGCTTGGACCTTGGGAACATTAACCAATCATCTGCTCAGCCAGGTGAATCTAAATATAAGGTCAGACCTGGAGAATCCACCACACAACATCTAACATTTCACAACACAGAATATCTAATATTAACAGAATCACAATTGATACGCCATCTACACTCCAGCATTTATCTTTAGGCACTACTGTTAGACGCTTTGGACCAAAACGTCTGCTAAATGACTTATGTCATTTAGCAGACGCTTTGGACCAAAACGTCTGCTAAATGACTTATGTCATTGAAGTGAAAGTTATTGCTATACAACATTTATAAATAGAATCCTAGATGTATGTTAGTATTAGAATCCTAGAAGTACATATATCACTATTAAAATCCTTGATGTATTTTTGTATAAAAATCCTAGATGTATATTAGTATAAAAATCCTAGATGTATAATAGTATTAAAATCCTAGATGTAGAATAGTATTAAAATCCTAGATGTATACTAGTATTACAATCCTAGATGTATACTAGTATTAAAATCCTAGATGTATAATAGTATTAAAATCCTAGATGTATAATAGTATTAAAATCCTACATGTATAATAGTATTAAAATCCTAGATGTATAATAGTATTAAAATCCTAGATGTATAATAGTATTAAAATCCTAGATGTATAATAGTATTAAAATCCTAGATGTACCTGTATATACATATTAAAATCCTAGATGTATAATAGTATTAAGATTCAAGATAACTTTATTTATCCCGAGGGAAATTAAGGTGCAACAGTTGAAACAGGGGAATAAATGCACACTTAATATACTAATACCTGAAAACTAAATAACAACAAACTAAACTAAACTAGTATAAACAAAATATAACTAAATGAACTCTAAATGAATCTAAATGTATAGACAGATGAATTGCACAATTTACAGTATTATTACAGTAAAAAATTTAATTAAAATCCTAGATGTATATACGTATTAAAATCCTAGATGTATATACGTATTAAAATCCTAGATGTATATACGTATTAAAATCCTAGATGTATATACGTATTAAAATCCGAGATGTATATACGTATTAAAATCCGAGATGTATATTCGTATTAAAATCCTAGATGTATATTAGTATTAAAATCCTAGATGTATATTAGTATTAAAATCCTAGATGTATATTAGTATTAAAATCCTAGATGTATATTAGTATTCAAATTCTAGATGTATATTAGTATTCAAATCCTAGATGTATATTAGTATTCAAATTCTACATGTATATTCGTATTAAAGTCCTAGATGTATATTAGTATTACAATTCTAGATGTATATTCGTATTAAAATCCTAGATGTATATTAGTATTAAAATTCTAGATGTATATTAGTATTAAAATCCTAGATGTATATTAGTATTAAAATCCTAGATGTATATTAGTATTAAAATCCTAGATGTATATTAGTATTAAAATCCTAGATGTATATTAGTATTAAAATCCTAGATGTATATTAGTATTAAAATCCTAGATGTATATTAGTATTAAAATCCTAGATGTAGAATAGTATTAAAATCTCAAGACTCACAGCTGCTACCATTTCGAGGGTCAGGTCCCCGCGGTAGAATTCAGAGATCCCCTTCAACGCAACCTCATCCAAGATGGCGGCCAGGTCGAGGCGTCTGGCGAACAGGCCTGCGAGGGGAGGCTGGCCGTTGTGCAGGAACAACTTCCGGAAGGCTTCAGACATGCTTTGGTTTTTAACCGCAGCTAAAGCTTCCGCTAAGGAGGAAAATTTAATAACAAAGTTTTCCACACAAAGCCTTTCCTTTTGATATTCGATGTCTTAACAGCAAAGAAGTGCCTTGAGACACCTCCTCATCGTTAGTTAAAGTGGAGACATTAGAATGAGGACTAGAAGGATCATGAGGCTCATTCCCCAGGCGCTACGTACCCAGGTCATGACTCACGTTGAAGCCATTCCGGGCCACGTCAGCCACCAATTTCACCACATCTTTCCACGGCAATCTGAAGGTCATTAAAGGCTTAATAAGACTCTCAACATCATAAGACAATCAAACACGGGATAAGAAGTATCCTCTGATATGTGGCCAACAAGCAACAAACTGCCATTTGCTCACTGCCTTGCCTTGGAAGCATTAAAACAAGCCTAATTGCATAGCATCAAAGTAATTACATGGCGACACTACGGGAAGAGGTGTAAATGTATGTTCAGCCAGCATAGCTTCTGCTCACAAAGCCTCTACAAACTGACACCGATTCTCCTGATCCCATTATACAAAACAAAGAAAGCATGAAGAACTTGGGAGGCACCTCAGGACAGGAAAAACCAGAACCGGTAGCCCATGTAAACAGAGGCTGAAGGCTTGTTCCTCCAGAGAGTTCCATTACCTTCCGTATAGCTGGTGAGCCTGATGCATCCCACTCAGCATACCTGGGACCCCCACCAGCAGGCCGGGCTGGAAAGAACACAGTGACTAGGACTGGAATACAGGTCATATGCTACTGTCCTGTTAGGGACATACACTCTGCAGCAGGGCATATAAACATTACATCAGTGCAGTGAGAGGTAACTCCACACACAGTGAGAGGTAACTCCACACACAGTGAGAGGTAACTCCACACACAGTGAGAGGTAACTCCACACACACAGTGAGAGGTAACTCCACACACACAGTGAGAGGTAACTCCACACACACAGTGAGAGGTAACTCCACACACACAGTGAGAGGTAACTCCACACACACAGTGAGAGGTAACTCCACACACACAGTGAGAGGTAACTCCACACACACAGTGAGAGGTAACTCCACACAGTGAGAGGTAACTCCACACAGTGAGAGGTAACTCCACACACAGTGAGGTAACTCCACACACAGTGAGGTAACTCCACACACAGTGAGGTAACTCCACACACAGTGAGAGGTAACTCCACACACAGTGAGAGGTAACTCCACACACAGTGAGAGGTAACTCCACACACAGTGAGAGGTAACTCCACACACAGTGAGAGGTAACTCCACACACAGTGAGAGGTAACTCACACATAGTGGGAGGTCAGGACTCCCAAACAGACTGCATCTTCTTCATGACTTGCTGGTTAGAATGATCTCAATTATCTTAACCGTCCTTTTCCGTTTAAGTTTCCTTACCAAGAGTCACATGAGAATATTAAAACAGCCAAGAAATGATCTGTCAAAAACCCAATGCTTCCCATCTACATTAAAAACATTTGCTGTAATTGCTTATAGATTGCACTTTTGTTAGTGTTGAATTTAGGTTCATAATCAATAAGGCCAGATATTTCTCTCAACACTGTCCACGTCCAGAGGGAGACAGAGGGAATGTCTTTAGTGCTTCTCCCCAGAGGTTCACCACAGGTCCAGTGAACTCTGTTCTGGAGCAGTCAAAAGTCACAAGTCTCCATCTGTGTTCCACAGCCGTCTGTGTTCTACAGGCGTCTGTGTTCTACAGTCATCTGTGTTCTACAGTCATCTGTGTTCTACAGCCACCTGTGTTCCACAGCCGTCTGTGTTCTACAGCAGTCTGTGTTCTACAGTTGTCTGTTCTACAGTCGTCTGTGTTCTACAGTCGTCTGTGTTCTACAGTCGTCTGTGTTCTACAGTCATCTGTGTAGAGAACGTACAGAAGTGGAGAGAGCCTACGATAAGACGCCATTGACCCCCTGGGGCCACTATTGTAAGTGGCTTTGGACAAAAGCGTCTGCTAAACTGCTAGACTATAATGTAATGAAAGTTAGGAAATCCACGGATTTGACAAAATTGGCAACCAAACAAAAGATTGAAATGCTTGTTTGCCAGAATATGGCCAATAATATACAAGGAAAGGTCAATGAATAAGAGTCTAGCTTGACTTTTCTCTAAGCCGTTTGCTCTATGTTCCACAAGCAAAAGAGAGTTGTGGGACTGCTCTATGGACAGGCTGAACAGGAAAGACAATATGTCACAACTGATACAACAACAGCCCTGGTGGAACTGGTGCTACATGACCAGAGAACAACAGTTGGAACAACAGCCCTAGAGAACTGGTGCTACATGACCAGAGAACAACAGCCCTAGAGAACTGGTGCTACATGACCAGAGAACAACAGCCCTAGAGAATGGTGCTACATGACCAGAGAACAACAGCCCTAGAGAACTGGTGCTACATGACCAGAGAACAACAGCCCTAGAGAATGGTGCTACATGACCAGAGAACAACAGCCCTAGAGAACTGGTGCTACATGACCAGAGAACAACAGTTGGAACAACAGCCCTAGAGAACTGGTGCTACATGACCAGAGAACAACAGCCCTAGAGAATGGTGCTACATGACCAGAGAACAGCAGTTGGAACCACAGCCCACAACCACAGCCCCAGGAAAGAGGCGGGAATACGGTGACCTACCCTGAGCTCCAGGTCCAGGGCCTCCGGCATCTCCTCGCCGAGGGAGGCCGGCGCCGTCTCCCGGAAGTCAATGACCTGCGTCTTGTTGTTCCGGATGTCGTGGACCAGCATCACACCGCCGCTGCACAGTCACATGACCGCACAGTCAGACAGCTGTCACGGCAGCACGCCGCTGGAGTCATGAAAGAAAACATGGTGTTGAACTCACCCCCCGATGCCGGAGGTGTGCGGGTGGACCACACCCAGACACAGGGCCGCGGCGATGGCTGCGTCCACGCTGGATCCCCGTTGACCCAGGACCTCGAAGCCCAGGGAGGTGCACTGGGACACGTCGGTCACCACCGCTCCCTGGTGGAAGACCTACAGACAGGAGGAGGAGAGGACGTTAGGGGAGGGAGGAGGGAGATGACCTACAGACAGGAGGAGGAGAAGGGAGGAGAGGACGTTAGGGGAGGGAGGAGGGAGATGACCTACAGACAGGAGGAGGAGAAGGGAGGAGAGGACGTTGGGGGAGGGAGGAGGGAGATGACCTACAGACAGGAGGAGGAGAAGGGAGGAGAGGAAGTTGGGGGAGGGAGGAGGGAGATGACCTACAGACAGGAGGAGGAGAGGACGTTAGGGGAGGGAGGAGGGAGATGACCTACAGACAGGAGGAGGAGAGGACGTTAGGGGAGGGAGGAGGGAGATGACCTACAGACAGGAGGAGGAGAGGACGTTAGGGGAGGGAGGAGGGAGATGACCTACAGACAGGAGGAGGAGAAGGGAGGAGAGGACGTTAGGGGAGGGAGGAGGGAGATGACCTACAGACAGGAGGAGGAGAAGGGAGGAGAGGACGTTAGGGGAGGGAGGAGGGAGATGACCTACAGACAGGAGGAGGAGGAGAGGACGTTAGGGGAGGGGAGATGACAGAGGCAAATGATGAGATTCAAGGTGAATGGAAACATTCAAGAGAGATGAGAGAATGGGTTAAATGACAGACAGACTGAGAGAGGGACAGACAGACAGACAGAGAGGGACAGACAGACAGAGATAGGGACAGACAGACAGACAGACAGACAGAGAGGGACAGACAGACAGACTGAGATAGGGACAGACAGACAGACTGAGATAGGGACAGACAGACAGACAGACTGAGATAGGCCGACAGACAGGCAGGCAGAAACAGACAGACAGACGGTTGCACACCTGTGGATCGCCAAAGTAGATCTGCATAATGAGTGCGACGGTGACCCCGGTGGCGAAGGTGAGACAGGCGGTGACAATGACCGTCAGCCCATCCCGCTGGCAGGCGCAGCCCTCTGCCAGGGGGTCCCCGGAGGTCTCCTGCAGGGGGGACACGTCGTGGCTGCCCAGGTCGGACGCCGAGGACGGGAGGCGCTGCAGACGCGCCGACTTCAGGAACCCATCAGGGTCTATGGGAAAAAACACCTGAAAATGACTCAACTAACAAAAAGGTTTCCAACTAGAGGGCCCTCAGTAGAGAACATATCCAACTAGAGGGCCCTCAGTAGAACATACCTCCAACTAGAGGGCCCTCAGTAGAGAACATACCTCCAACTAGAGGGCCCTCAGTAGAACATACCTCCAACTAGAGGGCCCTCAGTAGAACATACCTCCAACTAGAGGGCCCTCGGTAGAGAACATACCTCCAACTAGAGGGCCCTCAGTAGAACATACCTCCAACTAGAGGGGCCTCAGTAGAGAACATACCTCCAACTAGAGGGCCCTCAGTAGAACATACCTCCAACTAGAGGGGCCTCAGTAGAGAACATACCTCCAACTAGAGGGCCCTCAGTAGAGAACATACCTCCAACTAGAGGGCCCTCAGTAGAGAACATACCTCCAACTAGAGGGCCCTCAGTAGAACATACCTCCAACTAGAGGGGCCTCAGTAGAGAACATACCTCCAACTAGAGGGCCCTCAGTAGAACATACCTCCAACTAGAGGGGCCTCAGTAGAGAACATACCTCCAACTAGAGGGCCCTCAGTAGAACATACCTCCAACTAGAGGGCCCTCAGTAGAGAACATACCTCCAACTAGAGGGGCCTCAGTAGAGAACATACCTCCAACTAGAGGGCCTTCAGTAGAACATACCTCCAACTAGAGGGCCCTCAGTAGAGAACATACCTCCAACTAGAGGGCCCTCAGTAGAACATACCTCCAACTAGAGGGGCCTCAGTAGAGAACATACCTCCAACTAGAGGGCCCTCAGTAGAACATACCTCCAACTAGAGGGCCCTCAGTAGAACATACCTCCAACTAGAGGGCCCTCAGTAGAACATACCTCCAACTAGAGGGCCCTCAGTAGAACATACCTCCAACTAGAGGGCCCTCAGTAGAACATACCTCCAACTAGAGGGCCCTCAGTAGAACATACCTCCAACTAGAGGGCCCTCGGTAGAGAACATACCTCCAACTAGAGGGCCCTCAGTAGAACATACCTCCAACTAGAGGGGCCTCAGTAGAGAACATACCTCCAACTAGAGGGCCCTCAGTAGAACATACCTCCAACTAGAGGGGCCTCAGTAGAGAACATACCTCCAACTAGAGGGCCCTCAGTAGAACATACCTCCAACTAGAGGGCCCTCAGTAGAGAACATACCTCCAACTAGAGGGCCCTCAGTAGAACATACCTCCAACTAGAGGGGCCTCAGTAGAGAACATACCTCCAACTAGAGGGCCCTCAGTAGAACATACCTCCAACTAGAGGGGCCTCAGTAGAACATACCTCCAACTAGAGGGCCCTCAGTAGAGAACATACCTCCAACTAGAGGGCCCTCAGTAGAACATACCTCCAACTAGAGGGGCCTCAGTAGAGAACATACCTCCAACTAGAGGAGCCTTCAGTAGAACATACCTCCAACTAGAGGGGCCTCAGTAGAGAACATACCTCCAACTAGAGGGCCCTCAGTAGAGAACATACCTCCAACTAGAGGGCCCTCAGTAGAGAACATACCTCCAACTAGAGGGGCCTCAGTAGAGAACATACCTCCAACACACCAACATGTCCCCTGGATTCGGATCTGGATCTGTGGCTAAATCGAATTAACTGTCCCTTGGCCCATAACTAATCTAACCACCAAGTGTTATCCAATTCCGTACGTATTTAATTGATCTTGCCAACAGACAAACAAGACCAGACAGACATAACCTCCTCCCATCTTCAATGGCGGACGTAAGACAGTAGACCACACCAACACAGTGACACCATGGCCCCAGTCTGGTGAGTGCGGACCCCGCGGTCAGACCTGTGTCTTGGTCACCGAGGCAGTGGTCCTGGTCCTTGCGGGCCCGGAGCGCGTGCTCTCCGGAGAGGAGGTCGTCCTCGGGGTGCCGTGGGAAGCTGGTCATGCTCATGTAGTCCACCGGGGAATAGGCGCTGCCCAGACTGGTCTCCTGGTTGGCGTCTTTATCCGCCACGGGGGGCCCGCTCGGGTAGCCCGGCGCCGGGTCGGCCGCCGGGTTGAACATGGCGACTGGTCCGAGACAAATACAAATATAGAGATGATAGGAGGAGAAGGTGAGGTGTTACAGGGTTCTGGTTGTGTACCACCACTGGATGGTGCAGACTACTGGTCCTGATCAGACACACAAGGTCTCCTCGGGTGGTGGAGAGGATGGAGAGGACGGAGAGGACGGAGAGGACGGAGAGGATGGAGAGGACGGAGCATTGTGGTTAATATCCACGTTCAACATCTGTAGAAGGTCACACAGAAAACACATGTCTCCACCAGGGCCGCTCAGGGACGTGTCGTCCAAACACGACACGAACCCACAAATAAAAACGATCATTTGCGTCATTTGACAGACGTTCATCCAATAACTGACATATGACGTCATCATCCATGTCAGGTAGTTGATGCGTTTGATACTTTTTCTATGCTTTTTTTCTTTTTCATTTAATAAATACGCGACATTCGGTAACGCGCAACTATTACATAATTGACCACACGATACACACTCACGCACACACACACACACAATCAATGGACGATATAGCGATCACTGCGCGCGTTATCGATATATATATATATATATATTATATATATATAGTGATCGCTATATCGTCCATTGATTTAAACTCTCTTACCCTTTGGGAAACACAAGCCTCCTCTACGAGGGTGAAACCACCAGTCCTGTTTATTATGACGAGGAGGAGGAGGAGGAGGAGGACAGCAGGTGAACCCGTCTCACCAATCACAAGCTACCACCACTGTGACGTCACGACGGGGCCGTCGCCGCCTTAAAGGCACACTAAAGACACACACACACACACACACACACTAAAGACACACGCACATTAGTTGAAGCAGTCAATAGCATAACACTGAGGTACGCAAACATCAAAATAGAGCAGTTCACAAGCCTTCATATTAACAAGATGAATAACACTATTTCATACTGCCAGGTCACCTGCTTAAGTAGCTGTGATAAGAGCGTGTTATCAACATTAAGGATATACACTTGCTAACATATACAACATGCTAAGAGCTATTAATGTCAGGACTTAAGCAAGTTAGGGGTTCACAAAGGAGAAGGAGGGTTCAAGGAGTCCAGGTGGACTCTGAACAGGTGGGTCTTGAGTCTCTTGCGGAAGCTGGCGAGGGACTCTGCCGTCCTGACATGAGACGGGAGTTCATTCCACTGTGGAGCCAGAGCCCTGAAGAGCTGGGTCTTGGACGAGCGATGCTTGGTTGTCATCAGTGAAGGTCGAACAAGTCGCCTGGCAGAAGTTGAGCGGAGCGCTCTGGCTGGGATGTAGGGCTTGACCAACGCCTGGAGGTAGGCTGGGGCAGTTCCATTGACTGCCCTGAAGGTCAGCACCAGAGTCTTGAACTTGATGCGAGCATTTACTGGAAGCCAGTGGAGATCGCGGAAGAGAGGAGTCACGTGGGAGAATTCTGGTAGGTTGAATACCAGGCGTGCCGCTGCGTTCTGGATGCGTTGGAGGGGCTTGGTTGCAGAGGCGGGGAGTCCCGCCAGGAGAGAGTTGCAGTAGTCGAGGCGAGTGATGACGAGCACTTGGACCAGGATCTGCGCCGCTTCGCGTGTGAGGAAGGGCCGGATCCTGCGGATGTTGTAGAGGGCAATTCTGCAAGATCGGGCCACCGCGGTGACGTTGGCATTGCAGGACAGCTGGTCATCTACCACCACACCAAGGTCTCTTGTTGTGGTTGAGGGGGAGACTTGGGTGTTCTCGATGGTGACCAGTAGGTCCATCTGAGGGCAGTCTTTCCCCGGTATGAAGAGGAGCTCAGTCTTGTCAAGAAGACACACACACACACACACACACACACACACACACACACACACACACACACACACACACACACACACTAAAGACACACACACACACACACACACACACACACACACACACACACTAAAGACACACACACACACACACACACACACACACTAAAGACACACACGTAACACACACACACACACACACTAAAGACACACACACTAAAGACACACACACACACACACACTAAAGACACACACGCACACACACACACACACTAAAGACACACACACACACACACACACACACACACACAGTAAAGACACACACACACACACACACACTAAAGACACACACACACACACACACACACACACACACACTAAAGACACACACACACACACACACACTAAAGACACACACACACACTAAAGACACACACACACACACTAAAGACACACACACACACTAAAGACACACACACACACACACTAAAGACACACACACACACACACTAAAGACACACACACACACACACCAAAGACACACACACACACACACACACACACACACTAAAGACACACACGTAAACACTAAAGACACACACACACACACACTAAAGACACACACACACACTAAAGACACACACACACACACACACACACACACACACACACACACACACGCACACACTAAAGACACACACGTAAACACTAAAGACACACACACACACACACACACACACACACACACACACCACTAAAGACACACTGACATGAACACGACATTAAAGACATGAACACTGACATGATGCCAACAATGACCCCCATCAGGGGCGACATATCAATCCTATTTTAGAAAGAGTAACAGTCACTACATGTGTTCTAATGAGGTATTATCATTATAGAGGCCAATCACCAACACTTCTAACAACGTAGAGACATAGAACATATGAGTCATCAGAGGACCAGACCTACAGCATGGCATCAAGAGAGAAGAAACAAACAAAACAACAACATCTATGCCAGGCGCTATGATCCATCCATAAATCCATATATAACGTCATATTGCAAAATTATATTGTAAAGAAACTAAACTTTCACTTCTTCAAAATTATCCCCAGTCCCACAAGTTATTCCAATCTCTCAGAATCATGTATGATGTCTGTTTGGACATCATACACAGTCTGTTTGGATGTACTTCTCCTCACAATTAGCTTCTGGTCTGTTGTCTAAACACATTTCTTGATTTTTTTTGGAACAATTTACGAGAACACCGACTAGTAAGTAGAGTAAGTAGACCTACTAACAGACAGACAGACAGACAGACAGACAGACAGACAGACAGGCAGACAGACAGACAGGCAGACAGAGAGACAGACAGACAGAGAGACAGACAGACAGACAGGCAGAGAGACAGACAGACAGGCAGACAGACAGACAGGCAGACAGACAGACAGACAGAGAGACAGACAGGCAGGCAGGCAGACAGACAGACAGACAGGCAGACAGACAGACAGACAGACAGACAGACAGACAGAGGTGTAACGTTTGAGGTAATGTCCATCATTGCTCAGGACAGATCTATTGTTATTTAGACGTGTGAACCAGCTGGTTTTAACCTGTATTTCGGTTAAGATCCTCAGGTTACAGGACATTGATGGGCAGGTTTGAAGGGCAGTTGATGAACTTGGCCTGGGTACCGAATGTAAGTTAAAAGCTAAAGTAAGCTAAAATAAAAAATGTTATCGGTAGCTTTTCCCCTAATTCCCCACCCAAAACATTGTGGCTGAGCTCAAACAATGTTGGGGCGCCCGGGGCCCCCTGGTGGCTGGTGGCTTGGGGCCCCCTGGTGGCTTGGGGGCCCTAAACCGTTGCTTATACCTCTTATAGCTAGAAGAAGCCGTCCCCCTCCCCCATCATCATGTCTCTTTGTTCATGCTGCCTAAGCACACACCACTCATCAAGCGTGTGAAGCCCACCGTTAGGACAGTCAAAGTGTGGCCTGAGGGAGCAGACTCTGTTCAGCCAGGGCTAACCTGAACAAGGGCATCAAGCAGGCCAAGCTCAACCACAAGCGAAGGGTTGAAGACCACTTCAACAACTCTGATCCCCGACGCATGTGTCAGGGCATCCAGGCCATCACGGATTACAAATCCTCCAACAACTCCTCCCCAACCACCGACTCATCCCTCCCTGAAGAGCCAAATAATTGTTTTGCCTGCTTTGACCGGGACAACCCCGAACTGCCCACCAGGGCTACTCTCCCCGCTGACCCCCAACCCCTCACCCTATCCCCCACAGACGGCGTGCGGCACTGAGCAGAACAAATGCTGAGCAGCTGACTGAGGTCCTTACTGACATTTTCATGTCACTAGCTCAGGCAGTTTTTAAAGCCAGCGTGCTTTAAAAACACGCCAAAACACTCCTCTGCAGTGAGCCTCAACGACTGCGAGCCTCCGCCCTGTTGCACCCCCATCATCTTGAAATGCTTTGAGAGGTTGGTCCTGGCTCACCTCAAATCTGGCCTCTCACCCTCACTGGATAAACACCAATTTGCCTACGGTGAGAACAGGAGCACGGAAGACGCCATCCCCTCAGCCCTTCACTCTGCAGTGAAGCACTCTGCAGAATGCTGTTTATCGACTTCAGCTCATCATTCAACACCAGCATCCCCTCCAAACTCCAAACTTTGTGACCTTATGGAAACACCTGTTTGTAACTGGTTATTGGACATTCTAACCAACAGACCCCAGTCAGTCAGGTTAGACAGTCTCACCCCCTCCACCCTCACCCTGAACACCGACGTCCCCCAGGGCTGTGTGCCGAGCCCTCTCCTCTACTCCCTCTTCACTCACGACTACACTCCTGTACACGGTACAAACACCATCATCAAGTTTGCAGACGACGGTGGTGGGCCTCATCAAAAACAATGATGAGGCAGCCTACAGGAGGAGGTCCAGCACCTGGTGGCGTGGTGCGCTGACAACAACCTGGCCCTCAACACCAAGAAGACCAAGGAGCTGATCGTGGACTTCAGAAAGACCAGAACTGGCACACACGGCCCCATCCTCATCACTGGGGCAGAGATTGAGCTTGTCTTGGTCCACATCTCCGAGGACCTCTCCTGGTCCCTCAATACGGCCTCACTGGTAAAGAAGGCTCACCGGCGTCTCTTCTTCCTGAGGAGACTGAGGAAAGCCCACCTGTCACCTCAGATTCTGGTGAACTTTTACCAATGTGCCATTGAAAGCATCCTCACCAACTGCATCACAGTGTGGTACGGCAACTGCACTGTTTCAGACCGGAAAGGCTGCAGAGAGTGGAGAAAACCGCCCAACGCATCGTTGGATTACCCCTCCCTGCAATAAACACTACCCAGCATAAACGGTGTCTGAGGAAGGCAACATGGTCAAAGACACCTCTCACCCCAACCATGGACTGTGTGCCCTCCTCCCCTCCGGGAGGCGCTATAGAAACCTCTGTTCCAAGTCAAGCAGCTTAGGAACAGCTTCTTCCCCTCAGCTGTCATCTCCCTGAACTCTGTACCACGATAACTGCTGACTTTTACCATCAATGTCTTCAACAGCCGTATTCAACTGTATCATAACTCCCTACCTATAGTTTACATATTTATAGTTGACATATTTATTGTTTACATACCTGTAGGATAGTCTTTTTTTATTATTAGTTTTACTATTACTTACCGTATAAATATATTAATCTTCAACTGCTGATATAGCTACACATCCCTGCTCACTACCTGCTGTAGATACATTTATATAGATTTATATTTTGATACATTTTGATATTTTACCTTGTATATGTATATACCTATAATATATATACCTAGAAAGTTAATTTTATACCTGTTTTTACATATTATTCAACTGTACATTCTATATTACCATGCACTTTACGGTAACATTTGCATTCTGTTTAGATGCCAAATTATTTTCGCTGTACTGTACTTGTTCTGTACAACGACAATACATTTGAATCTAATCTAATCTAATCTAGAAGCGGCCCTGGATGGATGGGTGATTAACCTGGTTCTGAATCACATTCTCCTTGCGTGCGAAAACAAAATGAGACACAATCCAGTTTGAGCTTGAGTATTTAATGTAGTTTTGTTTTTTGTTGAGTTTTCTTTAGTTTGTTGTGTTTTTTTGGTGGGTACCTAAACGTGTGCTCAGAGGAGGCTTGAAATGCCCATCCCTTGGTTTTGCATAGGTGTCGCCTGTCAGGGACGACTGTCCTCTCGGGGGAAGGGAGTCCATCACAACATCATGCAGAAGGAGCGATAACACACCTCGGATATCAGATACACCAACTTTTATAAGTCTGTTTCTCTCTTTTTCCTCGGGGAGCGGTGTCCTCTTTGAGACGTGGCGTGGGGGGGACCCCACATGGTTTTCAGCTGCCATCATTTCAGGGCACAACATAAATATATAAAACTCCCCAGACATTCCACCCTTTTATTTTTTAAAACATCTTATGTGAACAACTCTTCTAAGAACTAAATTGTAAACTACAAGCTTACGCCATTGTATGCTCTTTTTCTTTTTTAAATCTGATTTATTTAGTTTGCGGATACTAACGTTTGAATATGATCTACCTGCCCTCCTCTCCACGCCCATATCTCTCACCTCATTGGTTGAACACTCCTGTGGCCACACCCTTTCGTCCCCATAGTATTGAAGCTGGTCTTTCACTAAACACACTGCACACAACACCCTGGTTTAACATTACATCAGAGAGAGAGAGAGAGAGAGAGAGAGAGAGAGAGAGAGAGAGAGAGAGAGAGAGAGAGAGAGAGAGAGAGAGAGAGAGAGAGAGAGAGAGAGAGAGAGAGAGAGAGAGAGAGAGAGAGAGAGAGAGAGAGAGAGAGAGAGAGAGAGAGAGAGAGAGAGAGAGAGAGAGAGAGAGAGAGAGAGAGAGAGAGACCATGAATAAAGCCAGGACATAGTTGGAGCCCCGCCCACATGGGATCTCTCTTCCAACATTTGCCTTTGATTTCCATTCTTTCTGTGTAACATTTTCCCATTGGTTAAGCTCCGACCTCCGAGGCACAGCCCTCTCATGGGGATTAAGGCAGCCTCACCTTAAGCCAAATGGAGATCTGTGGGCTTCAGTGTTCACCTCACAGAGCCACTGGGCTGTTAGACACAGGACACATACTCATAGATTACAGAAAATTAAATATAGAATATTCATAATTAGGGCTATACCATCAATTATTCAGAATAAAACAGCCATTTATAGAAACATTGGCATTATTTTGTTATGACTGGGTAAAATAATATCTATCTTGAAGATGTGGATAGGACAGGTGATTTCCTAAACAAGCTGAAGGAATCAACAAACTCTTATCAGTCCTCTACTGCGACTTCCAGAACAGCCTGTCGTGCTTCCGTCGGTCCTCCACTAGGGGGCAGTGTTGGCTTATGGCACAGACTCAACGTAGCCATGTTCCCAAAGTTCAACGCTGAGGACTTGCAGATGGAGATTCAATCGGTCAGGTTGGAGACCACTAGACTATAGGTCTAGAGGAGCATTAAAGGCTATTTACAGAGAAAAATAAATCACCATTATCCATATAGCATCTTGTTTTGTTAGTTTTTTAGACTTGGCATGTCATGACACACATTCTCTCTTACACAGACAGTTTGGATTAAAATAAAAAAAGAACACTAAATAAGTCAACAAGCACACTGCAAACATCTATAAATTTGACGCACAAAAATGTATAACAGTGCAAACATACATCCATGTCTCAGATAATTTACATTGGTATATATTCATATACACTTCAGCACCATTTCACTATTGTTGTTGAATACATATCAGTTAGCTAGGTCTTAAGGTGGACACTGTTATATATATATATATAAATATATATATGAGAGAGAGAGAGAGAGAGAGAGAGAGAGAGAGAGAGAGAGAGAGAGAGAGAGAGAGAGAGAGAGAGAGAGAGAGAGAGAGAGAGAGAGAGAGAGAGAGAGAGAGAGGAGAGAGAGAGAGAGAGAGAGAGAGAGAGAGAGAGAGAGAGAGAGAGAGAGAGAGAGAGAGAGAGAGAGAGAGACCAAAAGGGCAAGAGCAAAAAAAAAGAGGGCCTATCACAAATAGACAGCCTGATCTCGTGTGTGTGTGTGTGTGTGTGTGTGTGTGTGTGTGTGTGTGTGTGTGTGTGTGTGTGTGTGTGTGTGTGTGTGTGTGTGTGTGTGTGTGTGTGTGTGTGTGTGTGTGTGTGTGTGTGCGTGTTAGATTTCTCTCTGGAAGCACCCTGCGGTTTACTCCTCACAGATAGATCATGTTTTTAGTTTGTTGAATCTAAAGTGTACTTTCTGCGTTCACCAGAAACGTTCAGTTGGACACGAGACGGAGATCAAATGTCCCTCAACAACCCTCCGGCCACGCCTTGCCGCTTCTCATGTGGAGGAGCATGGTTCATGTCTTATTGTTATGAATCATATTCCCATGTAGTGACATTAGAACAGACTCGGTAGCAGAGTTGTGAACTCATAGGCTGCACCGAGAGCCACCTCACACTACCCCCCTCCTCCCCTCCTCCCTCCTCCCTCCTCCTCCTCCCTCCTCCCTTCCTCCCTTTCTGTTCATCCTCTGCTTTGCGTGCGTCCTTCAACCAGAGGAGAATAGAGAACGGTTGTTCCCGTGACAGAATGGACTACCTCCTCCTCCCCCAGGTCCATCTCTAGGTCTCGGACTAACTCATAAACAGAAAGTACACGCTTGCTTTATTATTATTATTATTATTATAATAATCACTACCACTAATCATATAAAATGATATCTGGGATTAATAAAATATTAATACAATTTAAAAAAGGTAAATAAACAGTAAAAGGTAAATAAATTAAAGTGTCAGTTCCAGGGGAAATTAAAGGGGAGAACAAATAATTCTAGTCCTATTTTGTTAACCTCTGGGGACATTAACACTTATATTTGTGGTTTTTCAGAAGCTATCGTTACTCTTAAAACAATGAATTATATTTCTAAATCAGTTTTTCTATTTATATATTTTTGAATTGAGTCAATAAAGCTAGTGCTAATTTGGCCAACAATTAGTTTGTGAGTAAGCCTTCGAAGCCTGGAGTCTTGGTATATCTATATATCTATATAGATATAGATCTATATATATATATATATATATGAAGAGAGAGAGTTATTTATATTAATACAGTATACCGTATATCTATCTATTTATATATAAATATGTGTAGAGGTGCAAGGTGTTGTATCTTGAGTGTGAATAAGGTATATATATAGGTATATAGTATGCGTCTCTCGCAGATGGACGGACCTAGAAGAGCTGTCAGGGAGCGCCGACCGGACCGCGCCCTCTAGTGGCAGACGCTGCGGTTGCAGGGCTGGTGTAGGAAGGTGTTCCTGGCGTGGGCCGCGTGGCGGGGGACCTGCTCCCGGACGCGGTTCTGCCGCTGGATGCGGTTGCGAGCCAGGTGGCGCCTCTCGATGCGGGCTTTGCCCCGCTGGACCCGGGCCACCTGGGTGACCTTGGCCAGTGCCCCGGCCTGGGCGGCGGCTCCGCGGCTCCCCCTGGTGGGCATGGCGGGCGCCACTGGCTGTTCCTCCACCCTGCTGCAGAAGGGGGTGTGTGAATACCCTGATAGGGCCGGATGGTGGTGGTGGTGGTGAGCCGAGCTCTCACCTGACGCTGCCCAGAGCGCTCTCCTCCCCGGTGGTGGAGGAGAGGTTGCCGTTGGAGACCATGGAGAGGCTGGCGGTGGAGACGTAGACCGACATGCTGGGGTGTTCTATGAGCAGGTCCTCCGTCGGGCTGGCCTCTGCAGTGAAACAGGGGGGAGGGGTGACACACCAGCTCTCATCCATGCTGCCTCCTTCTGATCCCACCCTCCCGCCCCTAGCACTCCCTTCACAACCACGCCCAGACCCAGGGGACGAGGTCAGGAGGGGGCGGGGCTTAGGGCACGCCCTGTGTGTCCTGCAGCGCTTGAGGTGGGTGGGGCCGGACCGCCTTTGAGAGCGTTGTTTGCGTGTCATCTTGGCGACTGGCAGGTGCGGTGTCCGGGCGTGATTGTACTCCCGACTCACCCTCAAGCCGGGCCGCCGTGCAATCAGCTGACACTGAGTGCATGACGGGCGTCAGGTCAGGAATGGTTTGACCAATCGGGGAGTGGCATTTAGGGGCGGGGCCTAGCACATTGCATAATTTGATGCATATGGTTTGATTCCCAGAATGAGGGGGGACACACACACACACACACACACACACACACACACACACACACACACACACACACACACACACACACACACACACACACACACACACACACACACACACACACACACACACACACACACACACACACACACACACACACACACACACACACACCACACACACACACACACACACACACACACACACACACACACACACACACACACACACACACACACACTGAGGTTGTAGGACTACAGATTGGTAGGGGAGGATTGGGTAAGGACAACAAGACATAGGTAAGAATCATAGCATTAGTTAAGCTTCCCCTCTGAGCTCCTCCTGGTTGTGTCAGCGAATCAATGGTCGTCCTGAGAGGTCGGTTTTAAGCTACAAAGACCCTTAAAATGTTATTTTTGAACTGATGGGACCTAAAACAGGGGAGAGATGGATGTTCACAGAACCACACATCCATGGTCATCACCAGAGAGAGATGGTAACAGTCGTGTGAATTATAGTGAATCCGCCCCTTTCAATCAATCACTCTCTCACTCTCACAGCCCACACACACATATAGCCTTTGTGTTCTAATATGACCCCTGAAGCTGGTGGAGGTGGTGGTGGTGGAGGTGGAGGAGGTGGTGTTCGGCGGGGACTCACCAGGCAGGTTGACCATCATCCAGCCCTCCTCGTCGGCCTCCGTCACACAGGGGTTCGCCCCCTTGAGCTCGGCGGACACCTCCTCCACCTCCCCGAAGAACAGGCTGCTCAGACGCTGAAACATGGCCCCCGCTTCTGGTGCTGCTCGGTGGGATGGAGACGGGCCTCCTGGTGCTGCTCGGGTGGGATGGAGATGGGCCTCCTGGTGCTGCTCGGTGGGACGGAGACGGGCCTCCTGGTGCTGCTCGGTGGGACGGAGACGGGCCTCCTGGTGCTGCTCGGTGGGACGGAGACGGGCCTCCTGGTGCTGCTCGGTGGGACGGAGACGGGCCTCCTGGTGCTGCTGTGGTTCTGGTCCGCTGAAGGAAGCTATAGCTGCCTTCGTGCTGCTTTTTAGTCTTATTTATTGTTCTGTTGCTTGTCGTCGATGTTTTGGTTTAATAGTCGACGGGAGGGTGCAGACCTCAGTCTAGTGCAAATGGAAGAAGGGTTGACTTGGTTTGGAGCAAAGGCCTGAAGGAGGAGAGGATGAGGAGGACACTTATTAACCAGGCTAAACCCTAACCTCCACTAAATGGACACACATTTAGCTTCATGAATAATCATCGTAACAATAACAATAATAGCAAAACTTTCTATCCTTTTCTTGAGTTTTGACAATGGTTAATAAATGAATTAATTAATAGTTCCTGTGCACATGGCATCAGAGAGAACCCGGGGTAGGACAAATGTTACAGCTGGTTGGGCGGGTTTGGGTTCATCCCAGAGGTCACGACCCGGGCGTCCGGTCGCTCAGAAAGCCGTAGGGGAAGAGATGTGCACAATCGCCGGTCTTGAAAGTGACACTTCCTGTCTCTGTTTGGCTGGTTGCCATGGTGACGCTGTCAACAGGACAGGTCTCCGCGGGAGAACGTCGTCGAACGGGCGGATTCCCTTGACGTGGGCCAACGTTTCCCCGGAACTAAAGCGATAAACGATCCATAAATAAATCCGTCGGTACGCCAGGAATCTATTTAGTCTTACTGCATTCCATCAGTCAGTGAAGTATAAACTGTTGGCTAGAAAGTCCCCAGAATACACAAGGCTGTATTCAGAGTAACATTAACAATAACATCGTTAATGTTACTCTGAATACACAAGGCTGTATTCAGAGTAACATTAACAATAACATCGGTAATCGCTCACATGTCACATGTCACATGACTGTCTGCCGTGGGACAGGGTTAACCCTAACCCTAACCCTAACCCTAACCCTAACCCTAACCCTAACCCTAACCCTAACCCTAACCCAACCCTAACCCAACCCTAACCCTAACCCTAACCCCAACCCTAACCCTGACCCTACTTACTGATATGAATCATAAGATAGATCATAGATCCTACTAGTGCTCTACCACTGGGAGGAGGAGGAGGAGCATCAGAGAGGAGGAGCATCAGAGAGGGGGGGCATGAGAGGAGGAGCATCAGAGAGGGGGGGGGCATGAGAGGAGGAGCATCAGAGAGGGGGGGGGGCATGAGAGGAGGAGCATCAGAGAGGGGGGGCATGAGAGGAGGAGCATCAGAGAGGGGGGGGGCATGAGAGGAGGAGCATCAGAGAGGGGGGGGGCATGAGAGGAGGAGCATCAGAGAGGGGGGGGGCATGAGAGGAGGAGCATCAGAGAGGGGGGGGGCATGGAGGAGGAGCATCAGAGAGGGGGGGGCATGAGAGGAGGAGCATCAGAGAGGGGGGGGGCATGAGAGGAGGAGCATCAGAGAGGGGGGGGGCATGAGAGGAGGAGCATCAGAGAGGGGGGGGCATGAGAGGAGGAGCATCAGAGAGGGGGGGGGCATGAGGAGGAGCATCAGAGAGGGGGGGGCATGAGGAGGAGCATCAGAGAGGGGGGGGCATGAGGAGGAGCATCAGAGAGGGGGGGGGCATGAGGAGGAGCATCAGAGAGGGGGGGGGCATGAGAGGAGGAGCATCAGAGAGGGGGGGGGCATGAGAGGAGGAGCATCAGAGAGGGGGGGGGCATGAGAGGAGGAGCATCAGAGAGGGGGGGGGCATGAGAGGAGGAGCATCAGAGAGGGGGGGGCATGAGAGGAGGAGCATCAGAGAGGGGGGGCATGAGGAGGAGCATCAGAGAGGGGGGGGGCATGAGGAGGAGCATCAGAGAGGGGGGGCATGAGAGGAGGAGCATCAGAGAGGGGGGGGCATGAGGAGGAGCATCAGAGAGGGGGGGGCATGAGAGGAGGAGCATCAGAGAGGGGGGGGCATGAGGAGGAGCATCAGAGAGGGGGGGGGCATGAGAGGAGGAGCATCAGAGAGGGGGGGGCATGAGGAGGAGCATCAGAGAGGGGGGGGGCATGAGGAGGAGCATCAGAGAGGGGGGGGCATGAGGAGGAGCATCAGAGAGGGGGGGGCATGAGGAGGAGCATCAGAGAGGGGGGGGCATGAGGAGGAGCATCAGAGAGGGGGGGGGCATGAGGAGGAGCATCAGAGAGGGGGGGGCATGAGGAGGAGCATCAGAGAGGGGGGGGCATGAGGAGGAGCATCAGAGAGGGGGGGGCATGAGGAGGAGCATCAGAGAGGGGGGGGCATGAGGAGGAGCATCAGAGAGGGGGGGGCATGAGGAGGAGCATCAGAGAGGGGGGGGCATGAGGAGCATCAGAGAGGGGGGGCTGAGGAGAGCATCAGAGAGGGGGGGCATGAGGAGGAGCATCAGAGAGGGGGGGGCATGAGGAGGAGCATCAGAGAGGGGGGGGCATGAGGAGGCATCAGAGAGGGGGGGCATGAGGAGGAGCATCAGAGAGGGGGGGGGCATGAGGAGGAGCATCAGAGAGGGGGGGGCATGAGGAGGAGCATCAGAGGGGGGCTCGACACATATCCACGTCACTGGAGCCGCAAGATAAGCTCTGCCTCACAGACGTCGAGATAGCCAGAAAAGGGAAAGCCAGAGGAAAAGAGAGACGGATCAGGCGGAAGTAGAGACCAGCGCGTCACTATCCGTCGAGTCTCTGTGGAAGAATAGCGAACATGCTTTATCTTAAGTCAAATCGCTTTGAAAAAAACACTGATGCCAATGTTGACATACTAGCGTGCATGGATGGTCCGGTATTCAAGTCTTCATGCAGACTATATGAATATAGGTTAACTCAGATAGTCTTCATGCAGACTATATGAATATAGGTTAACTCCGATAGCCTTCATGCAGACTATATGAATATAGGTTAACTCAGATAGCCTTCATGCAGACTATATGAATATAGGTTAACTCAGATAGTCTTCATGCAGACTATATGAATATAGGTTAACTCCGATAGCCTTCATGCAGACTATATGAATATAGGTTAACTCAGATAGCCTTCATGCAGACTATATGAATATAGGTTAACCTATGAATGATCCCTAAGCCTCCAGCTGAGGGTCACAGCAATGACAGCTCGGATGCAGATCTGCAACCACGGAATCCCGGCTAATGGAGACACGACCACCAGCTGAGCGCTCCGTGGTGACAGTGATATTAGAGATATAACGTTCTCCATCGAGCCGGTTCAACGACAGGCCTCTCAGGGCGACTGGGATGCGCTTGGGTGGTTTGGCTGGTGTTGTTGTTGAGACTAAAGACCTCGTCCCTAAGACACACAGCTTCGAGAAACAAGACCGAGTTAGAGTCTTAACGATGCACCAAGCCACCATCACCACAGAACCGTCCTAATGTCCTTCTGGTCGTTTTCCTTGTGGATGAGGCTCACCAGGAACACTCCACACCATCAGAATAATACTAATAATAACACTAATAAACCCAGTGAAGGGAACATCTTACCTGCCTTTGTGATATTAGACTCAAGTTGTAAACGTGACCCCTCAGTGGAAACCAGGAGAGTCCTTAAAGCACAGCTTTAGGAAGCCTTTAAAGTGAGGTAGTTAAAACACCAAAATACAAAAATAAAAAGGCTTTCTTCTCAGAAGAAGGAGTTCGTGTAACACTTTACACACTTGACGGTTCTCCTCGGATCATGAATGTGTTTATTCCCTGCTGGTCGGCGCACAGCTCCTCCTCCAGCTGATCCTGATCAGAATGGAACAGAACAGAACAGCTGATCGTGATGTCACAATACTCTCCGAGACCACGTCCCCTGCCCGCCTTCCACCAATCACAATATTACACACCGAGCCTGCCGAGCGGAGCCGAGCCGAGCCGAGCCGAGCCGAGCCGAGCGGAGCCGAGCCGAGTGGAGCCGAGCCGAGCCGAGTGGAGCCGAGCCGAGCCGAGCCGAGTGGAGCCGAGCCGAGCCGAGCCGAGCGGTGCCGAGCGGAGCCGAGTGGGGAGACTTAGCTTCGATGTGGTTTATTAGTCACATGTATGATGAGGTACATTAACCTAACCACTGTACAATGTACAGTGAAATGTTATTATATGATATATTATATATCTATTATACTATAGATGTGGTTTATTAGTCACATGTATGATGAGGTACATTAACCTAACCACTGTACAATGTACAGTGAAATATTATCGCCAGCTGCAGAAATGTGCTCAAAATTACAATTACAAATATTACAAAATTACAATAATGACTTTAATACACACAAACAATAATACGAATACAAAACAAAACTTGTTAGTTAGTTAGCTTAGTTAGTTAGCCATAGGATTACGTTACACTATTGATTTTCTTTGTGAAAATCCTGAACTGAGTTGATCCAACCGCATTGGTCATGTTAGTCGATCCAGTATGTATGTATAACCTACCAACATGTACAACCAAGCCTTCATCAATGTGTCCCTCCTGCCCCTATAGTAGGAATGTTACATAAAACCAATGTATTCTACATGGGAGTGTATTTCATGAGGAACTAGGAGTTAATGACTTTGAGCCAACATGAATGGGTTTTTGTTTTCCTAGATGAGTTAGTTCCTTAGTTTTCCTAGTTCCTACTTTGTTAATGAGACACCGCCCAGTCAGCCTCCTGGGCCACCATCACACTGCACTGTATCTCTAAATGACATCACACTGCACTGTATCTCTAAATGACATCACACTGCACTGTATCTCTAAATGACATCACACTGCACTGTATCTCTAAATGACATCACACTGCACTGTATCTCTAAATGACATCACACTGCACTGTATCTTTAAATGACATCACACTGCACTGTATCTCTAAATGACATCACACTGCACTGTATCTTTAAAGGACATCACACTGCACTGTATCTTTAAATGACATCACACTGCACTGTATCTTTAAAGGACATCACACTGCACTGTATCTTTAAAGGACATCACACTGCACTGTATCTTTAAATGACATCACACTGCACTGTATCTTTAAA
>CM051013.1:801813-821813 GCA_027704905.1 Muraenolepis orangiensis | reverse complement strand
CGCTCACAGCTGATAGCAAAGATCACTCTTTTGGGTTTTTCCAGAGACAAATATTCAATAAGTGTCATTTACTGTTTATTACTGGGCGGCACTTTCTCATTGTTACTTTTGACCAAAACGTGCAAGTCACTTAGAAAAAACGTTATACTTTATAGTTGATACTATATGTATATGTTCTGTTTTAATAATACATCCTGGAGGTTGTCACCCTCAAGTCCTCCCTTGAGATGTAGGGGTTGTTAAACGTGGTCGGATGGGGAAAGAGCTTTCAAGAGTCATCTCTAATGTTGGAGCATTTTGGATAAAGGCCCAATTGAACATTGGAAAACAAACCAAAACAAGACGCACAAGGAGGTGGAATAGGGTAAATGATAACGGATTAGGGACATGTTGGTGCAGGCTTCTGGGTTGGTCTGGGTGAACACTTACAGGTAATCAACACAGCAGAAAGGAGAGATAGAGAGAGAGAGAGAGAGAGAGAGAGAGAGAGAGAGAGAGAGAGAGAGAGAGAGAGAGAGAGAGAGAGAGAGAGAGAGAGAGAGAGAGAGAGAGAGAGAGAGAGAGAGAGAGAGAGAGAGAATTGCATTATAATGAGCTCATTTTCTTAATGCCGGTGGTGACAGTGAGTCTTGTCTGGTGTGTCCCACATGTTCCTGTCCTCTCCAGCCGGCCATGTCCCTCCCACCTGGTCCCTACAAGGCTGACACACAGGGGGGCTCTGGAACATAGCACAGAACGGACTGTGCTCTTACTGGTTGGGGGAGAGAGGGGGGTGAGAGGACAGAGAGGGGGAGAGAACAGAGAGGGGGAGAGGACAGAGAGGGGGAGAGAGGGGGAGAGGCGGGAGAGGGGGAGAGGGGGAGAGGACGGAGAGGACAGAGAGGACAGAGAGGGGGAGAGGACAGAGATGGGGAGAGGGGGGAGACGGATGAGAGGACGGAGAGGGGGGAGACAGTCCTGCTTGAACACTTGAATGTGGCCTATGTTAACCCCCCTCAGGGATGAGGAGAGTTTATGTTTGCAGCTAAACTGCAGAGTCTTCTGTGCTACATGCTAAAGCTGATGTGTTCAAAATGCGATCAGACAAGACAGCAGCTCTGGTCTCTCTTGTAACCACATATATAGCAGGTCTTGTCTCCCTTGTATTCAGATGGATGTCTGGTCTCTCTTGTATTCTGGATGTCTGGTCTCTCTTGTATTCTGGATGTCTGGTCTCTCTTGTATTCTGGATATCTGGTCTCTCTTGTATTCTGGATATCTGGTCTCTCTGTATTGTATCGTCTCTTTATTGGTATCTCTCTTGATTCTGGATGCTGGTCTCTCTTGTATTATGGATGTCTGGTCTCTCTTGTATTCTGGATGGCTGGTCTCTCTTGTATTCTGGATGTCTGGTCTCTCTTGTATTCTGGATGTCTGGTCTCTCTTGTATTCTGGATGTCTGGACTCTCTTGTATTCTGGATGTCTGGTCTCTCTTGTATTCTGGATGTCTGGTCTCTCTCGTATTCTGGATTTCTGGTCTCTCTTGTCCAGTCAGGATTCTGCTCAGCCAAAACATCGGACTAAAAATAGTCTGCAGGTCTCAATCCGCAGAGGGAGGTAATGGAGACTTTCTATATCCGTCCCTTTAACTCTGGCTATAACATATCTTTAACTCTGGCTATAACATATCTTTAACTCTGGCTATAACATATATTTAACTCTGGCTATAACATATCTTTAACTCTGGCTATAACATATCTTTAACTCTGGCTATAACATATCTTTAACTCTGGCTATAACATATCTTTAACTCTGGCTATAACATATCTTTAACTCTGGCTATAACATATCTTTCTGTCTCAAACCGAAGACTAAAGCAGAAGTATCGTCCTCTTGTGTTCCAGGTACCAGTGGTGTTGTTATGGAGAGTAAAGCCCTCCCAGCTGGCTCAGTGGTAGAGCGCATGCTTTGCATGTATGAGGCCCCGGGTTCGATCCCCGGCATCTCAACAGTATAACTCTTTTATCTCTTTAAGTTTTTGTTATATTGCGTCTTTTAACACGCAAACGAGGAGGTTTCATTTTTATGGTTGCTTTTGGAAAACAACCAAAACATATAAATGCGATGCAAAAAACATTGTTCAGGTCATACAGGTTAAGGTCATCTTAGAGTTCAATGAGTCCAGATGTTAGAGAAGTCTCCGAAGAGAGGAGGAAGAAAACTAGAGATGAAGAGTCAGGTTATCACGCATCAATGTCAGCTTGTTTTAGATTCAGACCAGCAGTCCTCTGGTGGGACACAGCGTCCACGTGAACCCAGACCAGAAGTCCTCTGGTGGGACACAGCGTCCACGTGAACCCAGACCAGAAGTCCTCTGGTGGGACACAGCGTCCACGTGAACCCAGACCAGAAGTCCTCTGGTGGGACACAGCGTCCACGTGAACCCAGACCAGCGTCAGTGTGTCTGTTACAGGCATGTCTCCTATGACTGATCTAACACACAGGCTCACACTTTATTCATAGTTGTACAATAATTTAGAATAATAGGGGAAAGCAACACAGATGAACTAAAACATCCAACAGGAGTTTAGTGTCATAAGTGTAAAAATATATAAATAATTGTAATATATTTAATATATGTGTAATATATATATGTATATTTATATATGTAGCCATCATGTACATTTGGTTCACACAAAATATATAAAAATAATAATGACAATAATAAATAAATAAAAATGTTTATATCCCAGTCTCTGTGACTTTATTATAATTGTATATTGTTATTCTATGGAAAACGACTGTATAACAATATCTTACATATGTTTACATACTGTACAACAACCAATATATCGTTGATATGTTTCCTACAGTGAAGTCATGTCTGTTTATCTCTCTCATTTAGATATTGCCCTTTGAACCACACCTTTGACCAAAGTATAAGGTTAAGGTTAAGGTTAAGGTTAAGGTACACTTTATTACCGTTATACTGCAGATCCAATAATGGAAAGGACTGAAAATATATTAAAAAAAAGATAAATACTTTTCAGCTAATTCAGCTATTGTAGGCGACCCAATTACTCAAGCAGATTTCCAAATTAATCATTAAACCAAACCATTTTTGAGTGATTTGTGGAGTGATTTTTGGGTATCCATGAAATATGTTAAAATATGTAACTTTACAAATGTGTATCTATACAATCTATACAATCCAAGATTTAATTTAAAGAGTAATTTAAAGAGTTTTTAACGAAATGCGCCAAACTAGGAATTGATCATTGTTGTATACACTAGCCACATTGAAATGGTACAAAGCTGGTTGAAAACGAATCCACAGATGCTACTGATACTATTTATAACTATATAATATATCACATATAAAGTACAACCTTCAGCCACAAGGTGTCGCTCTCTAGCAACACTTCACTGTGAACTACTGTAGCACGAGCGGCTCCTGCAGGCAGTGTGACCACACTGCAGCGGCAGTGTGACCACACTGCAGCGGCAGTGTGGTCACACTGCAGCGGCAGCGCCATCTGCCGGGAGAGGCTGGCGTCGCTCCTCCCAGGTGTCCCAGGGTTTAGAGCATCTCTCTATCTATCCCTCTATCTATCTATCTATATTAAATATAATAACGACGCAAATAAAATAGGTCATGTGTTTCCACTGTTAAAAAAATAATATATATGTTATTTATTTTGTATATGTTTACCCAAAATGATAAATATATCTCCATATATAATCTAAGTATGAATAAGTCGCTAGTAGAATGTCCCCTGAGGAGAGAGAGGGGCTGAGGCTTCTCTCGTCTCGAGGAAGCAGGGGACCGATGTCACTCTCATTCATATCACAATAACATTGGCTGTCATTTAAATGATAAAAAGATAAAAGATACCACTAATAGTGATGAGAATGATTCAATGAAAAATAATGATTATAATGACACACTAACATTAAATACAATAAATACATATGTTTTATATACAAATCTTTACATTATCTAGTGTGTGTGTGTGCGTGTGTGCGTGTGTGCGCGTGTGTGCGTGTGCGTGTGTGTGTGTGTGTGTGCGTGCGTGTGTGTGCGTGTGTGCGTGTGTGTGTGTGTGTGTGTGTTTACTTTATGTAAAACAGCGGGCAGGCTTGTTGTGTCATCTTAATGGTTGATGTTCTGGACCCATGGAGCCTCAGGGCGGTGGTGTTAGGGTGGAGGGCCCTCAGGGCGGTGGTGTTAGGGTGGAGGGCCCTCAGGGCGGTGGTGTTAGGGTGGAGGGCCCTCAGGGCGGTGGTGTTAGGGTGGAGGGCCCTCAGGGCGGTGGTGTTAGGGTGGAGGGCCCTCAGGGCGGTGGTGTTAGGGTGGAGGGCCCTCAGGGCGCTGGTGTTAGGGTGGAGGGCCCTCAGGGCGGTGGTGTTAGGGTGGAGGGCCCTCAGGGCGGTGGTGTTAGGGTGGAGGGCCCTCAGGGCGGTGGTGTTAGGGTGGAGAGCCCTCAGGGTGGTGGTGTTAGGGTGGATAGCCCTCAGGGCGGTGGTGTTAGGGTGGAGGGCCCTCAGGGCGGTGGTGTTAGGGTGGAGAGCCCTCAGGGCGGTGGTGTTAGGGTGGAGGGCCCTCAGGGCGGTGGTGTTAGGGTGGAGAGCCCTCAGGGCGGTGGTGTTAGGGTGGAGGGCCCTCAGGGCGGTGGTGTTAGGGTGGAGAGCCCTCAGGGCGGTGGTGTTAGGGTGGAGAGCCCTCAGGGCGGTGGTGTTAGGGTGGATAGCCCTCAGGGCGGTGGTGTTAGGGTGGAGGGCCCTCAGGGCGGTGGTGTTAGGGTGGAGGGCCCTCAGGGCGGTGGTGTTAGGGTGGAGGGCCCTCAGGGCGGTGGTGTTAGGGTGGAGAGCCCTCAGGGCGGTGGTGTTAGGGTGGAGAGCCCTCAGGGCGGTGGTGTTAGGGTGGAGGGCCCTCAGGGCGGTGGTGTTAGGGTGGAGAGCCCTCAGGGCGGTGGTGTTAGGGTGGAGGGCCCTCAGGGCGGTGGTGTTAGGGTGGAGAGCCCTCAGGGCGGTGGTGTTAGGGTGGATGGCCCTCAGGGCGGTGGTGTTAGGGTGGAGGGCCCTCAGGGCGGTGGTGTTAGGGTGGAGAGCCCTCAGGGCGGTGGTGTTAGGGTGGAGGGCCCTCAGGGCGGTGGTGTTAGGGTGGAGGGCCCTCAGGGCGGTGGTGTTAGGGTGGAGGGCCCTCAGGGCGGTGGTGTTAGGGTGGAGAGCCCTCAGGGCGGTGGTGTTAGGGTGGAGGGCCCTCAGGGCGGTGGTGTTAGGGTGGAGAGCCCTCAGGGCGGTGGTGTTAGGGTGGATAGCCCTCAGGGCGGTGGTGTTAGGGTGGAGGGCCCTCAGGGCGGTGGTGTTAGGGTGGAGAGCCCTCAGGGCGGTGGTGTTAGGGTGGAGAGCCCTCAGGGCGGTGGTGTTAGGGTGGAGGGCCCTCAGGGCGGTGGTGTTAGGGTGGAGAGCCCTCAGGGCGGTGGTGTTAGGGTGGAGGGCCCTCAGGGCGGTGGTGTTAGGGTGGAGGGCCCTCAGGGCGGTGGTGTTAGGGTGGAGAGCCCTCAGGGCGGTGGTGTTAGGGTGGAGGGCCCTCAGGGCGGTGGTGTTAGGGTGGAGAGCCCTCAGGGCGGTGGTGTTAGGGTGGAGAGCCCTCAGGGCGGTGGTGTTAGGGTGGAGGGCCCTCAGGGCGGTGGTGTTAGGGTGGAGAGCCCTCAGGGCGGTGGTGTTAGGGTGGAGAGCCCTCAGGGCGGTGGTGTTAGGGTGGAGGGCCCTCAGGGCGGTGGTGTTAGGGTGGAGAGCCCTCAGGGCGGTGGTGTTAGGGTGGAGGGCCCTCAGGGCGGTGGTGTTAGGGTGGAGAGCCCTCAGGGCGGTGGTGTTAGGGTGGAGGGCCCTCAGGGCGGTGGTGTTAGGGTGGAGAGCCCTCAGGGCGGTGGTGTTAGGGTGGAGAGCCCTCAGGGCGGTGGTGTTAGGGTGGAGGGCCCTCAGGGCGGTGGTGTTAGGGTGGAGAGCCCTCAGGGCGGTGGTGTTAGGGTGGAGGGCCCTCAGGGCGGTGGTGTTAGGGTGGAGGCCCTCAGGGCGGTGGTGTTAGGGTGGAGGGCCCTCAGGGCGGTGGTGTTAGGGTGGAGAGCCCTCAGGGCGGTGGTGTTAGGGTGGAGGGCCCTCAGGGCGGTGGTGTTAGGGTGGAGAGCCCTCAGGGCGGTGGTGTTAGGGTGGAGAGCCCTCAGGGCGCTGGTGTTAGGGTGGAGGGCCCTCAGGGCGGTGGTGTTAGGGTGGAGGGCCCTCAGGGCGGTGGTGTTAGGGTGGAGGGCCCTCAGGGCGGTGGTGTTAGGGTGGAGGGCCCTCAGGGCGGTGGTGTTAGGGTGGAGGGCCCTCAGGGCGGTGGTGTTAGGGTGGAGGGCCCTCAGGGCGGTGGTGTTAGGGTGGAGAGCCCTCAGGGCGGTGGTGTTAGGGTGGAGGGCCCTCAGGGCGGTGGTGTTAGGGTGGAGGGCCCTCAGGGCGGTGGTGTTAGGGTGGAGGGCCCTCAGGGCGGTGGTGTTAGGGTGGAGGGCCCTCAGGGCGGTGGTGTTAGGGTGGAGAGCCCTCAGGGCGGTGGTGTTAGGGTGGAGGGCCCTCAGGGCGCTGGTGTTAGGGTGGAGGGCCCTCAGGGCGGTGGTGTTAGGGTGGAGAGCCCTCAGGGCGGTGGTGTTAGGGTGGAGGGCCCTCAGGGCGGTGGTGTTAGGGTGGAGGGCCCTCAGGGCGGTGGTGTTAGGGTGGAGAGCCCTCAGGGCGGTGGTGTTAGGGTGGAGAGCCCTCAGGGCGGTGGTGTTAGGGTGGAGAGCCCTCAGGGCGGTGGTGTTAGGGTGGAGAGCCCTCAGGGCGGTGGTGTTAGGGTGGAGGGCCCTCAGGGCGGTGGTGTTAGGGTGGAGAGCCCTCAGGGCGGTGGTGTTAGGGTGGAGGGCCCTCAGGGCGGTGGTGTTAGGGTGGAGGGCCCTCAGGGCGGTGGTGTTAGGGTGGAGGGCCCTCAGGGCGGTGGTGTTAGGGTGGAGGGCCCTCAGGGCGGTGGTGTTAGGGTGGAGGGCCCTCAGGGCGGTGGTGTTAGGGTGGAGGGCCCTCAGGGCGGTGGTGTTAGGGTGGAGGGCCCTCAGGGCGGTGGTGTTAGGGTGGAGAGCCCTCAGGGCGGTGGTGTTAGGGTGGAGAGCCCTCAGGGCGGTGGTGTTAGGGTGGAGAGCCCTCAGGGCGGTGGTGTTAGGGTGGAGGGCCCTCAGGGCGGTGGTGTTAGGGTGGAGGGCCCTCAGGGCGGTGGTGTTAGGGTGGAGGGCCCTCAGGGCGGTGGTGTTAGGGTGGAGGGCCCTCAGGGCGGTGGTGTTAGGGTGGAGAGCCCTCAGGGTGGTGGTGTTAGGGTGGATAGCCCTCAGGGCGGTGGTGTTAGGGTGGAGGGCCCTCAGGGCGGTGGTGTTAGGGTGGAGAGCCCTCAGGGCGGTGGTGTTAGGGTGGATAGCCCTCAGGGCGGTGGTGTTAGGGTGGAGGGCCCTCAGGGCGGTGGTGTTAGGGTGGAGAGCCCTCAGGGCGGTGGTGTTAGGGTGGAGAGCCCTCAGGGCGGTGGTGTTAGGGTGGAGAGCCCTCAGGGCGCTGGTGTTAGGGTGGAGGGCCCTCAGGGCGGTGGTGTTAGGGTGGAGAGCCCTCAGGGCGGTGGTGTTAGGGTGGAGAGCCCTCAGGGCGGTGGTGTTAGGGTGGAGGGCCCTCAGGGTGGTGGTGTTAGGGTGGAGGGCCCTCAGGGCGGTGGTGTTAGGGTGGAGAGCCCTCAGGGCGGTGGTGTTAGGGTGGAGGGCCCTCAGGGCGGTGGTGTTAGGGTGGAGAGCCCTCAGGGCGGTGGTGTTAGGGTGGAGAGCCCTCAGGGCGGTGGTGTTAGGGTGGAGGGCCCTCAGGGCGGTGGTGTTAGGGTGGAGGGCCCTCAGGGCGGTGGTGTTAGGGTGGAGAGCCCTCAGGGCGGTGGTGTTAGGGTGGAGGGCCCTCAGGGCGGTGGTGTTAGGGTGGAGAGCCCTCAGGGCGGTGGTGTTAGGGTGGAGGGCCCTCAGGGCGGTGGTGTTAGGGTGGAGAGCCCTCAGGGTGGTGGTGTTAGGGTGGAGAGCCCTCAGGGCGGTGGTGTTAGGGTGGAGGGCCCTCAGGGCGGTGGTGTTAGGGTGGAGAGCCCTCAGGGCGGTGGTGTTAGGGTGGAGAGCCCTCAGGGCGGTGGTGTTAGGGTGGAGGGCCCTCAGGGCGGTGGTGTTAGGGTGGAGGGCCCTCAGGGCGGTGGTGTTAGGGTGGAGAGCCCTCAGGGCGGTGGTGTTAGGGTGGAGAGCCCTCAGGGCGGTGGTGTTAGGGTGGAGAGCCCTCAGGGCGCTGGTGTTAGGGTGGAGGGCCCTCAGGGCGGTGGTGTTAGGGTGGAGGGCCCTCAGGGCGGTGGTGTTAGGGTGGAGGGCCCTCAGGGTGGTGGTGTTAGGGTGGAGAGCCCTCAGGGCGGTGGTGTTAGGGTGGAGGGCCCTCAGGGCGGTGGTGTTAGGGTGGAGGGCCCTCAGGGCGGTGGTGTTAGGGTGGAGAGCCCTCAGGGCGGTGGTGTTAGGGTGGAGGGCCCTCAGGGCGGTGGTGTTAGGGTGGAGAGCCCTCAGGGCGGTGGTGTTAGGGTGGAGGGCCCTCAGGGCGGTGGTGTTAGGGTGGAGGGCCCTCAGGGCGGTGGTGTTAGGGTGGAGAGCCCTCAGGGCGGTGGTGTTAGGGTGGAGGGCCCTCAGGGCGGTGGTGTTAGGGTGGAGGGCTCTCAGGGCGGTGGTGTTAGGGTGGAGAGCCCTCAGGGCGGTGGTGTTAGGGTGGAGGGCCCTCAGGGCGCTGGTGTTAGGGTGGAGAGCCCTCAGGGCGGTGGTGTTAGGGTGGAGGGCCCTCAGGGCGGTGGTGTTAGGGTGGAGGGCCCTCAGGGCGGTGGTGTTAGGGTGGAGAGCCCTCAGGGCGGTGGTGTTAGGGTGGAGAGTCCTCAGGGCGGTGGTGTTAGGGTGGATCAGGTTACTCCACACCCTCTCACCCCCACAACGGATCCCAGCTCTGAAGACGTCAGTCGTCTCCCCTCTGGGGGGTGGGGGGGCGGGGGGGGGGGGGGGGGGGTCCTTTGCTTGTTGTTTTCAACCTGGAAATCAGAAATGTAATTAAGTTAATTTGCATTCCACTGCATTCTTGCATCATGCATTACAAAGACAATAATTAGCCTTGTCTAATTTTGGTGACTAAACCGTTTTTTTCCCAATGCATATCACCATGGCTGTTTATATGCATGTCTGTCTGTCTGTCTGAGATACAGACAGACAGACAGACGGAATATCTCTAATGTTGGTGAACATTATGTGAGGTGTTTGTGGAGAGTCTCCAGGTGGATGTGTGCGTGTACACTGGTGGAGGGTTGAAGAAGAGTCTTCAGACACTCTGCTGCCTACCTTATCTCTCTCCTGCTGGGCCTTCACACATCTCCACCAACACCACCATGCAACTAAAACACATGCTGGAGTCACACCACCCATCAAAGACCACCGTCTGTAGAGATCCTCTAGTATGGGAGCTTGTCAAACTCATGTTAATATTACATTACATTAGCAGACACTTTGGTCCAAAGCTACGTTACAATAAGGTCATTCAGCAGGTAGACAAGAGAACTACTAGTCACCATAATTATATAATATATACATATACAGATATATAATAATATAATATATAATACATTACATTACAATAAGGTCATTCAACAGGTAGACAAAATAACTACTAGTCACCAGAAGTTATACGTGCATTTCCTTCCTACCAAGTCATAATAATGTAATATAAACATATCAAAAACTATCCCAAACACACCTTATGATCAGCAGAAGGAGCGTGGTCGCTCACTCACACCTGAGCTCAGGTAGACTTGTGACCACTACACTTTGATAGCCAGTGTGGTTGGAGGAGGGAAGCGACCCCTCCCTCATTACAATAACAGGAACCCCACGCGCTCCACTCCGGGACAAAGGGCCGACGGCCGTCGCTCGTCAGGACGCGCAGCGGATGTAAATGTGAGTTTGAAAGGTGGATGAACGAGGCTGTGAGACGGTGTTTCAGACGGTCGTTGAATCAGGTTGGCGGTCAAGGGACACGAGTGAATATGAATGGTTTATTAAATCAGATTGGGATCACGTTTAGAATTCATTCAATGTCATTTACAATTACACTCTCTTCAATTATCCTAATTATCCTATAATGTAATTATAAAATGCTTCTGCACACACATCAATTTGAATCAAAAGGTAGTTCAAAATACATATCTATATATCATTAAAAGAACAATGAAAGGTCCATATACCTATCAGATAACTATTATTAAGTATGAAGTGTAATGAAAGACAAGCAGCTCACATCTGTTCAGAGCAGAAACATTTCACATTTAACGTGAGGCCTGTCTGTGGGTCTGTGGGTCATAAGGTCACCACCATGTCAGAACACAGAGAGGCCTGTCTGCCTTAACCCTGGAGCAAGCCCTCAGCCACATGTCCTCCACAACTGCTCATCTCTGGGACAATTAGGAGTTTACAACTCCAACCTTATTTCACTGGCTTCCTCACAGGTGGATTAACAATTAGAATTCACTGTCACCGTTTAATATCATTTCCCCAGGGCGGCGCAGGCATATGAAGGGCCTCTCTGAACCATCCACCATATGTATATATCATCATTAGACACCTTATTGCTCTTTTTGATTGTGTGTAGTATTGTTATAGTAAAGTGTTGTTTACAGTTTATAGTATAGTAAAGTATAGAGTTGTTTATAAAATAACATATATAGTATATAGTGTTGTTTATATAGTATAGTATAGGACAGGATGTGTAGTAAACTACCCACCTGACGAGGTTAAACTACCCACCTGACGAGGTTAAACTACCCACCTGACGAGGTTAAACTACCCACCTGACGAGGTTAAACTACCCACCTGACGAGGTTAAACTACCCACCTGACGAGGTTAAACTACCCACCTGACGAGGTTAAACTACCCACCTGACGAGGTTAAACTACCCACCTGACGAGGTTAAACTACCCACCTGACGAGGTTAAACTACCCACCTGACGAGGTTAAACTACCCACCTGACGAGGTTAAACTACCCACCTGACGAGGTTAAACTACCCACCTGATGAGATGCTGTGCTATAAGTACATATTTACATTACATTTTTATTGTTGATTGAATGGTTAAAAAACACCACATACACACACACATGAACATGAACGGTACACACAGTGTGATGGAGGGGATCCTCATCCACTAACCGGCCTGTAGGAGGGGACCACGTGGGAGGAGAGGAGGGGACCACGTGGGAGGAGAGGAGGGGACCACGTGGGACATGGGAGGAGAGGAGGGGACCACGTGGGACATGGGAGGAGAGGAGGGGACCACGTGGGAGGAAGGAGAGGAGGGGACCACGTGGGACATGGGAGGAGAGGAGGGGACCACGTGGGACATGGGAGGAGAGGAGGGGACCACGTGGGACATGGGAGGAGAGGAGGGGACCACGTGGGACATGGGAGGAGAGGAGGGGACCACGTGGACGTGGGAGGAGAGGAGGGGACCACGTGGGACATGGGAGGAGAGGAGGGGACCACGTGGGACATGGAGGAGAGGAGGGACCACGTGGGACATGGGAGGAGAGGAGGGGACCACGTGGGACATGGGAGGAGAGGAGGGGACCACGTGGGACATGGGAGGAGAGGAGGGACCACGTGGGACATGGGAGGAGAGGAGGGGACCACGTGGGACATGGGAGGAGAGGAGGGGACCACGTGGGACATGGGAGGAGAGGAGGGGACCACGTGGGACATGGGAGGAGAGGAGGGGACCACGTGGGACATGGGAGGAGAGGAGGGGACCACGTGGGACATGGGAGGAGAGGAGGGGACCACGTGGGACATGGGAGGAGAGGAGGGGACCACGTGGGACATGGGAGGAGAGGAGGGGACCACGTGGGACATGGGAGGAGAGGAGGGGACCACGTGGGACATGGGAGGAGAGGAAGGGACCGTCCTGCGGCTCAGCCCCCGGGCTCCCCCTCATCGCCCCCTCCGCGGGGGCACGTTTCACGGTACCTTCTGCGTCATATTGTTCACGTCGACACCCCGCTGTGACGGAGAAGGAGAACAGCGCCTCATTCATCCATTCATTCACCGGAGCGACGTCCCGCCGTGTAGAGACGTTATGGGGCGGCTGATCGTGAAAGAGTCGTGTGTTTGACTCCGTTTGGCCGGCCCGAGTCACAGTGGCCCTGGAGAGGCCAGATCAGAAGCACATACAAAAGGAAGTACATAGTACATTTAGTACAAAGTATAATATAGTGTTGAAGTGTATGAATTCATACTGCGGGAGGCAATGGGGAGTAAGTATTCCATTGTAGTGTGCATATGGCAAATAAAAACATCTTTAATCTTGGAATAGTCCATAAAAATAGATAAATCAAGGCTGGCATGGGTCAAGTGCCAGGTCAATCCAACAGATGGCGCTGTGGAGCTCTTTAGACATACGGTAGTCTTTATCAATGTCAGTGATCGATCATAATAATAGTAATCAATAGTAATCAATCAATAGTAATAGTAATCATAATACTACTAGGTCTATACAAACGGTATCACTTTAACTTTGGATCACTTCTGTCAATTGGTCTAAACACAAGAAGACACAATTATATTAAATGTGTAGAACTTAATCACACATCTATAGATCTTTCGGTTGGACCCATGGGAGGAACAGTGTTCCCCTGCACCACGGGGGGGGGTGTCTTCAGGGCGGGGGGGTGTGTCTTCTGGGCGGGGGGGGCGGGGATCACCCCCCCCGCTCCTCGCTATATGAGGGGAGACTCGCCGTCCCGTCACAGAGCGCTCTGTTCGGATCACCCGCTGCTCTCCTGACCGAAGCCCGAGTCTCCTGAGGTTCTGGAGGAGCATCTTCTCATCTTCTCATCTTCTCGGACCTTTCCTCTCCATCTCGCGATGCCTCGGTCGTTCCTCGTCAAGAAGTATTTTTCCAACAAGAAGCCCAATTACAGAGAGTTGGAGTGCCATTCTGGTAAGTTCCCTATCCGCTGTCTACTTCGTGTGGTAACGCCTCTCTGTCGAGTTAAACGACGTCAATTTTAAAGTGTAAGTTATTTGCGTTCACATGGTTGGGTCTACATAATTACGTTTCCCAAACCATGTAACCTTGACATGCAGTACGAAGTGTGAATAGAACAGCCGCAGATGGCTGACAACCCAACTGCAATGTTTCCCTCGCATGGTCCACTAGATAATCAGAACCTGCTTCATGGTCCACTAGATAATCAGAACCTGCTTCATGGTCCCATGGCGGTACGGTGACCTGACTGGTTATCAGATCAGCTGCTCCTTCATGTGAAGTCAATCCCTCCTCTTCTTCCCCCTTGCAGAGGTGGTTCCCCGCCCCCCTCTGGCTGAGCTCCCCACGCAGACCAACAGCTCCGCCCCGACCCGCTGCACCGGCCCGCCGTACGGCGCCGACGGCTTACCGGCCCCCGTGTCTCCCTCCCCGTCTCCCTCCTCCTCCCCCCTGGGCCCGCTGGACCTCAGCACCTCCCCCTTCAGCAGCAGCGGGGAGGAGGACTCTGAGGACGGCGGACGCACGTCCGACCCCCCCAGCCCCGACGTCCTCCGCCGCCGGCCCGTCTACCGCGGCGCCCGCCGCGCCGACCCCTCCGCCCCGCCCCGCCTCCTCTCCGCCTCTCCGCCCCCCGGCCTGGCCTCCGGCCTCGCCCCCTCCAGACCGCCCTTCTACTGCAAACACTGCCCCAAGGAGTACACCAGCCTGGGAGCTCTGAAGATGCACATCCGCTCCCACACCCTGCCCTGCGTCTGCCCCACCTGCAGCAAGGCCTTCTCCCGGCCCTGGCTGCTCCGAGGTCACATCCGCACCCACACCGGTGAGCACACGCATCACGCATCCGCACGCACACGCATCCGCACGCACACGCATCCGCACGCATCCACACCCACACCGGTGAGCACACGCACCCGCATCCACACACACATCCGCACACATCCACACGCACCCACACAGGTGAGGTCCCGGCAGCGACACGCAGACTGTGTGTCTTAGTCATCCATTGGCATTCACGGCTGCCTCTTTAGCAGTGTAAGCTAATGTTATTGTTCAGTGTGGGTCGTCCTGTAGACTGGAGGTCCTGAGGGGGAATCCGCATGACTAAGGAGTTGAATCAGGAGGGGAGATGTGTCCCCGCAAGTCATTAGGAAAACAAAGGGAAGCTGGAAGGCGGGGTGTGGAGTGACCGACGGCCCGTTAACGACTCACCTGTTCTAACCGACTCCTCCCCCTCCTCCTCAGGTGAGAGACCGTTCTCCTGCCAGCACTGCAGTCGGGCGTTTGCCGACCGCTCCAACCTGCGGGCCCACCTGCAGACCCACTCCGAGGTCAAGAAGTACCTGTGTGTCTCCTGCTCTCGGACCTTCAGCCGCATGTCTCTGCTGCACAAACACACAGCCACCAGGTGCTGCCCCGCCCCCTGTAGGAGCCCCCCCCCCCTGTAGGAGCCCCCCCCCTGTAGGAGCCCCCCCCTGTAGGAGGAGCCCCCCCCTGTAGGAGGACCCCCCCCTGTAGGAGGAGCCCCCCCCCCCCCTCAACCCTGTGAGGACTGAAAGACTGAAAGACCCTCTGGCTAGGGCTGGTGGCTCCCGGTTTGTAGCCCGGGGGGGGGGGGGGGGGGGGGGTGGTGTGTGTGTGTGTGTGTGTGTGTGTGTGTGTGTGTGTGTGTGTGTGTGTGTGTGTGTGTGTGTGTGTGTGTGTGTGTGTGTGTGTGTGTGTGTGTGTGTGTGTGTGTGTGTGTGTGTGTGTGTGTGTGTGTGTGTGTGTGTGTGTGTGTGTGTGTGTGTGTGTGTGTGTGTGTGTGTGTGTGTGTGTGTGTGTGTGTGTGTGTGTGTGTGTGTGTGTGTGTGTGTGTGTGTGTGTGTGTGTGTGTGTGGCAGCTGGACATCCAGTTAATTCCCAGGAAACCCTGCTGGTGCCGGTGGGTCCGACAGCCCGTGGAGCAGCTGTGTTAGCGTGTGTGTTTGTGTTGGCGTGTGTGTGTCTGGTCAGAGGATGTCATTCCTCCCCATACTCCACACACATGGTGTGTGTGTGTGTGTGTGTGTGTGTGTGGGGGGGGGGGTGGTGGTGACCTCGACCACAGAACAGCCAAACCTCCACGCGACCCAGAAGAATGTTTTATAGAGACGCTGGTTTCTGAACCACCTTTTAACACACGTGGTTTGTGGTTTTTTTTTATTGATGGGAAATGATTCATGAAACATGTGCCTTGTTTTTTAAGCCATTTGTAAATAAAGTGTTAATTGTATTTCAACAGTTGTATTGTCCCGGTTTACTTCATTAGGCTCTTTCTGACAGATGCTCAATAGAGCGTGTGTGTGTGTGTGTGTGTGTGTGTGTGCTGAGTGATGTGTGGAACACACTGATACACCTGCATGGCTGTCAACACACACACACACACACACACACACACACACACACACACACACACACACACACACCAGGATAATACAGAAGATCCAGGTTGGATAGTCCACTGACCCCCCCCCCCACAGGAACACACCCTGTGTACCTTCAGGAGAAGCTTGACCTTCACACCACCTTTAGAATATAGCAAACTTATCATTTACAAACACACAGCGGTTAATAGGATTATTTTATAAGAAGCTGGCACATTTGAACTCCAAAAGTTGCATGTCTTACATAAACCCTCACCATAGTCTCTTCACAACTGGCCCACACACACACACACACACACACCCCCCCCCCCCCCCCCGACGCCAGCTTGTCTTGCTGAGGTACCAATGTTTTGCTTCCTACGGCCCTCAGAGGTGTTGAGCTGTGTGTGTGGAGGCTTGGGGGGGTAGTCAGGGGTCCGGTTGCATGAGTTAGCGTGTGTAATGTAAACAGTACCCCCACACACACACACACACACACAAGCATCCATGCTAAGATGCACACACCGCACCACACAGTCATTTAGCAGACACACACACAATCTGATGCCCTTAGACCAAGGGGGAATCATGACTCAGTTAAACTAACTACAGTTAACTACACATCATGACTCAGTTAAACTAACTACAGTTAACTACACATCATGACTCAGTTAAACTAACTACTGTTAACTACACATCATGACTCAGTTAAACTAACTACAGTTAACTACACATCATGACTCAGTTAAACTAACTACAGTTAACTACACATCATGACTCAGTTAAACTAACTACTGTTAACTACACATCATGACTCAGTTAAACTAACTACAGTTAACTACACATCATGACTCAGTTAAACTAACTACAGTTAACTACACATCATGACTCAGTTAAACTAACTACTGTTAACTACACATCATGACTCAGTTAAACTAACTACAGTTAACTACACATCATGACTCAGTTAAACTAACTACAGTTAACTACACATCATGACTCAGTTAAACTAACTACTGTTAACTACACATCATGACTCAGTTAAACTAATTACAGTTAACTACACATCATGACTCAGTTAAACTAACTACAGTTAACTACACATCATGACTCAGTTAAACTAACTACTGTTAACTACACATCATGACTCAGTTAAACTAACTACAGTTAACTACACATCATGACTCAGTTAAACTAACTACAGTTAACTACACATGACTCATTTAAACTAACTACAGTTAACTACACATCATGACTCAGTTAAACTAACTACTGTTAACTACACATCATGACTCAGTTAAACTAACTACAGTTAACTACACATGACTCAGTTAAACTAACTACAGTTAACTACACATGACTCAGTTAAACTAACTACAGTTAACTACACACCATGACTCAGTTAAACTAACTACAGTTAACTACACATCATGACTCAGTTAAACTAACTACAGTTAACTACACATCATGACTCAGTTAAACTAACTACAGTTAACTACACATCATGACTCAGTTAAACTAACTACAGTTAACTACACATCATGACTCAGTTAAACTAACTACAGTTAACTACACATCATGACTCAGTTAAACTAACTACTGTTAACTACACATCATGACTCAGTTAAACTAACTACTGTTAACTACACATCATGACTCAGTTAAACTAACTACGTTAACTACACATCATGACTCAGTTAAACTAACTACAGTTAACTACACATCATCACTCAGTTAAACTAACTACAGTTAACTACACATCATGACTCAGTTAAACTAACTACAGTTAACTACACATCATGACTCAGTTAAACTAACTACAGTTAACTACACATCATGACTCAGTTAAACTAACTACAGTTAACTACACATGACTCAGTTAAACTAACTACAGTTAACTACACATCATGACTCAGTTAAACTAACTACAGTTAACTACACATCATGACTCAGTTAAACTAACTACAGTTAACTACACACCATGACTCAGTTAAACTAACTACTGTTAACTACACATCATGACTCAGTTAAACTAACTACAGTTAACTACACATCATGACTCAGTTAAACTAACTACTGTTAACTACACATCATGACTCAGTTAAACTAACTACTGTTACCTGTTAAAATGTAGTTTGTTACAGTCCAACCAGAGCTTTGGTTTTGCTCCCATTTGAAGACACATTTCACACATTTCTTTGAACTAATTTCTCTGCATTTGAATGGTGTGGAAAGGTGAGTCATGGCATCTGGCCAGGGGGGATAGTTGGGTTCTGCGGTCTCCATCACTCTGTAGCTGTGAGGCAGTGAGGTCAGTGGACCTGTCACTGTACTGTTAAAGTGTGTGTTTCCGTGTGTGTGTGTGTGCTCATGGAATATCATATTGGCCCGACGAAGTGTTTTAATGTTGGCAGCGTCACACGTGTAACCCTGACTAATGTGACATTCCTGAGCCATTAGTGACAGACACACAATACCACTATCTGAGAGAGAGAGAGAGAGAGAGAGAGAGAGAGAGAGAGAGAGAGAGAGAGAGGGGGAAGAGAGAGAGAGAGAGAGAGAGAGAGAGAGAGAGAGAGAGAGAGAGAGAGAGAGAGGGGGAAGAGAGAGAGAGAGAGAGAGAGAGAGAGAGAGAGGGGGGAAGAGAGAGAGAGAGAGAGAGAGAGAGAGAGAGAGAGAGAGAGAGAGAGAGAGAGGGGGGGAGAGAGAGAGAGAGAGAGAGAGAGAGAGAGAGAGCTGACTCTGGAAGGTTAAATTGGAGCCATCAGGGTTAAGTCACCAGGTTAGGGTTTCAAATGCTCTCACACAGGCCACACGGCCTTTGTCACAATGGCGCTGCCCAAGGCCTTTGGTGCCAACCTCCTCCTCCCCCTCCTCTTCCTCCTCCTCCTCCCCCCCCTCCTCTTCCTCCTCCTCCGCTGGAACTCTACTCCAAATCCCCCTGGAATCTCTCCTCCCTTTGTCCCCTCAGAACCACCGGGGCTTCAACGCCCCCTCCACGGAGACACGTCCCCTCCACGGAGACACGCCCCCTCCACGGAGACACGCCCCCTCCAAGGGGACACGCCCCCTCCACAGAGAAACGCCCCCTCCACGGAGACACGCCCCCTCCAAGGGACACGCCCCCTCCACGGAGACATGCCCCCTCCAAGGGGACACGCCCCCTCCACAGGTGAGGATGGATAGGGGGGATAGGATGGATAGGGAGGATAGGGAGGATAGGATGGATAGGATGGATAGGGAGGATAGGATGGATAGGATGGATAGGGGGATAGGATGGATAGGAGGATAGGGAGGATAGGATGGATAGGATGGATAGGGAGGATAGGGAGAATCGGGAGGATAGGATGGATAGGATGGATAGGATGGATAGGATGGATAGGGAGGATAGGGAGGATAGGGAGGATAGGATGAATAGGATGGATAGGGAGGATAGGATGGATAGGGAGGATAGGATGGATAGGATGGATAGGGAGGATAGGATGGATAGGAGGATAGGATGGATAGGATGGATAGGGAGGATAGGATGGATATGGATGGATAGGAGGATAGGATGGATATGGAGGATAGGATGGATAGGATGGATAGGGGGATAGGATGGATAGGGAGGATAGGATGGATAGGGAGGATAGGGAGGATAGGGAGGATAGGATGGATAGGGAGGATAGGATGGATATGGAGGATAGGATGGATAGGATGGATAGGGAGGATAGGATGGATAGGATGGATAGGATGGATAGGGAGGATAGTCAAGTCAAGTCAAGTCAAGTCAAGTTTATTGTCACTTCACAGTTTACAGTTTAGTATAAAGCAGTGATGTGAAAATCTTGTGTGCAATACCCGACGACAGACAGCAGTTATAAAATAAGATAAAAATAGATAAAAATAGAATAAAAATAGAATAAAGAATATAAAATTAAAATAAAAAATGCAATTTATAAAATGCAAAAATCAGCACAGAAAAGAGCAATATGTATATATAAATCAATGTAATAAAATATACATTGTTATATGTTATACGCCCTTGTTCAGCAGCCTGATGGCCTGACTGTGGAAGCTATCTCTAAGCCTATTTGTACGACACTTGATACTGCGGTATCGCCTGCCTGACGGTAATAGTGAGTACAGTTCGTGGCTGGGGTGGGCAATGTCTTTTATAATTCGTTTGGCCTTGGCCACGCACCGCTGGTTGTAAATGTCCAGGAGGGAGGGGAGCTCACCTCCAAAGATATACTGGGCCGTCCGCACCACCCTTTGAAGCGCTCTGCGCTCGAGTGCAGTGCAGTTCCCGTACCAGGCAGTGATACACCCTGTAAGAACACTCTCGATGGTGCCGAGAATGTTCTCAGGATGCGGGGGCCCATGCTGAATTTCTTCAGACGCCTGAGAAAATACAGGCGTTGTTGGGCCCTTTTCACCACGTGTGTGGTGTGCGTGGACCATGTGAGGTCCTCGGAGATGTGCACGCCGAGGAACTTGAAGCTGCTGACCCTCTCTACTGCAACGC
>CM051013.1:759313-791813 GCA_027704905.1 Muraenolepis orangiensis | reverse complement strand
GCACCTTACAACAGCTGGTCTCAATTATCCATGGAGGGGCATGTGTGTGTGTGTGTGTGGCATGTGGGGGGGGGGGGCAGTCGAGACCACTGGCGCCAGAAGGGAGCAACAGGTCAGGAGGATGAAGATTATAAAAATACTAGCAGGCAGTTGGCTTGGTCCTACCGCCCTGCAGAGAAAGAGAGAGAGAGTGTGTGTGTGTGTGTGTGTGTGTGTGTGTGTGTGTGTGTGTGGTGTGTGTGTGTACATCCTGTGTGATGGTCACCACCAGCAGATCTCCTCCCTTCTGGTAAATTCCCCAAACCAACAGACGATGCTAACCACAGAGCTATGATGCTAACCACGGAGCTAACGGACCACAAATGTAAATGCAGTACAAATAGATAGATATTTTTAAACATAAAATGAATTAATTTGAACAAATGTTGATCTTTTAGAACTGAGGAGTACTTTCCAAATAGGAAGTTTAACAAATGACGGGTATGGATGAGGGCATGCTGCCCTCTGGTGGTTCAAAAGGAAACAACACATTCAGCATTCAGCAACTGGACGACCTGCACCGCGCGCCACGTTCCACTTCCTATTGATACCATTCAACTGGTTCTACTGATTGATACTCACTGCAGTTATGCACCATGTACATTTGTGTCTTTTGATATTTCTGTAATTATTGGAAATTCTATTAATTTTGAGCACATCTTTGAAGCTGGCAAAACATTTCACTGTACATATAGTGTATATATAATAACTAATATAATAACATTTCACTGTACATATAGTGTATATATAATAACTAATATAATAACATTTCACTGTACATATAGTGTATATATCATATCTAATATAATAACATTTCACTGTACATATAGTGTATATATAATAACTAATATAATAACATTTCACTGTACATAGTGTATATATCATATCTAATATAATAACATTTCACTGTACATATAGTGTATATATAATAACTAATATAATAACATTTCACTGTACATATAGTGTATATATAATAACTAATATAATAACATTTCACTGTACATATAGTGTATATATAATAACTAATATAATAACATTTCACTGTACATATAGTGTATATATCATATCTAATATAATAACATTTCACTGTACATATAGTGTATATATAATAACTAATATAATAACATTTCACTGTACATATAGTGTATATATCATATCTAATATAATAACATTTCACTGTACATATAGTGTATATATAATAACTAATATAATAACATTTCACTGTACATATAGTGTATATATATCTAATATAATAACATTTCACTGTACATATAGTGTATATATCTAATATAATAACATTTCACTGTACATATAGTGTATATATCATATCTAATATAATAACATTTCACTGTACATATAGTGTATATATAATATAATAACATTTCACTGTACATATAGTGTATATATAATATAATAACATTTCACTGTACATATAGTGTATATATAATATCTAGTATAACATTTCACTGTACATATAGTGTATATATCATATCTAATATAATAACATTTCACTGTACATATAGTGTATATATCATATCTAATATAATAACATTTCACTGTACATATAGTGTATATATAATAACTAATATAATAACATTTCACTGTACATATAGTGTATATATCATATCTAATATAATAACATTTCACTGTACATATAGTGTATATATCATATCTAATATAATAACATTTCACTGTACATATAGTGTATTTATAATATAATAACATTTCACTGTACATAGTGTATATATAATAACTAATATAATAACATTTCACTGTACATATAGTGTATTTATAATATAATACAATTTCACTGTACATATAGTGTATATATAATAACTAATATAATAACATTTCACTGTACATATAGTGTATATATCATATCTAATATAATAACATTTCACTGTACATATAGTGTATATATCATATCTAATATAATAACATTTCACTGTACATATAGTGTATATATAATAACTAATATAATAACATTTCACTGTACATATAGTGTATATATCATATCTAATATAATAACATTTCACTGTACATAGTGTATATATAATATAATAACATTTCACTGTACATATAGTGTATATATAATATAATAACATTTCACTGTACATATAGTGTATATATAATATAATAACATTTCACTGTACATAGTGTATATATAATATAATAACATTTCACTGTACATACTGTGTACATACATCTACTGATGTCTAGTCTGGACACATCTTCAGTGATGTTCCTGGAATCATAGGACGTTTCGGGTCTCGCAACATCATACGCCCTCCTCCAGGTGACCCAGCCGGGGCTGATCAGACCCCAGCTTGTGTCCAGATGGCTAGCTAGCTACCATGACTCCATGGCTCCCCTCTTTTGAGCCACAACCATCTTGAGGCCCTCTCTGCCGCATCGGTGGTACTGCGGATGGCTCTCCTCTTTCTCACTCCCTCGATGCCTAAACTGCTGAAGGCTCTGACCAAGGAACGGGCTGCGAATCCTCTGCATCCAACTTCCACCGGGAAACACCTTGCTCTCCAACCAGCCTGCTGACAGTCGCTGACCAGTCCTGCGTACTTGGAGAGCTTCCTTTCAAAGGCTTCTTCCAAGCGATCTTCCCACGGGACTGTCAGCTCCAGCAGCACAGCTTGCTTGGTGGACTCAGACACAAGAACAATGTCTGGTCGCAGGGTGGTGACTGCAATATGGCTGGGGAACTTCAGCTGATGTTCAAGGTCCACCAACAACTGCCAGTCTCTTGCAGACGTCAGGATGCCTGCAGATGTTTTTCTGGCAGAAGTTGGCTTGTCCCCAGCTCTGACAAAGGCGATGGTGTCCTTGGAGTGTCGGAACTGCTTTGACCACGCCAGTCCTGCGCTGATGGCTTCAGCAATGGTCTTCAGGACTTGGTCATGCCTCCACCTGTACCGTCCATCTCCAAGTGCCTTTGTACAGCAACTGAGGATGTGTTCCAGGGTTCCTCGCTTGGCACACAATGGGCATGCTGGTGTCTCTGCTATGCCCCATGTGTGCAGATTTGACGGGCTTGGAAGCACATCATACACTGCCTGGATTAGGAATTTGATGCGGTGAGGCTCGGCTTTCCAAAGCTCAGCCCAGGTCACTTTCCTCTCAACCGCATTCTCCCATCTCGTCCAAGCTCCCTGTTGCTTCATTCCCACTGCCTTGCAGGTTCTTGTCTCCTCCACTGCTGCTCTCACCTCCTCCTGAACAAGACGGCGCCCTTCCTTCCCCCTGGTGTTCATTTGGGGAGTTGGAAAGGATCCTAGCCCAGCTCGACCTCGTGTGACCACTCCCACCAGGCTCTTGTGACGCAGCCTTGCCTCTGCCTCTTGAACTGCTTCCTCTGCCCTCCATTTCCTGCCAGTCCTCACTTGGATCCCTGCTTTAGCCACCTTCGGATCACTTGAGTCCCTGTATTGAACCACTTCTCTGGCTCTAGTTACCTTGAATTCCTCCTCCAAGGATTTGAAAGGCAGTTGCAGCTTGTTGGTGTTCCCGTAGAGTGCAATGCTGCTCAGGCTCCTTGGTAACCCAAGCCATCTCCGGAGGTGGTTGCTGACCCTCCTCTCTAGGGTCTCAACTGTTGAGATAGGGACCGCATAGACAAGGAGGGGCCACAGAATCCTGGGAAGAATGCCATGTTGGTAGACCCAGGCTTTAAACTTCCCAGGTAGGCCTGACTTGTCCACGGATTTCAGCCAGCCATCCAACTCAGTGCAGGTCGACTGGATAGATGTTGTGTCTCTCAGAGAGCAGTCAAAAACTTTTCCTAAGCTCTTGACTGGCTTCTCTGAGATAGATGGGATGGCTGTGTCTGCGATGTTAAACCGGAACTTGTCCACCACCTTCCCTTTCCTCAGCACCATTGATCTGGATTTGGCGGGTTTGAAACGCATCCGGGCCCACTCCACCAGCTCTTCAAGCCCCTTCAGAATCCACCGGCAGCCTGGGACTGATTCTGTCATGACTGTGAGGTCATCCATGAATGCCCTGATGGGTGGTTGCCGTTGTCCGGAATTCGTGCGGGGCCCTCTGCACTCTGGCTCAGCAGACTTAGTGAGCATGTTCATGGCTAGGGAGAACAATGTCACAGAGATAGTACACCCTGTGATGATACCGATCTCCACCTTGTGCCAACTGGATGTTATTGCTCCTGAAGAGACCCTCATCCTGAAATTGCTGTAATAATCAGCGATGAGGTCTCTACACCTGCTTGGGACATGATGTTTTGTCAAAGTGAACTGAACCAGCTTGTGTGGAATGGAGCCGAATGCATTCTCCAGGTCAAGCCACAGCACTGACAGGTTGCCCTTGTTCTCTCTGGCCTCCCGAATAAGCTGTGTCACCACACCGGTATGCTCCAGACATCCTGGCATTCCTGAAATGCCACCTTTCTGGACAGATGTATCGATGTAGGTGTTCTCTGCCAGGTAGGTACACAGCCGTTTGGAAACAGCGCTGAAGAAAACCTTTGCCTCAACACACAGCAGGGAGATGATGCGGAACTGGTCTAGCTGAGTGGAGTTTTCCTCCTTCGGGATCCATACCCCTTCAGCCACTCTCCATTGATCAGGGATCCTCCCCCTTCTCCAGAAGACTCGCAAGATGTACCACAGACGCAGCAGGAGTTTGGGACAGTACTTATACACTTTGTATGAAGTGCCACTCGGTCCTGGAGCAGAGCTTGCCCTTGCTTTGCGGACAACCTCCCTGACTTCCTTTAGCTGCAGCTCCGACATGTCGAACTGCACTTCTGGTTCAGGGGGTCTATGAGGTTGTTACACTCTCCCAACTCCTGCTCTCTTGCGGGGTCGCTGTACGTCTGCTTCAGATGTTGGTCTATGTCATCCTGCGAGGAGGCCAGTTTGCCACTGCGCTTCTGCCCCAGCAAATCCTTAGTGAACTTGAAGGGGTTAGCGATGAAAGCAGCACGTTTACGTGCTCTCTCGCGCCGCCGCCTCCGATGCCACTCGGCCCGGCGGAGAACTCTGATGTTTTTCCGAAGGATGCACATTAGCTGGGCTAGGCCAGTGCGTTCCTCTTCTCCTGCCGCCTTGTACTGGGACTTCAGCACTTTCATCTCCTTTCTGATGTTGTGGATCCTTACAGCTCTTTGATTCTTTGAGTAAGATGTTCCGGAGCTTTTCTTCTCCTCCTCGCCGAACCGTTCAGCTGCGATGCTGACAATGATTGTTGTCATAGCTTGTAGCTTCCTGTCGGCCTCTCCCTTCGCCATTGCCTCCAGAATTTGGTCGACATCGTCATCGAACTGCTTCCAGAGTGAGGTCATGCTAGCTGCAGGCCATTTGATCCGCCTCCTGTCAGACTTGATGCTCGAGGGAGTTGTCTGCAACACTTGGAGGTTCTGGGCACTATGGGGTGACTCCGGGCCTGGCACCTCCTGCGTCTCACCAGGTGTAACACCTGTGCGTTGTGTTGCTTCTGCTCCCAACGGGCACTTCATCCTCGCTCGGTGGATCTTTAAGCCATGGATGTTCTTGCAGACTTTACCGCATGTACACTGCTTGCTCATAGTCGTTTGTCCGTTGCCTGGGTCTGTTACCGTTGTGTCCGTCAGACTGGGGTGCTCATCCTCCCCCCCTCTCGGGCACCCCTGGGGGTATTTTTCCATTAAGTTCATCGTAGCTTGGTTGGGTTCCTCCTCTCAGAGGATGCAGATTGGGTTGCCGACCCTTTCTGCCCCGGTTGCCGTCTCTCCGGGCTGTCACTGACTCTCCAGTAGTCGCCACACTATTCATGGTTGTCATCCAGTCTTTCCTGGCTGTCACTGATCACTCAGGGTATTCGCTGTGTACATACATCTACTGATGCCTAGTCTGGACACATCTTCAGTGATGTTCCTGGAATCATAGGACGTTTCGGGTCTCGCAACATCATACGCCCTCCTCCAGGTGACCCAGCCGGGGCTGATCAGACCCCAGCTTGTGTCCAGATGGCTAGCTAGCTACCATGACTCCATGGCTCCCCTCTTTTGAGCCACAACCATCTTGAGGGCCTCTCTGCCGCATCGGTGGTACTGCGGATGGCTCTCCTCTTTCTCACTCCCTCGATGCCTAAACTGCTGAAGGCTCTGACCAAGGAACGGGCTGCGAATCTTCTGCATCCAACTTCCCCGGGAAACACCTTGCTCTCCAACCAGCCTGCTGACAGTCGCTGACCAGTCCTGCGTACTTGGAGAGCTTCCTTTCAAAGGCTTCTTCCAAGCGATCTTCCCACGGGACTGTCAGCTCCAGCAGCACAGCTTGCTTGGTGGACTCAGACATAGTGTATATATCATATCTAATATAATAACATTTCACTGTACATAGTGTAGAAGACCAAGGAGCTGATCGTGGACTTCAGGAGGCAGAGGGGAGAGCACAGCCCTATCTCCATCGACGGCGTTGCAGTAGAGAGGGTCAGCAGCTTCAAGTTCCTCGGCGTGCACATCTCCGAGGACCTCACATGGTCCACGCACACCACACACGTGGTGAAAAGGGCCCAACAACGCCTGTATTTTCTCAGGCGTCTGAAGAAATTCAGCATGGGCCCCCGCATCCTGAGAACATTCTACACCGGCACCATCGAGAGTGTTCTGACAGGGTGTATCACCGCCTGGTACGGGAACTGCACGGCACTCGAGCGCAGAGCGCTTCAAAGGGTGGTGCGGACGGCCCAGTATATCGTTGGAGGTGAGCTCCCCTCCCTCCTGGACATTTACAACCAGCGGTGCGTGGCCAAGGCCAAAAGAATTATAAAAGACATTGCCCACCCCAGCCACGAACTTTACTCACTATTACCGTCAGGCAGGCGATACCGCAGTATCAAGTGTCGTACAAATAGGCTTAGAGATAGCTTCCACAGTCAGGCCATCAGGCTGCTGAACAAGGGCGTATAACATATAACAATGTATATTTTATTACATTGATTTATATATATATATTGCTCTTTTCTGTGCTGATTTTTGCATTTTATAAATTGCATTTTCTATTTTTATTTTATATTATATTCTTTATTCTATTTTTTATTCTATTTTTTATCTATTTTTATTTTATCTTATTTTATAACTGCTGTCTGTCGTCGGGTATTGCACACAAGAATTTCACATCACTGCTTTATACTAAACTGTAAACTGTGAAGTGACAATAAACTTGACTTGACTTGTATATCTAATATAATATTTCACTGTACGTAGTGTATATATAATATAATAACATTTCACTGTACATATAGTGTATATATAATATGTAGTATAACATTTCACTGCACATTGAGTATATATAATATAATAACATTTCACTGTACATAGTACACTACCGGACTAATAACCCACATCTGAATGTGAGGACATGCTGCCCCCTGGTGGTTCAAACAGAAATGACCAGACATTGAGACGTAAAGCCGTTTATTTGTTTCACCATGTTTGCCCAGCCTCCTTTCTATCTTTTAACAATATAGATTTTTCAGTTACATTTTGCTTTAACAGATATAGAAAAACAGCAAGCAATATTGAGGACACTATTCCTTAGCCCTTAATAAAACAATATACTTTGAACAGTCGGGTAAACTAAATGGTACACAGAATATGTATTTATCTTCAATCCACGCACACGCACACACACACACACACACACACGCACACGCACACGCACACGCACACACACGAAATACAATGAATAAAGCGATCAGTAACCAATTTACCGAAAATAATTTTAAAATAATTTTAAACTTTCAAATAAAAACATTATCCCCCCTCCCTATAACTATATATAGAATGAACATTGAACACAACAACCAACTAACGGCTAAAGATCAAATACCCAAAACAGTTCAGTTCAGTTGAACCCCAGTTGAGTCCAGGAGTCTGATCAACGGTTCTCCTCCACAAGGTACAAAGAACCAAAGGCTTTCTGCAAACGTGATTTCAGTTCAACTCAAAAATGGACCGAAAGAGTTCTTCTGTCCCAAAGCCCTTAAGGCAGCATGTAAACGGTGTAGCATGTCAACTATGGACAGCACATTCATATCCAACAAGAGACCAATATCACAATCAGCAGCTGGTGAAGTTAGAGCAAATGAACCCTGAGCTCTGCTTCCACCACTTTAACTCAGTGGTTTGTTTTAAATGGAGATTAAGTAAGTGTTCAGGTAAAGGTGTGTATCATATGTGGATTGTACCCGAAAAGGAGAGATTCTGGTTCTTTAGCCGTCACATTTTAATCCAAGATGTTCAAAATTTAGTTTATTTACGGCTTTGTTTTGCTGCCGCCTCTGACTGTCTCTCTGACTGTCTCTCTGACTGTCTATCTGACTGTCTCTCTGACTGTCTCTCTGACTGTCCTGAGACCAGCTGTCCTTCAGAGGGGTCAGCTCGGGAGCAGTCACATCTCCATCCTGGGAAAGGAAAAGAAGAACTTTATACGATGACACCAAGACCACAACAACGTGGGATTCAGACCTCAGGGAAAAATAAATGAACAGAAACTAAAAATAAATAAGCAGCATAGCTGCACTGGGACCTGACCAGATGGAAGCCCCTGGAGCGAGGAGCTGAAGGGAAGACGTACCTGAGGCTTGGAGAAGTTGTTGTTCATACACCACTGGACCACGTGCTTACGGGCCACGGCCAGCGTCTCTTGGTCCGTCTTCTTGCAGTAAACACGGATCAGCTGCTCTGCAAACTGCTCTGGGAGGAGCTTGGACACCTGGAACAAGAACAAAGCATCCAGTCAGAGGGCCAGGAAGCACAGTGAGACAGGCAGACAAACATACATACACACATACACACATATACAGTGCTGCTCGAAAGTATGTGAACCCCCTAGACATGGTCATTGTAATTGTACAAAAATGTAAAATAACCTTATTAAATGTATATCCAAACACCAATTTGTAAAGCAGGACTTTCCAAATAATGGACACAAACAAAGAAAAATGATGTATTTTCATTATTTATTCAAAAAAGTGGTTTCTCCCACAAAAACTGAAAATATGACTTGTGCAAAAGTATGTGAACCCTTTTGGTTAATAGCGTGTGGCACCTCCTTTTGCAGCCATTACTGCAATCAAACGTTTTCTATAGCCACTGACCAGTCTCTCGCATCTGCTGTGGGGGATTTTTGCCCACTCTTCCTTGCAGAACTCAGCCAGTTGAGAAAGGTTGGAGGGACATCTGGCATGTACCCCCCGCTTCAGGTCTAGCCACAACATTTCAATTGGATTGAGGTCCGGACTTTGACTTGGCCAATCCAGAGTACGAATCCTCTTTTTTCTGAACCATTCCTTGGTAGATTTGCTGGTATGTTTTGGGTCGTTGTCTTGTTGAAAAACCCATTTACGGCCCAGTTTCAACTTCCTGACTGATGGCTGGAGATTCTTATCAAGAATTTGCTGATACACTTCAGAATTCATGTTTCCCTGGATGATATGGAGTTGTCCAGGTCCAGAAGCAGAGAAGCAGCCCCATACCTTAACATTTCCACCACCATGCTTCACTGTTGGGATGAGGTTCTTTTCTTCATGTGCTGTGTTGGTTTTTCTCCAAACAAAGCGCTTACGATTATGACCAAATAATTCTATTTTGGACTCATCTGTCCAGAGAATGGACTTCCAGAAGGCCTCTGGTTTGTCCAAGTTCTCTCTGGCAAAGTTTAAACGGGCAGCTTTGTTCTTTTTGGAGAGCAGAGGCTTCCTTCTAGCAACCCTCCCATGAATGTCGTGTTGGTTCAATTTTCGTCTAATTGTAGACGCATGTACATTTACACCTGACGCTGCCAGAGAGCTCTGCAACTCTTTAGAGGTGATGTGTGGGTTGTCCTTTACCTGATTTATTATTCTACGGGTGCTTCTTGATGTTAGTTTTAATGGGCGTCCACTTCTAGGCAAAGATGCGGTCTCTTGGACGCCCTCCATTTGTAAATTATTTGCCTCACCGTGGATGGATGGAGCTGGAATCGTTTGGAGATTGTCTTGTAGCCTTCTCTAGACTGATGGGCTGTCAGTACCATTTTCTTGATTTCCTCGGGTATCTCCTTTCCTCTTGGCATGGTTGATTCGTATGGGTACACCCTGGCACTGCAGTCGTTTGGTTGTTTTTCTCTCTCTTTTAATCTGTGTTGTCCAACCCTTTTCCTAATGATGTCTCATTTGATTGGTTTGCTTAATTGACTAATTAAGCACCCAAAAGTGTTTCACCTGAATCTGTTACCTCCTTGACTTTACCAATACAGCTGGGGGTTCACTTACTTTTGCACATCCACTAATTCCATGTTTCATGTATTTTTTTGGCTACTCACACAATTCCCTCTAAAAAAGTACATGGAACTGTTAAACATAAACCTGACATTTCATATATGTAAAACTTGTGATGATAAAATAGGAAAATCATGGTAAAACAACAGAAAACTCTTAACTGTTCAAGGGGTTCACATACTTTCGAGCAGCACTGTATATCCATATACAGATATACATATACACATACACACATATATATCCATATACAGATATATACATATACACATACACACATATATATCCATATACAGATATATCCATATACACATACACACATATATATCCATATACAGATATATATATATATACATATACAGATATATATATATATACCATATACAGATATATATCTATATATATATATCCATATAGATATATATCCATATACTATATATATATCCATATATATATATATATCCATATATATATATATCCATATATATCTATATATATATCCATATATATATATATATATATATGGATATATATATATATATATATCCATATATATATATATCCATATATATATATATATATATCCATATATATATCCATATATATATATATCCATATATATATATCCATATATATATATATCCATATATATATATATATGGATATATATATGGATATATATATGTCATCTTGTTTCTGTTCATAGTCATAGGACCATGTCTTGTTTCTGTTCATAGTCATAGGACCATGTCTTGTTACTGTTCATAGTCATAGGACCATGTCTTGTTACTGTTCATAGTCATAGGACCATGTATTGTTACTGTTCATAGTCATAGGACTATGTATTGTTACTGTTCATAGTCATAGGATTATGTCTTATTACTGTTCAGTCATAGGACCATGTCTTGTTACTGTTCAGTCATAGGACCATGTCTTGTTACTGTTCATAGTCATAGGACTATGTCTTGTTACTGTTCATAGTCATAGGACTATGTATTGTTACTGTTCATAGTCATAGGACTGTGTATTGTTACTGTTCATAGTCATAGGACAATGTCTTGTTACTGTTCATAGTCATAGGACAATGTCTTGTTACTGTTCATCTTGTTACTGTTCATAGGACTATGCCTTATTACTGTTCAGTCATAGGATTATGTCTTATTACTGTTCATAGTCATAGGACCAGGTCTTGTTACTGTTCATAGTCATAGGACTATGTATTGTTACTGTTCATAGTCATAGGACTATGTCTTATTACTGTTCAGTCATAGGATTATGTCTTATTACTGTTCAATAATAGGACCATGTCTTGTTACTGTTCATAGTCATAGGACTATGTCTTGTTACTGTTCATAGTCATAGGACTATGTATTGTTACTGTTCATAGTCATAGGACTATGCCTTATTACTGTTCATAGTCATAGGATTATGTCTTATTACTGTTCATAGTCATAGGATTATGTCTTATTACTGTTCATAGTCATAGGACTTAGTCTTGTTACTTACTGTTCATCTTTTTATTGTTAACTGTTCTGAAAGCTTTTAGGATAAATTACTTGAAAAGTATAAATGCAATTGTTGCAATTTTTTTTTAAAGTATATTATAAGTGGTTTTAACATGATTGAAATAGTTTCTGTTTATAAACAGGTCTGAAGTATTTAGGATGAACATTTTTAGAATACAAATAATGGCCTCCAAGAGTACAGATGGTAGTAAGCGTATGTTTAATTGGTGTTACAATGAGGGGGTCCTTGGAATTTATTTTGCCCTGTAAGGGGTCCCTGGCCCCAAAAAGTTGTAATGCTGATTCAGTGCATTATTATTAATGTCCATATTTGATCTCATACAACAATCATTACAGCTTCCAACTAGACAGAACCCATGCTTGTATACTGCCCTACCTGGTTCTTGCGGATCTGGAAGGCCTTGTTGGGGTCACTCTTGCAGTAGAACTGCACATTATTGACAGGGTTCTTCTCCTTCATGCCGTAGTCCATGCAAACCACCTGGGAGACACCCGGGGGAGACATTTCACCCTCTACTAACGTATGCAACACTAGGGATGAATATAGCATATTATACACACTAGAAGTTGATCCAGGAAACACAAAAAAAGGCATGTATTAAATATAATGCAAAGATGTATTTGTCACATGCACAGTAATGTGTGGTTTTACGACTGCTAAATCCAACACGTCTAATTCAGGTGTAATTTACAGATTCATGTTCTCTTACACTTGCACGCTTGGGCCACGCCCACACTGTCTTTACCCCGCCCCCTTTATCTTAACCACACCCGACAACTCCTCTTAGGTCCCTCCAAAAGAAACTGAAAAAGTTTCAAGTTCAACCAATTCAGATTTTAGACACTCCCGGCTAGGGAGGAGAGAGGGAGCAGAGAGGGAGGGAGGGAGAAGAGCGGGAGGGAGGGAGCAGAGAGGGAGGAAGAGAGAATGGAGGGAGAGAAAAGAGAGGAAGGGAGAAGAGAGGGAGGGAGAGAGCAGAGAGGGAGAGAGGGCAGACATCTTTGTAGTTTTAAATCTCTCTCTCTTCTTCTGTCTTTACAACTCTCAAATCTTCACTACTGCACCTTTAAACAAAGACACTCCAACAGAACAAAATGCATATTCATTCTTAATCAAATCTCATCAGCTTTATTTGTCTCACGCTGAAAATGAAGTCGTCTGGCGTCAGGAGGACGTCACTCTGTGGGCCGGTCTTGGGCGTGGCTCCAGACACCTCGACCCTCCACTGCTGAAGCTTCTCCTGCAGGGAACACAGAGAAGTCACACTCTTGTTCCTCAGCCACTTCTAGCACACTTCTGGTACACACATACCTCTGTGACTGTGATGGGTTTGTCGGCATGGGTCTCGCCCACACACTTGTAGAGGCGTCGGCACACAATGTTGCGGAGAATCTTACGGGCGCCGGCCAGCTCCGACGAGGACGAGTAGAGAATCTGCTGGAAGACTTGGTCTACAGGAGGGACAGACATACAGTTCATGCATTCTTTAGAAACATGTCAACAAGGAGCAGGTAGTGGTGATCAGGGTTACAGACAGGATTACACTTGGGGTAAGTAAGACTGTTAGTCTTGAGTATTTAAAAAGGCACATAGTTTTGCAACACTAATAAGTCAACGACAGCACAGCGTAGTCTCAGCACTCACCGGTGAGCTTAGAGTACGCTTCCATATCGTCTATGGCGGTGGACATCTTGAACGTCTTACTCTTCGACCCCTCGACCTCGATGTGGTCGTCTGCCAGTAAAAACGCTTCAGTGATCCTGGTGAAAAGAAAAAGATCAAAATCAAACTCAAATACAAATTACTCTGAAATACAAATGACTGCTCTGTCCTTGCCCCTGTGGGGCCGATTGGTCCGACCAGCATTGGACCTCCCTCACAGCGATCGGTTGCTGCTTCAGTCTCTGCCTATAGGCGGGGAGTAGCTGGATAGAGCGGTGGTCTGATTGGCCGAACGGTGGGCGGAGGAGGGTCTTGTAGCCATCACGGAAGGGGGTGTAGCAGTGGTCGAGGATCCGCTCGCCCCGTGTGTTGCTCGTTATGTGTTGGTAGAACTTCGGGAGAACCTTCTTCAGGTTCTCCTTGTTGAAGTCCCCCGCCACGATGAGAGCAGCCTCGGGGTGTGGCGACTCCTGTTCGCTGATAGCCCCGTACAGTTCCTTCAGCGCTGTGTCCGTGTTGGCTTGTGGGGGAATGTAAACAGCGGTCACGGTTACCGCTGTAAACTCCCGAGGTAGCCAGTATGGACGGCACATAAGCATCAGGTACTCCAGGTCCGGGGAACAGAAAGACTTGAGGGGATGTACATGACTTTGGTTGCACCAAGATCTGTTTATCATGAGGCAGACCCCCCCTCCGCAATCTTTACCGGAGAGAGCCTTTGTTCTGTCCGCCCGGTGGACAGAAAATCCCGTTAGCTCGATAGCTGCGTCGGTAACCCCCTCCGACATCCATGTCGACATCCATGCAGATGATACAATTGTCCTTAGTTTCCCGGTGGAATTGAATACGAGCCTGTAGCTCGCTTAACTTATTGTCCAGAGACTGTACATTAGCCAGTAGAATGGTGGGTAGTGGGGGGCCATCGGATCGACGTCTCAGCCTGACTCGCCGGCTCGCTTCCCTCGCTTCTTCCTGCGACGCTTGTGTGTAATTGTGCCCAAGCTGGTCGGAGATAATCCAGCTGTGACTTCGGGCGGGACGTCCGAGTCGAAAGAATGAAAAAACTCCGGAAGGCGGCGAGCGACTGTCGATCTGATCTCCAGAATTGTGCAAAAGTTATAAATGAACGTGCTGCTAACTTCCTGAACAAAGATATTTGCGATAAAAAGAATAAATAACAAAAAACGGCGTCGTCGTGCAGGAGCTCGCGACACGGCAACCATCTTGTACGGCGCCATACTCCAGTCCATCTTCTGTAACTGGATAATAGAACCACTTGTGGCAGGCCTCAAGCTGTGAAGATTGGAAACAACATCTTATCCACTCTGGTCCTCAACACTGGAGCACCCCAAGCCCCAGCTGTACTCTGTTACACACACACACACACACACACACATCAACAACCAGATTATTAAGTTTGCAGTCGACACCATAGCGGGTCGTGAGGACAGCAGGAAAGATCATCAGGTGTACACTTCTATTCTATGAGGATTGCATGACCATTTTGTTGTACTTGTACGATGACAAAGGCATTCTGAGATCTTTAGGAACAGGTGTGGGAAAAAGACCCAACTCCATCATACAGGACCACAACCGCCTGGGCATCATCTTTACTCCCTCCCCCTGCGGTCCGGTCTCAGCCGAACCAGGACGACCAGGTTCAAAGAAAGTTTTTATCTACAGGCGTGTTCCTACTGAACTGTTAGGAGTGCTGCCGCAATTCAGAACATTGTTACAAATATTACACTGTGATACTGTGATACTACTTCACCCTTCTTCGGTCTCTACACTGGCTACCTGTAGCTGCTCCATCCAGTTCAAGACCTTGGGGCTAGCCTACAAGGCAGTAAAGGGAACAGCTCCATCCTACCTCCAGGGAATGGTCAAGCCCTCCATCCCTGCTCGTCCACTTCGCTCTGCTTCTTCAGGCCGTCTGCTTCCCCCTCGCTTTCACTGTCATGTTGCACTGTCAATTCTATTTCACATGTCACTTTTTCAGTATTCAGTTATTTATTAATATATTATTACTGCCAATTTGCACTATACGTATTGTTGTGTATTGTATATACCTACGTATTACTGTAATAATACTGTCAATTGTGCGATCTATCTATTCATCTATCAATACATTTAGATTTAATTTAGAGTTATTTTGTTTATACTAGTTTTGTTTAGTTAGTTGTTGTTATTTAGTTTTTAGCTTTCAGGTATTTGTATATTTTTGTGTGCATTTATTCCCCCTGTGTCAACTGTTGCACCTTAATTTCCCTCGGGATAAATAAAGTTATCTTGAATCTTGAATCTTACGTCCCTTGTGGCCGATCTACGCGGTCACAGCTCTTCTCCGTCCTGTGGCCCCAATTTGGTGGAATGAAATTCCCACGGATGTCAGGACTGCAGAGTCATTGCCCATCTTCCACAGCAGGCTGAAAACTCACCTCTTTAGGAAATACTACCCGGATCCTTCCTTCTAGCGCATCCTCTTATCACTTTTTACTAGGGATGGGACGATCACGTTTTTTGCCACCGATCACCGATCACAATGAGAAATATCTGCCCCACCGATCACCGATTTTTTATTTTTTTTGCAGCTATAGCGGTCTACAGTGTATCGCTGCTATAGCGGTCTATTATAGCAGGGGTTCCCAAACGCCGGGCCGCGGACCGGTACCGGGCCGTGGAGGGGTTACTGCCGGGCCGCGAAACAGCGGTGTGTTTATCATCATATTTGACTCAAATAATTTGAGTATAGGTGAACGGCGGGCGGTATAATCTATATATAGAGATGATATATATAGTATAATCTATATATAGAGATTATATAGCGGTATAATCTATATATATAGATTAAATATATATCGGCGGCATAACGAGAGACTTTCAGTTACACGCGCTACTAAAGAGACGCACGCGCTAGTGACGTGTCGGTCGCCAATGAGCCGGTTTTGTTACGGGCGCTGCGCGTACATGCGCGTTTATACTGAAATCGAGCCCTGCCGTTTTGTTAGGGGTGTGTGTTGACACACACTTTGACAACCGGTCCGCGAGATTTTTTTCATGTATCTGCCGGTCCGTGTCACAAAAAAGGGTGGGAACCCCTGTATTATAGAACAGTTTCATCCATCATGCATTCCTGGGTAAAGACATGATGAGGCAGGGCGAGTATCACTCTGTTTAGAAAAGAGGCGGGGCCCCACGTGTTTTACTCGCTGGTAAAGAGATGAGCTCACGTGTTTCTCACGTGCAGGATCGGCTATGAAATCGGCAACATTAAAGCAAGATCGGCATTCTCCGATTGCGCATTTTTCTTCAAAATCGGCCGATAATGATCGGAAGCCGATCGATCGTCCCACCTCTACTTTTTACTATTGTCTCTTACCAAGTAGATTGTCCAAGTAGGTAGATATTGTTTCACTTTTATCTTATTGTACTTTTTACCTGAATTCATTGTACTTCTACCTGAGCAATGGGTCAGTTCTTGGAGACTTGTTAGGAATGAAATGCACTTTTGACTTCTGGTGACGAGTTGTTCTCTTACCTTCCTTTGTTGAATCACACTATTGTAAGTCGCTTTGGATAAAAGCGTCTGCTAAATGACTTATGTAATGTAATGCTGGTAGTATTCTAGTACCTGACAAAGTACTCACATGGTCTCCACGATGTTGCCTACTTTGTGCTGGTAGGCTCTTCTGTGGAGGCAGTTCCTGGTGTGGAACATGTCATACATATTGCCCACTTCCTGTTCAAGGAACACCCATTGAAACGTTTAGTCACATGTTCAACAAAGAAATACAAGACAAAATTAAATAACCAATTGGAGAGCTGCTTGAATGGGATTACAAGACTGAGATGGTAGCACCATGTCTCTGGTATGATGGGATTAGGAGATGGTAGCACCATGTCTCTGGTATGATGGGATTAGGAGATGGTAGCACCTTGTCTCTGGTATGATGGGATTAGGAGATGGTAGCACCTTGTCTCTGGTATGATGGGATTAGGAGATGGTAGCACCTTGTCTCTGGTATGATAAGATTAGGAGATGGTAGCACCTTGTCTCTGGTATGATAAGATTAGGAGATGGTAGCACCTTGTCTCTGGTATGAACAGGATTAAGGGGATGGTAGCACCTTGTCTCTGGTATGAACGGGATTAAGGAGATGGTAGCACGTTGTCTCTGGTATGATAGGATTTGGAGATGGTAGCACCTTGTCTCTGGTATGATGGGATTAGGAGATGGTAGCACCTTGTCTCTGGTATGAACGGGATTAAGGGGATGGTAGCACCTTGTCTCTGGTATGATGGGATTAGGAGATGGTAGCACCTTGTCTCTGGTATGAACGGGATTAAGGGGATGGTAGCACCTTGTCTCTGGTATGATGGGATTAGGAGATGGTAGCACCTTGTCTCTGGTATGAACGGGATTAAGCGGATGGTAGCACCTTGTCTCTGGTATGAACGGGATTAAGGGGATGGTAGCACCATGTCTCTGGTATGATTGGGATTAAGGGGATGGTAGCACCTTGTCTCTGGTATGATTGGGATTAAGGGGATGGTAGCACCTTGTCTCTGGTATGATGGGATTAGGAGATGGTAGCACCTTGTCTCTGGTATGAACGGATAGGGATGGTAGCACCTTGTCTCTGGTATGATAGGATTAGGAGATGGTAGCACCTTGTCTCTGGTATGAACGGGATTAAGGGGATGGTAGCACCTTGTCTCTGGTATGAACGGGATTAAGGGGATGGTAGCACCTTGTCTCTGGTATGAACGGGATTAGGAGATGGTAGCACCTTGTCTCTGGTATGAACGGGATTAAGGGGATGGTAGCACCTTGTCTCTGGTATGAACGGGATTAAGGGGATGGTAGCACCTTGTCTCTGGTATGAATGGATTAGGGGATGGTAGCACCTTGTCTCTGGTATGAACGGGATTAAGGGGATGGTAGCACCTTGTCTCTGGTATGAATGGGATTAAGGGGATGGTAGCACCTTGTCTCTGGTACAGATGTGTTTCTTCCCCTCCACCTCACACACCCTGGCGAAGTGGAGGAAGCGGCGGTAGTCAAAGTTGTTGGTGATGCCCAGGTGATGGCAGTCCCTGAGACGAGGAACGGAAAGACCACACATCAAAACACATACTGGGCTTTTTACTGCAGCCACTATTGTGTAGCTGTGTTTCTCCACTGCTTAGTTGATTCAGAGAGTAAGATATGGCTGGCAGCTGTGGGTGGGTATACTTTAGGCTGTTAGTAACTAGTAATTAACAGACTTTTTATTGATTTATTACCTTCGCCATCCAAGCATGAGGTTATATTTTGCCCCTGTTTGTTTGTTGTCTGTTAGCAAGATAACTCAAACAGTTATGTACAGAATTGGACAACACCAGGGGACCTTTTGGTGTAGCAGAGGTATGCACTCTTCTGAGCGCCCTCGACTTCAAAAAACATTTGCTGGGAATTCTGAAGATTCCGGAGCAGGAAGGAGTCGGCCTCTTGCTCAAGGCTTTCCATACAGGCAAGATGTGGACATTTTGTGAGGGCAGGATGTTGTAGTGGTTTGCTGGTACTGGGATCACAGCAAACCACTACAACATCCTGCCTTCAAACAATGCTTATACTGTGCACATCTCACTTCACACAAACCAGGGACCAGAGGGAGGTCTGACCTCGCAAAGTAATCCCACTTGTCCACATCGATGCCGTTCCTTTTGTTGGCCACGATCTCGTACAGGAAAGACTTTTCCTCTGGACGGCCTTTGTATTGCCACTGTAGAGGCAGAGGAAAAGGTCAAGAGGCAAACAGAAATAGAACATTGTGGTTGCTTCACAGGAATCTATCTAATTAGAGGTTTTGAGCGACTAGGAGGTTTTAGAAGGCTATACTGTTCTTAAAGTTGGGGTGAACTACTTTTTGTAGATACTGCACTTTTTATAAACTGCTGTGTGGGAGTGGGTGTGGTTGGTGTCTGGGCCAGAGACACTGATTAAAGTCTGGTTGAAGCAGCCTCACCTGGCCCAGTCAGACTGATTAGAGTCTGGTTGAAGCAGCCTCACCTGACCCCAGTCAGGCTGATTAGAGTCTGGTTGAAGCAGCCTCACCTGGCCCAGTCAGACTGAGTAGGCTCTATGGGTGGTGAGGCTGCAGACCTGTGGGTCCTTGGTAATCAAGGCCTACAGGTCAAACCAGCTACCACCACACACAGCATGAGCGCTAGCATGTTCCATCTGCTCTGTTTGTTTAAACAGTCTCACCCATACAATAAACCAGATAACTCGTCTCACTGTGTGTCCTTATCGTCGGGCGGAGCCCAAAGAAGCCACTTCAGTCCCAGGGGAGATCCCCTGGGACTGCTCTTGGCCTCACTTGTAGCCTCGCCTGCCAAAGGACCAACAGGTACCCACCACACTGTTGGGAGCGTGACTGGAGTCCAGCGGGCCAGCGATCTGCTCCTTGATGAAGACAAGATCCTCCTCCAGCACCAGGCCGTGCTCCTCCATGACCGGCTTCAGCCCGTTATCTTCCACCAGATAGTCAAACATGGCCAGAGATGCGATCTCGTGCTGCAGTGACACACAGATAGGATTCAACCCACAGTTCAAACACCACGCAACACACACTTTCCACAAGCTTGTATCAACTAGTTGGTTGATACAAGCTTCATCTTATTCACACTCCTGTTGACAGAGCTGCAGTCACAAGCCACACACTGACCCTTTAACAGCCACCCTTATCAGCTGGAACATGACTACTAGATAGTACTTCATGTGGTGTGCTTGTTGGTCAACCCATAAGCCTGATGTAGTCATAACATACCTAGTGTGTATGCAGATTCAGAGTTATGTCATGAGTAATGCAACCTTAGGATATGTAAATATAGAACAGCCTCCATGTAAAGCATGTTAACTAACTGCTGCCAAGACGGTTGGGGGACCAGGCAGTGGGATAAATATAGAAGCTATTCCAAATACTTCATAGTTGTTGGGCGACTAAAACACAGTAACACACTTTCAATACGTTTCCTTAACAGACCAATGAATAACAGGGAGCAAATAGTTTACTTCCATCTCATGCATTGTTATACTTTACTGTGTGTAAAGATTTAAGAGATTTGATTCTCAACAGACAGATACGCCATCGATCAGCTGTGAAAAACAGAGAATATGTGTTCCTGGTTGCCGGCTCCTGCCTTTAGACCATTGAGCTTCTCCCACTGCTCGCTCTTCCCTATTGTTAGCTTATCTTGCCCTCTGTCACCATTTGATTTTTCCCTCTCTGAAATCTCACCTACAGCACCTTTAATTTATCTTACTTAACCAGTTTTTAATTTCTAAATTGAGATAACAATTTGTTTTGCTTTCTGAAAGCTTCAACATAGTGTTGAAGCAAGTTTAGGAATGCTATAAAGGGTTTGTTTGGCCTGTTTTCAAGATAATGGGTCTGTGAAATGTCTTGGAGCAAGCAGCCAGGGAACACACACTGTAGTGTCCTTGAAGCAGCGAGTGAGAGGATCATCCAGTACCTTCCATTTGACTCCAGGACGTGCTTTAGGAATGAAATTCCCGTCAAACATATGAGAGAAAGGTCCATGTCCTGGTGAGGGAGAAATGGGTTTAGCATTATTTACCATCCCATCCTTGAAACCGGCAGTACTGGTTTCATTTAGACTCAAATTGATCCTGGCAGCTGGAGGACGTGTTAGGGTTAGGGTTGGCTCTAGTGACTCACCCAGATCGTGGCAGAGGCCTGCGATTTTAACACAGAGGATGTCTCTATGGGAGATGAGGAGCTCGGGCTGCCTGTCATTCAGAGCTTGCACCAGTCTGCCAGCCAGGTGCCCGACCCTGCAACCAGGAGAACCAGTTGAGACTAAAGGGGATCGCCCAGTTAGTCAAGTCAACTTTATTGTCACATCAAGTTATAAGCAATGGGTGAAAATCTTATGTGCAATACCCGACGACAGACAGCAAAAATAATAATATAATAAAAAAATATAAAACTGCATATATAAAATGCAATATATTGCAATATATTAGCACAGAAAAAGATATATATATATAAATCAATGTAATAAAATATACGTATATATGCTATACACCCTTGTTCAGCAGCCTGATGGCCTGACTGTGGAAGCTATCTCTAAGCCTATTTGTACGGCACTTGATACTGCGGTATCGCCTGCCTGACGGTAATAGTGAGTACAGTTCGTGGCTGGGGTGGGCAATGTCTTTATGATGCGTTTGGCCTTGGCCACGCACCGTTTGATGCATATATCCAGGAGGGAGGGAAGTTCACCTCCAACGATATACTGGGCCGTCTGCACCACCCTTTGAAGCGCTCTGCGCTAGAGTGCGGTGCAGTTCCAGTACCAGGCGGTGATACACCCTGTAAGAAAACTCTCGATGGTGCCGTTGTAGAATGTTCTCAGGGTGCGGGGGCCCATGCTGAATTTCCTCAGACGCCTGAGGAAATACAGGCGTTGTTGGGCCCTTTTCACCGCGTGTGTGGTGTGCGTGGACCATGTGAGGTCCTCGGAGATGTGCACGCCGAGGAACTTGAAGCCGCTGACCCTCTCTACTGCAACACCGTCGATGGAGATAGGGCCGTGCTCTCCTCTCTGCTTCCTGTAGTCCACGATCAGCTCCTTGGTCTTCTTGAAGTTGAGGGCGAGGCTGTTCTCCTGGCACCACTGATCCAACCTCCTCCCTGTAGGCTGTCTCGTCGTCGCCGGCGATCAGGCCCATCACTGTCGTGTCGTCAGCAAACTTGATGACGTTGTGCATAGTCATGCAGTCGTGGGTGTAGAGGGAGTAGAGGAGAGGGCTCAGCACGCATCCCTGGGGGGCTCCCGTGTTGAGGGTCAGTGGCTCTGAGGTGGTGCTGCCCATCCTCACCACCTGGCGGCGGTCCGACAGGAGGTCCAGTATCCAGCTGCACGTGGATGGGGGCACGCCTAGACCTCTAAGCTTGGTGTCGAGCTTGGCAGGAATTATCGTGTTGAATGCTGAGCTGTAGTCCACAAACAGCATCCGCACATAACAGTTCTTTCCCTCCAGGTGGGAAAGGGCAGTGTGGAGGGCCATGGCAATTGCGTCGTCCGTGGATCTGTTGTGACAATATGCAAATTGCCATGGGTCCAGCGTGGGAGGTAACACGGAGCAAATAAAGTCCTTGATCAACCTCTCGAAGCATTTGCTGACAATCGAGGTGAGGGCTACAGGTCTATAGTCATTCAGGCATGTTACCTTGGGTTGTTTAGGGACAGGCACGATGGTTGTTTAGGGACGATGGTGGACATCTTGAAGACCGCGGGAACAACAGCCTGGGACAGGGAGAGGTTGAAGATGTCTGCAAAGACTCCTGCCAACTGGTCTGCGCATGCTCTGAGGACACAGCCCGGGATGTCGTCGGGGCCTGCCGCCTTACGGATGTTCAACCGCTTGAAGATGCGGCGCACATTCGCCTCCGAGATGTTCAGCAGGCTCAGGCGGCGCTGGCTTCAACGGGCTGCCGTTCACGTCGAACAGAGCAAAAAAAGTATTTAGCTCTCCTGGGAGGGAGGTAGAGGAGTTCTCTACACAACTGGTTCTCCCTCTGAAGTTCGTTATCGTCTGTAACACCTGCCACATACCCCTTGCGTCGTGGCTCTTGAATTTCTCCACCACTCTGTCCTTGTACTCCCGCTTGGCAGTGACGATGGTCTTACAGAGGTCGAGGTCGGAACAACGTCATTCTATGCACTTCTTGATGAACCCGGTGACCGAGAACGCGTACTCGTTGATGTTATTGTGTCCCAGTCAGCGCGATCAAAACAATCCTGTAGCATAGAGTCCGATTGGTCCGACCAGCATTGGACCTCCCTCACAGCGATTGGTTGCTGCTTCAGTCTCTGCCTATAGGCGGGGAGCAGCTGGATAGAGCGGTGGTCTGATTTGCCGAACGGTGGGTGGAGGAGGGCCTTGTAGCCATCACGGAAGGGAGTGTAGCAGTGGTCGAGGATCCGCTCACCCCGTGTATTGCTCGTGTTGGTAGAACTTCGGGAGAACCTTCTTCAGGTTCGCCTTGTTGAAGTCCCCCACGATGAGAGCAGCCTCAGGGTGTGCCGACTTCTGTTCGCTGATAGCCCCATACAGTTCCTTCAGCGCTGTGTCCGTGTTGGCTTGTGGGGGAATGTAAACAGCGGTCACGGTTACCGCTGTAAACTCCCGAGGTAGCCAGAATGGACGGCACATAAGCATCAGGTACTCCAGGTCCGGGGAACAGAAAGACTTGAGGGGATGTACATGACTTTGGTTGCACCAAGATCTGTTTATCATGAGACATACACTCCCTCCACGATCTTTACCGGAGAGAGCCTTTATTCTGTCCGCCCGGTGGACGGAAAATCCCGTCGGCTCGATAGCTGCGTCGGTAACCCCCTCCGACATCCATGTCTCCGTAAGGCAGATGATACAATTGTCCTTAGTTTCCCGGTGGAATTGAATACGAGCCTGTAGCTCGCTTAACTTATTGTCCAGAGACTGTACATTAACCACTGTCGATCGGATCTCCAGAAGTGTGCAAAAGTCAGAAATGAACGTGCTGTTAACTTTCTGTACTAAGATAATCGTGATAAAAAGAATAAATAACAAAAAACTGCGTCGTCGTGTGGGAGCTCGCAACACAGCAGCCATCTCGTACGGCGCCATACTCACTATACTCTAATACTAATACTAGTTAAACTACTGCTACACAAACTAACAGCTTGCATTAATTTTCAAAAAGAGCAATGAACTAGGCCAGCATGCCTTACATTATTTTGGATTAATTAGGGCTAATCAGAGGTTTAATCGTAAAGAGGGTTTTTCCTCCTTACGCTAAAGTAGTTAGAATTGCAGCCGAGTACTGTGCATATCACATAGCCTTAGATTCAATAGGGATTCACTCATCAACACACAGTCCTACCCAATGGAATGCTCAAAGCGATTATGAGAAGCTCCGGGGAACACAAAGTACACTCCTCCGAGCTGCTTGATGTTCCTGAGTCTCTGGAACTGAGGAGTGTCTATGATCCTGATGAGGAGTGGGTGGACTTCAATGTGCCCATGGATGGGGTCATTAAACACCTGGAGGAGAGGACCACACACACACACACACATTCATCACACGTTTATTTTTTTAGATATATCCATATCTAAATACTGTTTAGCTGTTTATGGCTAAATGTTAGTACCTTGTTGGGCTCTGCTGCAAAATGCCAGAGCTTCCTCACCCAGTGCAGGATCTCCAGGCGGACACCCAGAGGCCTGGAGAAACACATCAAAACAACAATTGTAAGACCAACACATTTCATTCTGAAATATGACCATATACATGATTGAGTGATGCGTTTGTTTCATGCCAGACTTACTGAATACCAATCTGCTTCAAGTGTTCCTCAGTTAGATATCGGAGCCCAATGCCGGTTATTCCATGTTCTTTAAAACAAATAAAAAAAATGTAAACTATAGTGGAGATCCCGCTGCCTCATACATTAACAACGCCAACATACGGAAAAGACCCTCCAGGTCCATTAAGTCAACCATAACCAGTCAAACATGCCTCAATGATTATCGTCAAGTGGCTTTAACACCCATAGCCATGAAGTGCCTGGAGAAACGTATAGTTTCTGCAGGCATATGCGACATGAGCGACTCAGCGGCCCTCCAGCACCTAGACAGGAGGGACACCTACGTCAGACTGCTGTTCATTGACTACAGCTCGGCGTTCAACACCATCGTTCCCTCCAAGTTGGTCCTGAAACTGAGGGACCTAGGTCTGGGCGCCCCATCTGTAACTGGATTATGGACTTCCTGACGGGCAGGCCTCAAGTGGTGAAGATTGGAAACAACATCTCATCCTCTCTGGTCCTCAACACCGGAGCACCCCAAGGCTGCTGCCTCAGTCCCCGGCTGTACTCGCTGAACACACATGACTGTACTGCCACGCACAGCAAGAATCGGATTATCAAGTTTGCAGACGACACCACAGTCGGCCTGATAAGTGAGGGCGACGAAACGGAGTACAGAGATGAGGTTGTCCAGCTGACGCGATGGTGTGAGGACAACAGCCTCGCACTGAATGTCAGCAAGACTAAGGAGCTCATCGTGGACTTCAGGAGCCACCGGGGAACCCACTCCACCATCAGCCTGGACGGGACATCGTGGATTTCGTCTGCTGCTTTTGTTTCCTTGGGCTACAGATTTCCGTTGACCTGGCGTGGACCTGCAACACGGAGGTCATGCTGAAGAAGGCTCACCAGCGCCTCTATGCTCTGCGGTGCCTCATAAAAAGCAGAATAGGCCAGAGGTGGCTAGTGAACTTCTACCGTGGCACCGTAGAGAGCGTCCTGACGAGTGGCGTCACCGTGTGGTACGGAGACACCACTGAACAGGACAAGAAAGACCAGAGGGTCGTGAGGACGACAGAGAAGATCATCGGGGTGTGCACGTCCATGCATTGAGGAGATCTGTAGGACCAGATGTCGGAAGAAGGCCATCTCCATCATAAAGGACTGCAACCACCCTGGGCACCATCTCTTCTCCCCCCTACCGTCTGGTCGCCGGTTCCTCAGCATCCGTACAAGTACTACCAGGTTTAAGGATAGTTTTATCCACAGGCAGTGACCTACTGAACTGCTAGGAGTGCTGCCACTTTCACTTTCATAACATTGTAATTAACATTATCAACATAATTAACATAATTACATTATCATACTTTGCAAGACTTTCTGGACTCATCACAGTTACTGCACTGTACTGCACTGTATTCATGATGCTGCTGCACTACTGGCACTTTAAATGCTTTTAAAGATGTGTGTACATCCAACATTCAACACATGTACATATCATTTATCAGTCACTTTGTTGCTTTTTTTTGGTTTATTTTTATTGTACATATTATTTTTATTTGGATGGTATTGTTTTGGAGATGTATACTGAGGGAGGGAATGGGGAGTAGGCGTTTCAATTTTGAGTTGCAATTGGCCAATAAAATAACTTGTATCTCTTGTATCTTGTCCTCTGAGAGACGCTTCAGGTCTACTAAAAGTCAACCATAACCAGTCAGATCTGCTGTCCAAGACGCCTCAGGGCCATCCAGTCAACCATAACCAGTCAGACCTGCTGTCCTCTGAGACGCCTCAGGGCCATCCAGTCAACCATAACCAGTCAGACCTGCTGTCCTCTGAGACGCCTCAGGGCCATCCAGTCAACCATAACCAGTCAGACCTGCTGTCCTCTGAGACGCCTCAGGGCCATCCAGTCAACCATAACCAGTCAGACCTGCTGTCCTCTGAGACGCCTCAGAGCCATCCAGTCAACCATAACCAGTCAGATCTGCTGTCCTCTGAGACGCCTCAGGGCCATCCAGTCAACCATAACCAGTCAGACCTGCTGTCCTCTGAGACGCCTCAGGGCCATCCAGTCAACCATAACCAGTCAGATCTGCGGTCCTCTGAGACGCCTCAGGGCCATCCAGTCATGAACACTGTTAAACACTGCCCTAACTGTTCTAGGTTACAGCCAACTGAAAATCTGTACATTTTGTTTAGTTTTTAAATTATTATTATTAATATTTTTCTGCTTTCTAAGCCCTGTGAGGATCCAAACCTGGACTGGCAGGTTCAAGGACAGTTTTACCCACAGACTTTTAAAAGGACCAGGCTGTAGGATGAGATGTAGGGTTAACCTCCTCATCCTACAGCGGGTTATGTTGTTAGTTTGGTAAGTTTTAGATTGGGTGAGTTGTTAGATTGTAGGGTTGTTAGTAACTAACATGATCCTCATGATTAACATTGATATAAACATTATAATAACATGATCCTCATGAGAAACATGTTATTAACACGATTGTCCACCTGTAAACGTCCCGGTCCAGTCCTGGAGCCCCTTTCCCCGGAGGTACTCGCACGTCTCCCCGACGCCCCACCGCATGAAGTCGGCCTCCCCCCGCGGCACCACAGACACCCGCTTCTCCGGCGTTTTGAACGCATTGCCGTTGGCCTCGGACGAATCGTCTTCTCTCGGGCGCTTCCGCGGGTCCATGTTGATCCGACTGGTCGCCGACGGGTTTTTTCTGGGTGACTTTCTCTAAAGAAAGGGTCTCTTAAGCGATGCCTGGAGTTCAATTCCCAGCAGCGCCACCTCCACCACCGCCGTTACTCTTCGGCCGGTCAGATGACTAGCGCGCGCCCGACCAGGGCAGGAGCGGATACGACAAGAGCTGCGAGTGGGTTCGCCTCGGTCCGTCTCTGTCTGTCTCGTGATTGGCTGTCATCGTGGCCAGTAGGCGGGACGTCATTGCTGCGTTCAAGTCAAAAGGGACCAAACAAGATCCAATAAGGACGTCCTCGGAACAATAAATTAAATCTCGTAACCTGGCTACTAAACTCATCAGACTATCTAAAAGAGGAACAAAGAAAAGGAGATTGCGAGCAAATTTCAACTAAATCCTAAAGCATTTTGGAAACATGTCAAATCAAAAACAAAGTCAACCTGGCATTCCAGACCTACTGAGAGATGAAGAGAATACAGACATAGGAAAAGCCACATAAGATGAGGAAACATAAGAGATTCTTGCTCAATTCTACACTTCAGTTTCCGCCACAGAAGCAGAAGGACCCATACCAAGTCTGCCACAGCGAAAAACAAAGGGAAAGGTGTCAGTGTCACACATAGATCTCACTATTGAAAAAGTAATGATGAAACTACAGAAACTACAACCTAGTAAGTCCCATGGACCAGACAATAAACAAACTAAACAATAAAAAAACTAAACAAACAACTGTCAAAGCCTGTCATTTCACTGTTACAAGATACAAGATATGTATTGGCCATGTGTAAGTACATAGGAATGCTTACTTCCCATTCCCTACCGCAGTATACATCTTAAAAACACCATAAAAATAAAAATACAAATCCATCCATCCATCTTCTCCCGCTTATCCGTAATCGGGTCGCGGAGGTAGCATCTCCAGCAGGGGACTCCAAACTTCCCTCTCCCTGGCAACATGGACCAGCTCTCACTGGGGGATCCCGAGGCGTTCCCAGGCCAGTGTGGAGATGTAATCACCCCACCTGTACCTCGGTCTGCCCCGTGGTCTCCTCCCACCTGTACCTCGGTCTACCCCGTGGTCTCCTCCCACCTGTACCTCGGTCTGCCCCGTGGTCTCCTCCCACCTGTACCTCGGTCTGCCCCGTGGTCTCCTCCCACCTGTACCTCGGTCTGCCCCGTGGTCTCTTCCCACCTGTACCTCGGTCTGCCCCGTGGTCTCCTCCCACCTGTACCTCGGTCTGCCCCGTGGTCTCTTCCCACCTGTACCTCGGTCTGCCCCGTGGTCTCTTCCCACCTGTACCTCGGTCTGCCCCGTGGTCTCTTCCCACCTGTACCTCGGTCTGCCCCGTGGTCTCTTCCCACCTGTACCTCGGTCTGCCCCGTGGTCTCTTCCCACCTGTACCTCGGTCTGCCCCGTGGTCTCTTCCCACCTGTACCTCGGTCTGCCCCGTGGTCTCTTCCCACCTGTACCTCGGTCTGCCCCGTGGTCTCTTCCCACCTGTACCTCGGTCTGCCCCGTGGTCTCTTCCCACCTGGACCTCGGTCTGCCCCGTGGTCTCCTCCAGTGGCGTTTTCTCCCGGAGGCCAAGGGAAGCCAGGCTTCCCCTGTTTTTTCGGATTGTAGTTATAATTTTAATACATTTTAAAATTATAATTTTTTTAAAAATTCGGTAATTCTCCTTTGCTGTGTCACACAGCAAAGGAGAATTACCGAATTTTTTTTATTTTAATTTAAAAAATGTAGGAGAGACGGTCCGGCAGCAACACACAGCCTGTGTGTTGCTGCCGGACCGTCTCTCCCCCATTCTCATTGAGTATTTTACAAAGAGTGAAACAACAGCGCCCCCTAGATATTATGGTGAAATAGAGGAGGCCAGCCGAATGAGCTTCCCTTGGTGAAAAAAAAAATGGGGGATTGTCCCGGATTGACCAATCAGATGAGGCACGTCATGTCCCCCTGCCAACCTGTGATTGGTCAGGGCCATGCCAAGGGAGGCCAGAGACGGCTGGCCTCCCTTCAAGGGAATGGGATCCCTTGATCCCATTGGATCGATTTGAAGGGAATCCCTTGACTCACAAATCCAATCAAATCACATCAACATCAGTACGTAGTACTGTAACTGTCATCCTCGCCGTTTGATAGTATTAAGCATTATGGAGGGTGGAGATTTGGCGTACTTAATAAAAAACAACTTTACTAAACTTCCGCTACAGCAGCAACTAAAAATTAAATCAGATGACAGGCCCATGCCCACACTCGAGCTGTGTGCACAGAGGAAAAAGGGAGCGAATCGGACGTTCAATGAGGACAATTATGTCCGCACGGAGTGGCTAACTGGAAGCGCTGAACTTCAGCGTCTATTTTGCTGGCCATGTCTTCTTTTTGACAAGGATTCGTGCTCCCTGAACAATCCTTGGGCAACTTCAGGATTCATCGACCTTGCCAACCTGTCACGGGCAATTGAGAGGCACGGTAAATCAAAAAATCACATAGATTGTGCTGTGAAATTGAAGCTTTTTTATTCATTACCGAATCTGCACTGCGCATTGAGCGGCTGGTTATGCATTTGGGGGGGGGGGGGGGGGGGGAATGCTTAAATTAATAAGACGAGAGAGTTTTGGCTGGAGAGTGCGTGCGGACCTGTCGGTTAGATAACAGGCGTGTGCAAGTCCTGCATCTGTATGATACAACTGTGTAAAATGATACCGGGCGCTGTAATCACTCAACTGGTTACGTTATTGACCCAAAAAAAACTGGCTTCCCCTAAAATTTTCACCACGCCACGCTACTGGTCTCCTCCCACCTGTACCTCGGTCTGCCCCGTGGTGTCCTCCCACCTGTACCTCGGTCTGCCCCGTGGTCTCTTCCCAGTTGGATGTGCCTGGTAAACCTCCCTCGGGAGGCGACCAGGAAGCATCCTTACTAGATGAACCACCTCAACTGGCTCCTTTCTACGCCAAGGAGCAGCGGCTCTACTCCGAGTCAGTGACTGAGCTTCTCACCCTATCCCTCAGGGAGATACCAGCCACCCTCCTGAGGAAACTCATTTCGGCCGCTTGTATTCGCGATCTCGTCCTTTCGGTCATTACCCATTGTTCATGACCATAGGTGTGCATATGTACAATAAAATAAACAAAAAAAGAGCAGCAAAATGACTAAAATTATATGTACATGTTTTTTTTTATTCGTTTTTTTTTTTACAAAAACCTTTCAAAAGCATTTAAAGTGCCAGTAGTGCAGTAGCATCATGAATACAGTGCAGTAACTGTGATGAGTCCAGAAAGTCCAGCAAAGTATGACAGTGTAATGTTAATGACGTGTTATGAAAGTGAAAGTGGCAGCACTTCTAGCAGTTCAGTAGGTCACAGCCTGTGGGTAAAAACCATCCTTAAACCTGGTAGTCCTTAAGGTACGGATCACGACCAGATGGTAGGGGGGGAAGAGATTGTGCCCAGGGTGGTTGCAGTCCTTTATGATGGACATGGCCTTCTTCCGACATCTGGTCCTACAGATCTCCTGAATGCATGGAAGTGCACACCCGATGATCTTCTCTGTCGTCCTCACGACCCTCTGGATGTCTTTCTTGTCCTGTTCAGTGGTGTCTCCGTACCACACGGTGACGCCACTCCTCAGGACGCTCTCTACGGGGCCACGGTAGAAGTTCACTAGCCACCTCTGGCCTATTCTGCTTCTCCTGAGGCACCGCAGAGCATAGAGGCGCTGGTGTGTCTTCTTCAGCATGACCTCCGTGTTGCGTGTCCACGCCAGGTCATCAGGAAATCTGTAGTCCAAGGAAACGGAAGCAGCTGATGACTTCCACCGGTGTCCCGTCCAGGCTGATGGTGGAGTGGGGGCCCCGGTGGCTCCTAAAGTCCACAATGAGCTCCAAGCTGGTCCTGAAACTGAGAGACCTAGGTCTGGGCGCCCCCATCTGTAACTGGATTATGGACTTCCTGACACAATGCAGATTCCGCCCTGGTCGTGAAACAACGGGCCGGCTTTTCACTCTTGCAAGGATCCTGGAGGGCCTTGGGAGTATGCCCATCCGGTCTACATGTGTTTTGTGGATTTGGAGAAGTCATATGATCGGGTCCCTCGGGAAATCCTGTGGGGGGTGCTGTGGGAGTACGGGGTGCGGGGGTCACTGTTGAGGGCCATCCAATCTCTCTACTCCCAAAGCAAGAGCTGTGTCCGGATTCTCGGTAGTAAGGAGGGTGGTTGGTACCTCCCTTAGGGATAGGGGGAGAAGCTCAGTAGAGCCAGAGTAGAGCCGCTGCTCCTTCACATAGAAAGGAGCCAGTTGAGGTGGTTCATCTAGTAAGGATGCTTCCTGGTCGCCTCCCGAGGGAGGTTTTCCAGGCACATCCAACTGGGAAGAGACCACGGGGCAGACCGAGGTCCAGGTGGGAAGAGACCACGGGACAGACCGAGGTACAGGTGGGGTGATTACATCTCCACACTGGCCTGGGAACGCCTCGGGATCACCTGAGATATATGGACAACAGACACGCATGTTGTTTATTTATTATTAGTATTTAGTATTTTCACCAGACATGGAGGGTGCATCTCTCTAGTCCCGACAACAATCACCGAACAGAGAAAACTGATTTTAGTAAATAACATCACAGGCCCACCTGATCCTTTCTCAGAACCATACTACATACTGTTACTGCCACCTGGTGGCTGGGGGTAATATAGGGTTGTAAAGAAACGGTCTGGTGTAGGAGAGATTTAAGCTGGTGGACAGAGAGATGAGATGAGATAAGATAGCATCTCCTAGAAGCTGTGGACAGTTTTGGCAGATGTATAGTCGTAGATGTATCTGACTTTCCTAGATATGTAGACCTATTCCACACACACACACACACCACACCACACACCACCACACACACACCACACCACACACACACACACACACACACACCCACCT
>CM051013.1:744313-756813 GCA_027704905.1 Muraenolepis orangiensis | reverse complement strand
AGCAGGTGTCACCAAAGTGTTTCCCTAAGGTGTGTTTTCTCTTCTGTAGCACAAAGGTTCACAATAAATCATTTATATGCGTATAAACATTCACTTGGAGAGGTCTTTTATGCATACAAATCATTAACCCCACTTTCACTTCCAGGGTTGTGACACGGACCACTCGGTCAAGCAGTGAAGTACCTGAGGCCTCTCCTGTCTGTGTGCAGAGCACTCACCAACCCCCTCAAGTATCACAGTGTGTGTGTGTGTCTCTCTCTCTCTCTCTCTCTCTCTCTCTCTCTCTCTCTCTCTCTCTCTCTCTCTCTCTCTCTCTCTCTCTCTCTCTCTCTCTCTCTCTCTCTCTTCCACTCAAATCCTCAAAGCCTATATATTTACACAATATAGCCTTTTGAAATGGTACTCTTTAAAGTGAGAGAGGGGTGGGGAGTGGGAGAGAGAGAGAGAGAGAGAGAGAGAGAGAGAGAGAGAGAGAGAGAGAGAGAGAGAGAGAGAGAGGGTCAAAGATGAACAGCAAATCCGTGACACCACCCAGGGAGATGTCACGGAGACAGCACTTGGAGGGTAAATGGGAGTAAGTTAACAATTGATTGCTTCAGGATGTGGCCCTCACACAGCCCCCACACGGCCCCCACACGGCCCCCACATAACCCCCACAGGGCCCCCACACGGCCCCCACAGGGCCCCCGCACGGCCCCCACACAGCCCCCACACGGCCCCCGCACGGCCCCCACAGGGCCCCCACACGGCCCCCACACGGAACCCACACGGAACCCACATGGCCCCCACAGGGCCCCCACACGGAACCCACACGGCCCCCACAGGGCCCCCACAGGGCCCCCACACGGCCCCCACAGGGCCCCCACAGAACACCGTCGCTTTAGGGAAAAGGACCACAATGCATTCTGTAAGCGCTGCAATTTGGATCTTGCTTCGCTGGCTCTCCTGGCCTTTCACTTTAAAGTGACTTTGTATAAAAGCGATGACTGAATGTAAATGTTCTTGTGAATGTAAATACCAAAGTTACTTCAACTCAAGACATTCCAAAGCAAATATTTAACCTTTCACTTGACACAAAATGAACGCCATGCACCGTGTATATTATTGAATTGTTTTGCCAAAAGGCTTTCCATACAAGCCATGAAGTCATTTGTTCCAATGGAAGAGGTTTCAATATTCATATCAAGTGCTTCATGGTCCCTGAGTGTTTAACAGAGGTGACTTTGGCTAAATAAAAATGAACATCTTAACATCTCAACATAACAGTCTTTTGAATGATTTGAACCCTTCTGCAAACCCTGTTACAGTTCAGGAACTGAGAAGCAGGAACCAGACACATTGTTTGGCTGGTGTTCTGGCCGTGTATGTGGATTCTGGTTCCGCCATAGTCCACTCTAGGAGCAGAATCTTTCTTTTTCATTTAGCGGCCATCTTGGTTCTGAACGCCAGCCGGGCGGGGAACCAAGATGGCCGCTACGCGATTAAGCCAATGATGCACAAGCTGCAGCCTCTTGGTCATGGGAACAGTCACTAAGGGCACAGCAATAATGAACATGTATGATGGGATGTTGACTGGTTCCTGTTTGAGCTTCCCTTCATTAGGGGCCCTGGTTGTTCTTATTAAAGGCCAGAAAACAGCATGGTCTAATTCAGGATCAGATGGACACGTGTTGGTGCTGGTCTGAACCAGGTGGACTGAACCAGGTGATCTGAACCAGGTGATCTGAACCAGGTGGTCTGAACCAGGTGAACTAAACCAGGTGGTCTGAACCAGGTGATCTGAACCAGGTGGACTGAACCAGGTGGTCTGAACCAGGTGGACTGAACCAGGTGATCTGAACCAGGTGAACTAAACCAGGTGGTCTGAACCAGGTGGACTGAACCAGGTGATCTGAACCTGGTGGTCTGAACCAGGTGATCTGAACCAGGTGGACTGAACCAGGTGGTCTGAACCAGGTGGACTGAACCAGGTGGTCTGAACCAGGTGATCTGAACCAGGTGGTCTGAACCAGGTGATCTAAACCAGGTGATCTGAACCAGGTGGGCTTGGCCAGGTTGTCTGTCTAAAGATAACCAAACCCGTTTTAAAGAGGTTAAACTTTGGTTTCAACACCTTAGGTCGGTATCGGGGGTTGGACTATGGCTGTGGTCTGGGTCTGGGTCTGGGTCGGGGATGGACTAGGTCTGGGTCTGGGTTTAGGTCTGGGTCGGGGGTTGGACTACGGCTGTGGTCTGGATCTGGGTCGAAGTCGGGGTTGGACTAGGTCTGGGTCTGGGTCTGGGTTTAGGTCTGGGACGGAGGGATGGACTAGGTCTGGGTCGGGGGATGGACTAGGTCTGGGTCTGGGTTTAGGTCTGGGTCAGAGGGATGGACTAGGTCTGGGTCTGGGTCTGGGTCGATGTCGGGGTTGGACTAGGTCTGGGTCGGGGTCGGGTTTGCGGTTGGACTACGGCTGTGGCGGATCACCGGTGTCTTGTACTTGTTCAAGATAGCCTATCAGTGGTTTCTCCTCGAGTTAATCATCGCTGGACGTGGAGCACAAGAGCTGCACTTAAAAACCTGCTAGCTTGGGGAAGCGAGACGTGGGGTTATATAGGGAGACACTCACACAACCACACGCTCCATCAGCCTGGAATACAGACACTCATATTATTAGACCTTACTAGATCTTATTATTAGAATTCAACAGACTTTCTCTTCTGATGTTAGTTGTCTCCTTCTTCTGGATGGTTTGTTTTTTTTGGTTTGAACTTTGAGTATATCTTCTGGAAAGAAGACAAGGGACAGATGATGGAGGAAGACTCTCCTTCCGGGGAATTCTGTGTCCAGCGGAAGGTTCTGGTCGACTCAGCTCTGGACCAGTTGGGCCGCAGGAGGACCACTTCCACCGGGCCGCCGCTGACCGAGCGGGTCAAGAACTCTCTCCGGTAAGGACCGGAACCACACACGCATCAACAGAGGGTTCTCAATCCAACAGAAACTAAGCTCATATTCAGAAGGATTGGTGATTTTGGCCGATATTGCAAAGTAAATAAAACAATAAGCCGTGCATTACTAGGACACCACTTTGACTGTCCCAGTAATATAATCATTAACCTACTGCCTTTTATCTAGCCTATTTTGATATATTTGTATTTATTTGTAATTATTAGTAATTGATTTAATTTTATGATTTCACGATAATGCGGAACATCCTAGCCTATCCTAGAAATATTTAAGCAGCATTAAAAACATAATACATTCCAATAATATTTTCATAGCGAAACAGGCCCATCATTTCAATACATTATTCTTGAAAATTCCAATTCCCCTAACATAACATAACAGCATCAATCATTGAAAACCCAACCATATTAATTCAAGATTCATGAACTTTATTTCTCACATACACATACAGGATATTAGATTAGATTAGATTCCAATTTATTGTCATTGCAGCACAAGTTCAGTACAGCGAAAATAATTGTTCATCTAACCAGAGTGTAAATGTTGCAGTAAAGTGCACGGATATATATAATGTACAGTTTACAGTTGCTAAAAGACAGTCTACTAGGTATTAAATGGGATATGAGCATAATAACAGGTAAGTTAGTATTAGTGAGGTAGTGATCAGGGGTATGCAATTATTGAAAGCAGGATAAATACATATAAATATATATACAAGGTAGTGAGCATATATAAATGTATATACAAGGTAGTGAGCATATATAAATATATATACAAGGTAGTGAGCATATATAAATGTATATACAAGGTAGTGAGCATATATAAATGTATATACAAGGTAGTGAGCATATATAAATATATATACAAGGTAGTGAGCATATATAAATGTATATACAAGGTAGTGAGCATATATAAATGTATATACAAGGTAGTGAGCATATATAAATATATATACAAGGTAGTGAGCATATATAAATGTATATACAAGGTAGTGAGCATATATAAATGTATATACAAGGTAGTGAGCATATATAAATGTATATACAAGGTAGTGAGCATATATAAATGTGTATACAAGGTAGTGAGCATATATAAATGTATATACAAGGTAGTGAGCATATATAAATGTGTATACAAGGTAGTGAGCATATATAAATGTGTATACAGGAGTATACAAGTGTCAGTGTCATGCAGAAATTGTGCAAAAAAAACAACTTGAATAAACTATGTATTTACAAATATATAAAAGTCAATACAACAGTATTTACAAAATATATTGGTGATAAAGCCTCTCATACATTTAATAATGTTATCATTGTTGATTCAATGTGATTAATGAGCCAATAGTCCACCACTCCCACCCTCCATGGAGTGGATGTCCTGGTACCCTGAACGGCCCTTCATCAATAGACAATACAACCACACACTTCCTACACATCCGTTACATTTACAACATTACCAGTCATTTAATGGACCACAGCTCCTCAGTGTCCTGATTCTTCAGACATGGTTCATCAATAAACCAGCCATGCTCCTAGTAATCATTTTTCATCAGTTAAGTATAAGAATGAACAGATACAGAGGGTCAAGCTTTAGGGCAGTTAGCTATTAGTAGTATTCACCCTGAGCCCCTAAAGCCTCCTGGAAACATCCTCTTCTGTTACACATTGGGCCTCTGCACTCTGTGTGCACTCTGTGTGCACAGCTGAGTCCCATTGTTCAAGCTGAGTCCTCTCAGCCTCCAGCTGACCTCCTCAGCCTCCAGCTGACCTCCTCAGCCTCCAGCTGATAAACACCTCTCCATTTTCTCTCCAAAACAACTTTCTAAAACCAAGATCGCTCCCCCACACTATTGGTGGGGGTGGCACATACCAACTGACTGACTTACTGACTGGCTGGCCGGCTGGCTGACTGACTGACTGACTGATTGCTTGATGGTCGGTCTGACTGACTGACTGACTGACTGGTTGACTGTTTGATTGTTTGTCTGACTGACTGACTGACTGACTGGCTGGCTGTCTGTCTGACTGTCTGTCTGACTGGCTGGCTGACTGATGGATCTCTATTCTGCTGGGTACCTTCTCAAGGTTTCATCCTGGATAATTGATAAGGGCCTCACAGATGAAATGGACTTGACAGACTGACGTGAACCTGAGGACCCAGGATGAGCAACAACATTGTGTGAATGGGAATATACTTTTTGATCACAAAACCTTTTTTGAATGACCTCCTTGTGATTTGTATCTTCCTCCTCCCCCACCTCCTCCCCCTCCCCCTTTTCCTCCCCCTCCTCCTCCTGGGCCTCATCCTTCTCGTCCTCGTCCCCCTCCTCCTCCTCCCCCCCTCCCTCCAGGTGTTCTGTTCCCAGGCTGAAGAGGACAGTGTTGAGATGTGTTCCGGTTCTCTCCTGGCTTCCTCAGTACTCCTTCAAGGAGAACGCAGTCGGGGACGTTGTCTCCGGCCTGAGTGTTGGCATCATGCATCTACCACAAGGTGTGTGTGTGTGTGTGTGCGTGCGTGCCTGTGCGTGTGTGTGTGCATGTGTGTGTGTGTGCGCGTGCGTGCGTGTGTGTGCAGTATCTAACTGCTGGTGTGCTGGTGGTCCTCTCCAGGTATGGCCTACGCCCTCCTGGCCTCTCTGACCCCGGTGTTCGGTCTGTACACGTCCCTCTACCCCGTCCTGGTCTACTTCATCTTTGGAACCTCCAGACACATCTCCATCGGTAACACAGAAGAGGGGAGACCGGGGAGAACGGGGAGACCTTCGAGATTGGGACTTTAGATCAAGATGACAGATGGCGTTCTGTTTCACTCACCCATTCGTGTGTGTGTGTGTGTGTGTGTGTGTGTGTGTGTGTGTGTGTGTGTGTGTGTGTGTGTGTGTGTTCCAGGTACGTTTGCGGTGGTCAGCATCATGGTGGGCACTGTGACGGAGAAGTTCGGTCCAGATGCTCTCTTTCTGGTGAAGAACGGGACCAACGGCACCGGGGTCCTGGACGTTGAGGCCCGGGACGCATACCGGGTCCAGATAGCCTGCGCACTCACCGCCGTAGTCGGGGTCCTCCAGGTACACCTCAGGTCGTCCTCAGGGTCCTCAGGTCGTCCTCAGGGTCGTCCTCAGGGTCGTCCTCAGGGTCGTCCTCCGGGTCGTCCAGGTCCACCTCAGGCCCTTTGAAGGCAGGAGGTTTCGCAAATGGGAAGAAATGATAACTAATATAATATTGTCAATGTTGTAGATATCCTAATATATAATATCAATCTTATTTTATTAGTCTAGGCCTTAATCACAGTACCAGTCTCAAAGGGCTTCACAGGCCTCATGTTCAACACCCCCCAAACCCCTAGCCCCGCCCCCGTAGCCCCGCCCCCTATCCCCGCCCCCTTATCCCACCCCCCTTAGCCCCGCCCCCAAAGGTACAAATAGTCAAATGACAATCAAATGATTGTGGTGCTGGCCGGTATCACAGCGGCACACTGGAGAACAGCAGCAGACTATGGTGCGCTATGGTTAGATTAGATTAGATTAGGTTAGGTTAGATTAGATTCGGTTAGATTAGGTTGTTGTTAGATTAGGTTACGTAAGGTTAGATTAAATTAGATTAGGTTAGATTAGATTAGGTTAGGTTAGATTAGATTAGGTTACATTCAAATTGATTGTCATTGCACAGCACAAGTAGCAGCGAAAATAATTTGGCATCTAACCAGAGTGAAAATGTTGCAGTAAAGTGCATGGTAATATAATATTTAAAGATTAGATGGGGTAGGGTGGACCGGGACCATGAAGAGAACCTCTAGTCTAGACCCTATCAGTCTGGTGATGAGATGGACCATGTAGAGAACCTCTAGTCTAGACCCTATCAGTCTGGTGATGAGATGGACCATGAAGAGAACCTCTAGTCTAGACCCTATCAGTCTGGTGATGAGATGGACCATGTAGAGAACCTCTAGTCTAGACCCTATCAGTCTGATGATGAGATGGACCATGTAGAGAACCTCTAGTCTAGTACCTATCAGTCTAATGATGGACCATGTAGAGAACCTCTAGTCTAGTACCTATCAGTCTAATGATGGACCATGTAGAGAACCTCTAGTCTAGTACCTATCAGTCTGGTGATGATGGACCATGTAGAGAACCTCTAGTCTAGACCCTATCAGTCTGATGATGATGGACCATGTAGAGAACCTCTAGTCTAGACCCTATCAGTCTGATGATGAGATGGACCATGTAGAGAACCTCTAGTCTAGTACCTATCAGTCTAATGATGGACCATGTAGAGAACCTCTAGTCTAGTACCTATCAGTCTAATGATGGACCATGTAGAGAACCTCTAGTCTAGTACCTATCAGTCTAATGATGGACCATGTAGAGAACCTCTAGTCTAGAACCTATCAGTCTGATGATGAGATGGACCATGTGGAGAAGGGCCAGGTGGTATTGTGTACATCGTCAAAATCAGTTTCTTGCTGTGACCGCAAGTCTCTGCCACGTGTCCTTGGTCTTTCTCCAGGTCCTGTTTGGTTTGGTGAGGTTTGGCTTCGTGGTCACCTACCTGTCCGAGCCACTGGTCCGAGGCTACACCACGGCCGTGGCGCTGCAGGTGCTGCTGTCTCAGCTGAAGTACGTGATCGGAGTGACCACCACTCGATACACCGGGCCTCTCTCTCAGGTTTATGTGAGTCACCAGTTTCCATCACTGCTCCTGTACCTATTTTAAAGTACCTGATATACACAAGAGACACATTTTCCATTGAAATGTAACTTCACAACAAGCAATGTTGTTGATGAACATGTATGACATTCAGCCACTCCCACCAGCGACTGATCACACTCACACCTGTTGCTTTCTCCTTCTTACTTCCTATTTCACAGTGAGTGAGACTCATGTCACGTGATGAATCTTTAATGTTAGAGCAAAATATGAACCAGTGTTCACCTGGTGTTGATCAGAAGATGAACCAGTGTTCACCTGGTGTTGATCAGAAGATGAACCAGTGTTCACCTGGTCTTGATCAGAAGATGAACCAGTGTTCACCTGGTCTTGATCAGAAGATGAACCAGTGTTCACCTGGTCTTGGTCCAGAGTGAAGCACCTTTAAAACTATGATTTCAACAGTTTGCGTACATGTCATCTTGGTGTGTTCTATTGTGGTCCATTATCATCATCATCTTCATCACCATCATCATCACCATCTTCATCATCATCATTATCATTATCAACATCCTCATCATCACCATCACCACCATCCTTATCACCATCCTCATATTCCTCCCTTGTCTCCTTGTCTCCTAGAGCTTGATCGACCTGTGCTCCCTGCTGCCCCAGACCAACCTGTCCACCCTGGTGGTCAGCGTGGTGTCTCTGGTGGTCCTCATCGTGGTCAAGGAGCTGAACGCCTGCTACAGGAGCAAGCTGCCCATGCCCGTGCCCATAGAACTCATCGTTGTACGTTTTGGTCTATTGTTTGATTATTCCTTCCCTCCTGCCTTCTTGTGCGTTTGCAAATGTAGGTATAACCACCAGGTGGCGCCACAGGGCCACCGTTTTACTCCAACATACACTTGGAACGTATTGATAATGACGTCATAAGTTTGTCTTTTAATTATTGAACAGTGTTATTAAAGTTATTATTTATGAAATCATTATTAAACATATTAATTATTACATGTAATTAATTAATAATTAAATGGTGGCTAGTAGTTCTTTTGTCTACCTGTTGAATGACCTTGTTGTGAGGTGTTTTGGACAAAAGCGCCTGCTAAATTAACGTAATATGTGTATTTATGTAACATTTCATGTAAAAATGTAATTGTATACAAAGTAAATGACAATAGCTTTCCTACGGCATTTATTCCACAGCTCATCGTAGCAACAGTCATCTCCTATTTCGTCCAACTAAGAATTCGTTATGAAGTGGACGTGGTGGGAGAGATTCCCAGTGGGTGAGTCAGTTACCTTCACTATCAGATAGAGTCAGTTACCCTCACTATAAGATAGAGTCAGTTACCCTCACTATAAGAAAGAGTCAGTTACCTTCACTATAAGAAAGAGTCAGTTACCCTCACTATAAGAAAGAGTCAGTTACCCTCACTATAAGAAAGAGTCAGTTACCTTCACTATAAGAAAGAGTCAGTTACCCTCACTATAAGAAAGAGTCAGTTACCTTCACTATAAGATAGTCAGTTCAACTTCACTATCAGATAGAGTCAGTTACCCTCACTATAAGAAAGAGTCAGTTACCCTCACTATAAGATAGTCAGTTCAACTTCACTATCAGATAGTCAGTTACCCTCACTATAAGAAAGTGTCAGTTACCCTCACTATAAGAAAGAGTCAGTTACCCTCACTATAAGATAGTCAGTTCAACTTCACTATCAGATAGTCAGTTACCCTCACTATAAGAAAGAGTCAGTTACCCTCACTATAAGAAAGAGTCAGTTACCTTCACTATAAGATAGTCAGTTCAACTTCACTATCAGATAGAGTCAGTTACCCTCACTATAAGAAACAGTCAGTTACCCTCACTATAAGAAAGAGTCAGTTACCCTCACTATAAGAAAGAGTCAGTTACCCTCACTATAAGAAAGAGTCAGTTACCCTCACTATAAGAAAGAGTCAGTTACCTTCACTATAAGATAGTCAGTTCAACTTCACTATAAGAAAGAGTCAGTTACCTTCACTATAAGAAAGAGTCAGTTACCTTCACTATAAGGTAGAGTCAGTTACCCTCACTATAATAAAGAGTCAGTTACCTACACTATAAGGTAGAGTCAGTTACCCTCACTATAATAAAGAGTCAGTTACCCTCACTATAAGATAGAGTCAGTTACCTTTACTATCAGATAGAGTCAGTTACCCTCACTATAAGAAAGAGTCAGTTACCTTTACTTTAAGATAGAGTCAGTTACCTTCACTATAAGATAGAGTCAGTTACCCTCACTATAAGATAGTCAGTTACCTTCACTATAAGATAGAGTCAGTTACCCTCACTATAAGATCTAGTCAGTTACCTTCACTAAAAGAAGAGTCAGTTACCTTCACTATAAGATAGTCAGTTACCTTTACTATAAGATAGAGTCAGTTACCCTCACTATAAGAAAGTCAGTTACCTTCACTTTAAGATAGAGTCAGTTACCTTCACTATAAGATAGTCAGTTACCCTCACTTTAAAATAGAGTCAGTTACCTTCACTATAAGAAAGAGTCAGTTATCTTCACTATAAGATAGTCAGTTACCTTTACTATAAGATAGAGTCGTTAACCTTCACTATAAGATAGAGTCAGTTACCCTCACTATAGGATAGAGTCAGTTATCTTCATTACATAATAGAGTCAGTTACCCTCACTATAAGGTATAGTCAGTTACCTTCACTATGAGAAAGAGTCAGTTACCTTCACTATAAGATAGTCAGTTACCTACACTATAAGATAGTCAGTAACCCTCAGTATAAGATAGTCAGTAACCCTCACTCTAAGTGTCACGGGTTAGGTTTGGACCCCAGAACTGCACACAGACACCAAGGCAGGTAGTGGTATTTATTAGGATAAATACCACACAGACAGGGGCAGGCAGAGACGTAGTGGGGGACGGGCGGTAGATCGGGAACCAGGCAGGGCGGCAGGTCCAGGGCGGCAGGGTCGGCAACGGGAAATCGGTCCGGAGGTAAACACTGAGAGTCTTGCATTAGTCAAGGAACAATCTGGCAAAGTATGTGCGGGTAGACTTAAATAGGCCGGCTGATTATCATGCGCTGCAGGTGTGGGGAAGAATGCGGGTTGACGCTGCCCCCTAGTGGAGGCAGGGTAATAGCCATTGTGACACTAAGATAGTCAGTTATCTTCACTTTAAGATAGAGTCAGTTACCTTCACTTTAAGATAGAGTCAGTTACCCTCACTATAAGATAGAGTCAGTTACCCTCACTATAAGATAGAGTCAGTTACCCTCACTATAAGATAGAATATTCTATCTTATAGTGAAGTTACTAGAAGAAGTTATCTTCACTATAATACCGTATTTTATAAAATACGGTATCCGCTTTTGCTTTCCCACTGCAGTATGCACATTCGCTCCCCAACTAGTGTGCGTTACCTAATCCTCCTTGGGGAGGTGGTTTGGATCCTGAAGTCACTAGTTAGAGTGCAAAGCAATCAAACTACTATGGGTTTCTCTTCCCGTTTGTGTGTGTGAACGGAATCTTTAATGCGCATTACTTTCACTTCACACAAAACTTACCAGTCTCCTAATTTAATGTGCATTCGCTTCACTATTGTGTGTGAACGAAAACCTGGAGTGCGCAGCGAATCGCGAATTAGAAGAGAGTGTGAACATAAATAGTGGATGACCCTCTCACCCCGACCACGGACTGTTGGCCCTCCTCCCCTCCGAGAGGCGCTATAGAAACCTCTGTTCCAAGTCAAGCAGCTTAGGAACAGCTTCTTCCCTCAGCTGTCATCTCCCTGAACTCTGGACCACGATGACAGCCCCCCCCCCCCCTGCTGCAACCCCCTAATGCCCAACCCCTGCTGCCCCCCCCCCTGCTGCTGCCCCCCCCCTGCTGCTGCCCCCCCCTGCTGCTGCCCCCCCCTGCTGCCCCCCCCCCTGCTGCTGCCCCCCCCCTGCTGCTGCCCCCCCCCTGCTGCTGCACCCCCCCCTGCTGCCCCCCCCCCTCTGCTGCACCCCCCCTGCTGCTGCCCCCCCTGCTGCCCCCCCCCTCTGCTGCCCCCCCCCTGCTGCTGCCCCCCCCTGCTGCCCCCCCCCCTCTGCTGCACCCCCCCTGCTGCTGCCCCCCCCTGCTGCTGCCCCCCCCCCTGCTGCTGCCCCCCCTGCTGCTGCCCCCCCCCCTGCTGCTGCCCCCCCTGCTGCTGCCCCCCCTGCTGCTGCTGCACCCCCCCTGCTGCTGCCCCCCCTGCTGCTGCCCCCCCCCCTGCTGCTGCCCCCCCTGCTGCTGCCCCCCCCTGCTGCTGCCCCCCCCTGCTGCTGCCCCCCCCTGCTGCTGCTGCACCCCCCCTGCTGCCCCCCCCCCCTCTGCTGCTGCCCCCCCCCCTGCTGCCCCCCCCCCCTCTGCTGCTGCCCCCCCCTGCTGCTGCTGCACCCCCCTGCCCCCCCCCCCCTGCTGCTGCCCCCCCCCTGCTCAACACCTATAGCAATCACCTCCAATGTCTCTGACTAACTGTAAAAAAATAAGAAAAAACAAAAAACAAACTGTAAAACAAACTGTATCAACTCCCCAATTAGTTAGTAAGGAGTCCATACCGTATTAGTTAGTAAGGAGTCCATACCGTATTAGTTAGTAAGGAGTCCATACCGTATTAGTTAGTAAGGAGTCCATACCGTATTAGTTAGTAAGGAGTCCATACCGTATTAGTTAGTAAGGAGTCCATACCGTATTAGTTAATAAGGAGTCCATACCGTATTAGTTAATAAGGGAGTCCATACCGTATTAGTTAGTAAGGAGTCCATACCGTATTAGTTAATAAGGAGTCCATACCGTATTAGTTAATAAGGAGTCCATACCGTATTAGTTAATAAGGAGTCCATACCGTATTAGTTAATA
>CM051013.1:651813-731813 GCA_027704905.1 Muraenolepis orangiensis | reverse complement strand
TATATGTAATATAAATGTATTATATGTTTTATATATGTAATATATATACACTATGTATTTCATATATCTAAATATATATATATATATATATATATATATATATATATATGTGTATATAACAGTAGTGAAGCGTCATGGCCTTCAAGGTATTCAGAGAAGACCCTGGAACTCTCAGATGGATTCGAATTAATTGTATTAATAAAATGTAATACAATTTAATAAAATGTTATTATATTATTATATATAAATGAGAATGGTATCTGTGTTGTTATGTGTTATATTACAGTTACGTTGATTTGTTTGTCTTTCTCGGTCCATGCACAACGCATTTGAGTGGTTTTGTGTTGGAAAACAATGAATCAACCAATCAGATATTTTTCTGGGTTGCTGGGAAGAATATCCTTCAACCAAAGTATTCCCGATGACTTTGGCCCTTAGACTGAATGAGAGCGTACGTTTGGATTGACAATTTGATCAACCAATCATATAATGATTTGTAGCCAATGGGCGTATTCTTTCAGATTGGGGGGGCAGTAGCTCAGTGGATAAGGACTTGGCTTGGGAGCCGCAAGGTCGCCGGTTCAAGACCCGGAAACACCAGGTTACTGCCTAAGTGCCCTTGAGCAAGGCACCCCCTACGCTGCTCCCCAGGCGCTGTACTAATGGCTGCCCACTGCTCCTAACACTAGGATGGGTCAAGATGCAGAGAAGTAATTTCCCTCGGGATAAAATAAGTAGTTAAAAATAAAAAAAAAAAAAAAAATAAAAAAAAAAGTTAAATTAAAACAGCTCAATAGGGAGCTAGAAGGTCTACTGGCTGGAGCGAGAGTGGATCTAGCGTAGTGCTACGTTTTTTCTACGTAGGTTTTTTACGTCAAAAAGGCAACAGGCCAAGTCAAGTTTATTGTCACTTCACAGTTTACACAAGTGAAAATTTTTTCACTTAAAAAATAAAATAAAAAATAGATAAAAATAGAATAAAAATATATAAAAGTAAAAAATAAAAATAAAAATGCAATTTATAAAATGCTAAATATCGGCACAGAAAAGGGCAATATGTATATATAAATCAATGTAATAAAATATACATTGTTATATGCTATATGCCCTTGTTCAGCAGTCTGATGGCCTGACTATGGAAGCTATCTCTAAGCCTATTTGTACGGCACTTGATACTGCGGTATCGCCTGCCTGACAGTAAAAGTGTGTACAGTTCGTGGCTGGGGTGGGCAATGTCTTTTATGATGCATTTGGCCTTGGCCACGCACCGCTGGTTGTATATATCCAGGAGGGAGGGGAGCTCACCTCCAACGATATATTGGGCCGTCCACACCACCCTTTGAAGCGCTCTGCGCTCGAGTGCGGTGCAGTTCCCGTACCGGGCGGTGATACACCCTGTAAGAACACTCTCGATGGTGCCGTTATAGAATGTTCTCAGGATGCGGGGGCCCATGCTGAATTTCTTCAGACGCCTCAGGAAATACAGGCGTTGTTGGGGCCTTTTCACCACGTGTGTGGTGTGCGTGGACCATGTGAGGTCATCGGAGATGTGCACGCCGAGGAACTTGAAGCTGCTGACCCTCTCTCCTGCAACACCGTCGATGGAGATAGGGCTGTGCTCTCCCCTCTGCTTCCTGAAGTCCACGATCAGCTCCTTGGTCTTCTTGACGTTGAGGGCGAGGCTGTTCTCCTGGCACCACTGCTCCAGCGATCCGACCTCCTCCCTGTAGGCTGTCTCGTTGTCGCCGGCGATCAGGCCAATCACTGTCGTGTCGTCAGCAAACTTGATGATGACGTTGGAGCTGTGCATAGCCATGCAGTCGTGGGTGTAGAGGGAGTAGAGGAGAGGGCTCAGCACGCATCCCTGGGGGGCTCCCGTATTGAGGGTCAGTGGCTCTGAGGTGGTGCTGCCCATCCTCACCACCTGGCGGCGGTCCGACAGGAGGTCCAGTATCCAGCTGCACGTGGATGGGGGCACGCCTAGACCTCTAAGCTTGGTGTCGAGCTTGGCAGGAACTATCGTGTTGAACGCTGAGCTGTAGTCCACAAACAGCATTTGCACATAACAGTTCTTTTCCTCCAGGTGGGAAAGGGCAGTGTGGAGGGCCATGGCAATTGTGTCGTCCGTGGATCTATTTTGATGATATGCAAATTGCCATGGGTCCAGCGTGGCAGGTAACACGGAGCAAATAAAGTCCTTGACTAACCTCTCGAAGCATTTGCTGACAATCGAGGTGAGGGCTACAGGTCTATAGTCATTCAGGCATGTTACCTTGGGTTGTTTAGGGACAGGCACGATGGTGGACATCTTGAAGACCGCAGGGACAACAGCCTGGGACAGGGAGAGGTTGAAGATGTCTGCAAAGACTCCTGCCAACTGGTCTGCGCATGCTCTGAGGACGCGGCCCGGGATGTCGTCGGGGCCTGCCGCCTTACGGATGTTCAGCCGCTTGAAGGTGCGGCGCACATCCGCCTCAGAGATGCTCAGCAGGCTGGTCTCCTCAGGCGGCGCTGGCTTCGGCGGGCTGCCGTTTACGTCGAACCGAGCAAAAAAAGTATTTAGCTCTCCTGGTAGGGAGGTAGAGGAGTTCTCTACACAACTGGTTCTCCCTCTGAAGTTTGTTATCGTCTGCAGCCCCTGCCACATACCCCTCGCATCATGGCTCTTGAATTTATCTTCCACTCTGTCCATACTTCCATACTCCCGCTTGGCAGTGACGATGGTCTTACGGAGGTCGTAACGGACTTTCTTATATTCCTCCGTATTCCCGGAGCCAAAGGCGGCGTTACGCGAGTGGAGGGATATATCCGTGTATATCCGAACCGACTTGGTCCGAACAACGTCATCTATGCACTTCTTGATGAAGCCGGTGACCGACGACGCGTACTCGTTGAAGGCGAAGATGATGTCGTTGCAGATTTATTGTCGGAACCATTTTCAAGACGATGTAAAGATGGACATTATTAAAAAAGGCCGTCCAACACCATGTTAGACCCCAACGAGACCGAAGAACCAAATGTGCCTGTCACGGCCTTTCTAAGGTTTCCAAGTTTTCTACTTCTGCAGGCCGTCGGCCTAGTGAGCTGGTCTGAATTTTTACGCACTTCCGACAATCCAGTAAAAGTAAAGTGATGTTTATTTCCAAGTTGAAGAATGATGATTGCAATGTTCCAAAATCTTACTGTATTCCAAGATGAATTGTCACAAAAAAGCATGAAAGTAAAAATGAAGTGAAGTGGTCAAAAAAGTGTATCGCGACCGTCACTAGCCCAGACATTTCTAACCCCGCATTCCCACATACTAACAGGCATTAATAGGCACTAATAGGCAACACCCGCGACATACAAATGATGAGTGGCCAATCCAAATCAAACGCAGCCAATCTACGTAATTGACACCCAAATTACCAATTGCCAAACGTGCAAGACAGAAAAGGAAAGAAATGTGCAGATACTACTACAAGACCAGATAACTCAAAATAGAAATTCCAATATAAAACTAATACTTTGAGACATAACAAAACAAAAATCACAATCATACGAAAACTATAGGATTTACCAAAATGGCTGCAACATTCCGGCCCCTAATTCTTGATTATCAAGCAATTAAATGATACATTAGCAGCCATACCAATACAAAACTCTTTATGCGAGATCAAATCTTTTAAATCAATTCATTCAAAGCATTACTAATTGCATGACGATAAACTGTTGCATACTTTCAATCAATACACATATCAAAATCAATTATTTTTTTTTTTTTTGAAAAATAGTCCATGGTGTCTTCAGGAAAAAATCCCCAAAAAAGGGCTTCAAAAAAGGTGCGAAAGTTCATAGTTCAAAGTTATACTAATGTAATATGGCGTGTATGCTTGTGTTCAAAAAGATGTATGTTGCATAATGAGGTGTAGAGCATATCAGTAAGTGAGTATCAGTGTACATGCAGAGTCAAGCATATGACTCAGTTCAAGGTAACCGCTCACTGCTGTCTTTACATTACCTCCATCAGAAGGCAGATTTTGTTGATGGGCTTCTCCAAGTTATTTGTTTGCGTCTTCACACGTACCCGCCGAACGAACCCTTGTGAGTCTGCCATTGCCTCAATGATGCGTCCAATGGGCCAAGAACTTCTCGGCGCCGATTCATCAACAACGAGGACCACATCTCCAACAGCGAAGTTCCTGCGAGTCCTATTCCATTTGTGCCGCTCTTGCAGCGTGGGCAAGTACTCCTTCACCCACCTTCTCCAAAACAAGTCCGCAATGTATTGGACTTGCCGCCAACGTCTCCGGATGTAGAGGTCCTCTTTCCGGAACAATCCAGGTGGTAGGATGGGCTTGACCTTTAGCTGAAGTAAGTGGTTAGGAGTTAACGCTTCAATATCATTTGGATCATCAGACGAGGGCGTGATTGGACGGTCATTCAATATGGATTCTACCTCACAGAACACTGTCTGCAAAGCCTCGTCATCCAAGATTTGTTGTTTTACAACTGAGCATAACACCCTCTTTGCCTCCTGCACCAAGCGCTCCCACACACCTCCGTGATGGGGGCCATGTGGGGGGTTAAACATCCATTTTATTCCATCTTGCATTAAATTACTCTGAATTTTGCTTTGATTCAGTTCAGAAATGGCTTGCTTTAACTCACGGTTGGAGCTTACGAAGTTGGTCCCATTGTCGGAGCGGATCTCCTTGACTTGTCCTCTGCGGCAGATGAACCTTCTGATGGCATTTATACAGGAATCTGTATCAAGGGAAAACGCAACCTCCAGGTGGACTGCTCGACAGGTTAGACATGTAAATAGGACACCGTATCTTTTGGCAAGGCTTCTGCCCCTCTTTACTTCTAATGGCCCAAAGTAGTCTACACCTACATGTGTAAATGGAGGGTGATCAGCTGCAATTCTGTCAACAGGAAGATCAGCCATTTTTTGCATACCTGGCTTTTGTCGCTGTCGCTGGCACGTCATGCACTCCCTGATGATTTTTCTAGCTGCCGAGTTGGCTTGAGGGATCCAGTACTGACGGCGCAGCGTAGACAGCATGTGATTCCTTCCCCTATGGCCAATCTTTTCGTGTACGTACTGTAGAATGAGCTTTGAGACGTGACTGTTTTTCGGCAGAATTGCAGGGTGCTTTGCTTCTTCAGGCAAGGCTGCCTTGCTTAGCCTACCACCTACTCTCAAAACGCCATCGTTGACAACTGGATCGAGCTTGTACAGACGGCTTGACTTCTTCACAACACTAGAATGCAATGCTGTCATTTCGTCTCCATAATGCAACTTCTGTACAAAGCATATTATGGCCTCCTCGGCCAAAGCCAAGTCATCAGCTGACAGCTGTGAGTTCAATTGTTTTTCATGCTTAGCACAAACATTACCATTTGTTGTGCACTTTTGTTTTTTCTCTTTTACTTGCTGCTGGAGCTTTTCTTTAAGCTTTAAAAACCATGCCACAGCTCTTTTGAGTTTTGTCCAACTAGAGTAATAAGTCAATAGCTTGTTGGTGGGACACATTTCCTGCTCCAACACGGCCGCACAAGACTTACGCTCTTCTCTCACCTCAGGGTCATCCTCTAGGGGGACAGATGTTTCATTCATGGTTGCAGGCCACTGACACTGAGCTTTTGTCAGAAACTCCGGTCCGCTGATCCAGGTTGAGTTGAGGAAAGGGCCTACTTTCATGCCCCGAGAGGCTACATCTGCAGGGTTCAGCTTGGAGCTGATGTATCTCCACTGTGTGACTTCTGACAAAGCCCTAATGGTTGACACCCGATTAGCTACATAGGTTTTGAACCGTGAAGTTGTGTTGGCGATGTACTTTAGGACAGTTGTGCTATCTGACCAAAAGACTGACTGGCTTAGGCTGAGCTCCAGTTGAGCTGAGAGCATCTTGTCTATACGAGCAGCTACAACAGCAGCTGCAAGTTCCAAGCGTGGTATGGTTACTTGTTTAAGGGGTGCTACTCTTGCTTTCCCAAGAACAAATGCTACACTCACTTCTTGCCTGCTGTTAGACAGCCTAAGATACGACACAGCACCAAAACCAACTTCACTTGCATCACAAAAGTGATGTAACTGAGCTTCTGTTACCTCTCCAAAGCCTTTGGGTGTGAAGCATCTACTTACGCTAAATGTGTCAAGCAGAACCAAGTCATCCATCCATCTTTTCCATTCTTGTGCCATCTCCACTGGTACTGCTTCATCCCAGCCAAACTTCATCTTACACAGACATTGTAGAATTTGCTTTGCAGTAAGAATGACTGGAGCCAGAAACCCCAAGGGGTCATAAATGGAACTTACGGCAGACAAAATGCCACGTCTCGTCAGCGGCTTGTGCTTGTCGGTGACGCTGAACGTGAAGACGTCGTCTTCCACATCCCACTGGACTCCCAGAGCTCTTTCCAAGGGAAGCTGGTCACGGCTGAGGTCCAGGGTCTTTATCCCTTTGGCACGGTTTTCCTGCGGGATCTGGGAAAGAACGGTGCGCTCATTGCAGACCCACTTGTTGAGCCTGAATCCACCTCTGGCACACACCTCTGTAAGTTGCTGGTAAAGAGAGATGGCCTGCTGTACAGAACTCACAGATTTAAGACAGTCATCGACATAGAAATTATTCCTGATTGTATTTATGACTTCATCTGGATACAGACCTTGGTTGTCGTCAGCAGTTTTTAACAGAGCATATGTGGCACAGCTGGGAGAGGACACTGCTCCAAAGATGTGGACCAACATTCTGTGCTCGGCAAGATCTTTGGTGAGGTCGCCATCAGGCCACCAGAGGAACCGCAGGTAGTTCACATGCTCCTCAGCCACTCTCACTTGATGGAACATACCTTTGATATCAGTCATCATTACAATTGGCCCTTGGCGAAAGCGGATGAGAACGCCTAGCAATGTGTTCGTCAAGTCTGGCCCTTGCAAAAGCTCTTTGTTCAGTGAAGTTCCAGCATAGGTTGAGGCACAATCAAACACAACACGCAATGTTTTCTTTTGTGGGTGGTAGACACCATGATGCGGTACATACCACACTTTTCCTTCCTCATGTTTCAGCTGGTCATGCGGGATCACTTCCGAATGGTTTTCGGCACTGACATTTCTCATGAATTCTCTGTAATCTTCAAAGAATGATGGGTCTTTGTTGAATCTTTTTAGCAGATATTGCGCCCTCTGCTGAGCCACCTGCTTGTTATTGGGCATACTGACCTCAGGATTACGAAACGGCAATTCTAAGTGGTAATGGCCATCCTTTAGCACAGCAGAGTTTGACATTATATCCATAAACTGTTTATCCTCCACAGACTTTTCAGTTTCTTCTCCACAGTTGTGCTCCACAAAATCCTGATTATACTGCCTGACGAACATTTCTTCTAACTCACTAATAGAGATGCGGTTCACAAGAACAGACGCAACCCCAATCCCAGCACCATCTAAGGTATGATTGAGTGGACCATTAATGACCCACCCAAGTCGAGTTTGCACAGCATAAGGCCCATTACCCTCACTGTTAACAATTTTCCACGGTTCCAATGCTTTTGGACAATTAACACCAATAAGAAGCCCAATGCCTGCATTAATTGGCGTTAGCTCAACATCCTTCAAGTAGGGCCAGTTTCTTATCTGTTCCTCTTTAGGAATGTTTTCTTGGGTGACTGGGACTGATTTTTGAGTATAAACATCGGGCAGTTTAAGGTAAGTGTCATCATGGATGGCAGCTACTTCTAATCCAGAAATTTTAAAGCAACTTACTGGCTTTTCTTGACCCATGGTTTTGAGCATGATTTCCACCTTTTTTCCTTTTCCATGTAGCTGGGTCATCAGTGCTTCTGTGCAGAAGGTTGCCGTGCTGCCCGGGTCGAGGAAGGCGTAGGTTTGAATGATTTTGGTTCCCTTGTCCAACTTCACCTTCACAGGAACAACAGACAGCGCACATTCTCTCGCTCCGGCCCCATTGTGACATCCAGCGTCTTTTCCAGCATCTAAGGAGACTAAAGCATTCTGGAGACATTCATCTGGCTTTGAGGTGGCTTGTGGGGTTTCTATGTGAAGAACAGTTGGATGGTTCTTTAGACATGTTTGGCATGACAAACGTTTGGGACAGCTCTTACTCATGTGTCCTTTCACTAGGCAACCAAAACACAAACCCTTGCTCTTGATAAACTCCACCTTTTCCTTGTTAGGTCTCTGTTTGAATGAATCACACCGATCAATTGAATGTTTTTTGTCACAGAAAAGACAATCGTTTTGAACTGCATTTCCTTTTTCAGGTCTTGACTGGTTACGACTAGACAGGAGCTTACCATTGGTCTGTTCTGAGGCAGGAACAACAGAAGTAGCAAAGTTGGCTTTGGGTTTGTAAACTGGTGTTGTGGTTTTAGCAGTTACCCTTTCCTTTGTGTTCTGAGCCTCTCCGTAGACGGGATCCAAAGCAGCTTTTACTTGCTTCTCCAAAAACTCCAGGAGGTCTCGGAGTGTTGGCCTTCGGTCACGCTTTTCATCGATGTTGACGACTGCCCCTCGCCATCTATCCCGCAATCTGAAAGGCAGCTTAGACACAAGAACTTTCATATTCGTAGCATTTTCCAGCTCATCAACAAAACCAGCTTCGTTCATGGTGTTAAAACAACTTCTTAAAAACAGTGCATAAGCTCTTAATGCATAAGCGTCATCTGGTTTGATAATGGACCAATTCAGTGCCTTGTCAACGAATGCAGATGTTATTCTTACTCTGTTTCCAAAGTTCAATTCAAGCTGTTTCTTTGCTTCAGTATATGCAGTTTGTGGCTGCATGTGCATGCAGCTTTGCACCAGATTCTTCGGCTGACCTGTGGTAAATTGCTCTAAGTAGTACAGTCGATCTTGCATATTGTCTGTTTTGGACTCTATTCCTTGTTCAAATGCTTTAATAAACGATCGGAAATGCAAAGGGTTACCATCAAAAACAGGGATGGTCACAGGCGGAAGAGAAGACATTTTCTGTTGCTTTACAAGGATCTCAGTTACTTCGTTATGTTTGCCCATAATCTCTGCAAAAGCATCATTACCAAATTCGACAGGACTTTTCCCAGGACTTTTCCTTTCTGCTTTCACCTGTGTAGCTTGCTGGTCTTGCATTGCTGTGAATACGCTTACTTTTGCGCTTGCAACAGCCAAGTCTGTCCTTTAAAGCGAGCGCTTCCTTTCTTGATTTTAATTGCAGCTTTTCTGCGTCTTGTCTTGCCTTTAATTCCAATTCCTCACGTTCGAGCGCATGCTGTTCCTTCAGCGCCGGTACCTTGGCCAACAACGCAGCGCGCGCTACTTCGGCCTGAACGTGCGCGCTGGAGACTCTAGAGGATGAAGCCGACGAAGAACTTCTTCTGCTGGAGCCTACCGATACCCTACTAAGCGCCTTGGTTAAGCCAGCAGAGGTCTCGCCATCGACGCGCTCGTCCGCGATATCATGGCCTACCTGAGAAACACTGTCGTGCGGGTGAACGGATGCATTTAACTCCCCTGTCTCGTCTACATCGCTTTTCATCCATTTATCCATTTGCTCAATAAACTCCTTCATTCGCATCAGCTTTGGCTCATACCAGTCAATGTGGTCCGACTCCTGTTCTTCCTCATTTTCCAATGCACTCTCCACAGCCACTTGCAGTTCCATGAATTGTTCGAGATATTTATTAAAAGCGTTCATATGCTCACTGATCAATTGTTTGGGCTCCCCAGCCTCTTTTAATTTATCAATCTCATTTTGCTTCCTGGTGAGAACGCCCAACTTGCCTCTTCTTGTTTTAATTAACTTATAAAGTTCTCGCTCTTTTTCAACATCTTCGTCTGTATCTGCCATCTTTACAACTCAAACTAAATCCAATCCAAAATAATAACGGCTTCAGAAAGCTTAAATTGTCCAACTCAAAAATATGCTTTATCTGCGTTTTATATCTTAAATCAATAATCCAAAAGTCCAGTCTTCAGTATACTCCCGATATGTCGGGTCGCCTTTAGGCTATCAAACAATTCATCGCGTGTACTCACAAACTTGCGGGTTTCCAAAATTCAAACGAAAAGGTCCATTGATCCACGTAATTCCAAAACGAAATCCAAAGGTGTGCGTCCAAAATCCGTTCTACTTTTTTGACTTTATGTCACGGCCTTTCTAAGGTTTCCAAGTTTTCTACTTCTGCAGGCCGTCGGCCTAGTGAGCTGGTCTGAATTTTTACGCACTTCCGACAATCCAGTAAAAGTAAAGTGATGTTTATTTCCAAGTTGAAGAATGATGATTGCAATGTTCCAAAATCTTACTGTATTCCAAGATGAATTGTCACAAAAAAGCATGAAAGTAAAAATGAAGTGAAGTGGTCAAAAAAGTGTATCGCGACCGTCACTAGCCCAGACATTTCTAACCCCGCATTCCCACATACTAACAGGCATTAATAGGCACTAATAGGCAACACCCGCGACATACAAATGATGAGTGGCCAATCCAAATCAAACGCAGCCAATCTACGTAATTGACACCCAAATTATCAATTGCCAAACGTGCAAGACAGAAAAGGAAAGAAATGTGCAGATACTACTACAAGACCAGATAACTCAAAATAGAAATTCCAATATAAAACTAATACTTTGAGACATAACAAAACAAAAATCACAATCATACGAAAACTATAGGATTTACCAAAATGGCTGCAACAGTGCCAAAGAACCCAGAAGTAGCGAGACACGGACACTCAAAACAAAGGAAAAAATGTCTTTACTGTAATCTCCAACATCAAAAACATAAACGAGGCAGGGTTGGACAGGATACTTGGCGAGGTAGGAGCTGGAACACGCAGTCTCTCGTGACAGTGGTTCTCAATAACCAAGCGCCCGACGTCGGTCCTCGGCAGCCTAAAGAAGGGTAGATCCCAGGTGTTAATTAGTCTCAGTAGGCCTGATTATGATGGGCAACACCTGGGATCGATTAGAGCGTGGGGGAGGCACAACAGTATCCCCCCCCTGAGGGGAGGCACCGGACGACCGCCCCAGAGCCCCCGGGTTCTCCCGATAGAAGTCGTCCAGCAGGGAGGGGTCCGCAAGATAGGAAGAGGGCACCCAGCTCCGGACCGGACCGAAGCCCTCCCAATCCACTAGGTACTGGAAACCCCGCCCCCAGCGGCGGACGGCGAGGAGCTTACGGACCGACCATACCGGATCTCCATCCGCCAGGACCCGGGGAAGCGGAGGAGCTGTAACAGGGGGAGACAAGGGACTGGAGGCCACGGGTTTCAGCAGAGAAACATGAAACACGGGGTGAACCCGGAGAGACGGAGGGAGAACCAAACGCACCGCAGAGGGGTTAATGATTCGATCCACGGTGTAGGGACCAACATACCGGGGATTAAACTTACGAGTTGATGTCTGGGAGGTCTGGAGGGGCAGGTCCCGGGCCAACAGCCAAACCCTCTGACCAGGCTGGTAGACAGGGGCAGGCACCCTCCGCCGGTTCGCGGCAAGCCGGGCCCGCTCCGTGGCCCGGAGTAGTGCGGCCCGGGCGGCCCTCCAAATGCGTTGACACCGGCGGAGGTGGGCCCTGGTGGTCGGGACCGCCACCTCCAGCTCCTGTTGGGGAAACAGCGGGGGCTGGTAGCCCAGGGGGGACATACCAGTAGTAGAACGGGGACATACCAGTAGCGGAGCTCTCCATAGCGTTGAGGGAATACTCCACCCAGGGCAGGTACTTGGCCCAGGAGGTGGGGTTACTCGAGGTGACGCAACGGAGAGCCGCCTCGACGGCCTGGTTGGCGCGCTCCGCCTGCCCATTGGTCTGGGGGTGGTACCCAGAGGATAGGCTGGCCGTGGCCCCAATTCCCTTGCAGAAGGCCTGCCACACCTTGGAGATAAACTGGGGACCGCGGTCGGACACAATGTCAGAGGGGGTTCCATGTAGGCGGACCACATGGAGGGTCAGGAGGTCCGCTGTTTCGGCCGCCGAGGGAAGCCCTGGGAGGGAAACAAAATGAACCGCCTTGGAGAAGCGATCGACCATGGTCAGGATGGTGTCACAGCCTTGGGAAACAGGAAGCCCCGTAATAAAGTCCAAGGCAATGTGGGACCATGGGCGACTGGGAACGGGGAGGGGGTGCAGGAGACCTGCTGGAGGGCGATGCGAAGCCTTGCTCCGGGCGCAGGTGGTGCAGGCGGCTAAAAAAACCCTGACATCCCTCCTGAGAGTGGTCCTTCTGGTGGACCAGCTCCGGCTGATGAACTCCGCCGTCCGCCGCTCCCCGGGGTGACAAGCAAAGTGGCTGGAGTGGCCCCACTCCAACACCTGCGGGCGGACAGCAAGAGGCACAAACAACCGGTTACAGGGACCGTTACCTGGGTCTGGCTCGGCCCGCTGGGCCTGTCTCACCAGCGGCTCGATGGCCCAGGTGACTACACCCACCACCCGGGCTGAGGAAAGGATGGTGTCGGGGTTCTCCTTGACGGCAGGACCCTCCCCCGGGGACTGACGGGAGAGGGCGTCAGCTCTGACGTTCTTGGAGCCCGGACGGTAGGTGAGGGTGAAATTGAACCGGCTGAAGAAAAGGGCCCAGCGGGCCTGCCTGGAGTTCAGCCTCTTCGCCGTCCTCATGTAGGCCAGGTTCTTGTGATCCGACCACACAATGAACGGTAGCTCCGCTCCCTCCAACCAGTGTCTCCACTCCTCCAGGGCGGCGTGAACCGCCAACAGTTCCTTGTTACCCCATCATAGTTCCTCTCAGCGGGTTCGAAACGCCGAGAGAAATAGGCACACGGGTGGACCCTGTGGTCCTCCTCTGACCGCTGTGAGAGAACGGCTCCGATGCCTGTGTCAGACGCATCTACCTCGACGACGTACTGCCTCGCCGGGTCGGGGTGGACGAGAACCGGGGCTGTGGTGAATAAGATCTTGAGTCGGCGGAAAGCCGACTCCGCCTCAGGTGTCCACACGAATGGTCGAGAGGAGGAGGTGAGGGCGTTGAGGGGGGCAGCCACCTGGCTGAACCCCTTGATGAACCGCCGCACAAAGCCTGCAAAACCCAGGAAGCGCCTGAGCTGCGTGCGGTCAGTAGGGCGTGGCCATTCCTCCACCGCCTTGATCTTGGCGGGGTCTGCAGGCATCTGTCCATCCTCCACCACATTGCCGAGATACGTCACCGAGTTGGTGTGGAAGACGCACTTCTCAGCCTTCACGTAGAGCCTGTTCTCCAACAGCCATTGTAGCACCAGGCGGACGTGCTGGTGGTGTTCCTCCACGGACCTAGAGAAAATCAGGATGTCGTCCAGGTACACCACCACAAAGATGTCTAGCATGTCCCTCAGCACGTCATTCACCAGGCCTTGGAAAACTCCGGGGGCATTGGACAGACCGAACGGCATGACGCGGTACTCATAGTGGCCGAGATGGGTGTTGAAGGCCGTCTTCCACTCGTCACCCTCCCTGATCCTGACCAAGTGGTATGCGTTACGAAGGTCCAACTTGGTGAACACCCGGGCGTGCGTGAGTGGCTCGAAAGTGGAACTAAGAAGTGGCAGGGGGTACCTATTCTTCACCGTGATGTCGTTCAGTGCCCGATAGTCTATACAGGGCCTCAGGCCACCGTCCTTCTTAGCCACGAAGAAGAAGCCCGCTGCGAGGGGCGAAGACGACGGCTTTATAAGGCCTGAGGCTAGGGACTCAGCGATATAGTTGCGCATCGCCTCCCTCTCCGGCTGGGAGATGTTATTGTCCCATCGACCTCCTTCCTGGGGCCGCCTCTTAGGAAGGGCAGCCCCAGGAAGGAGGTCGATGGGACAATCATAAGGCCGGTGAGGGGGGAGTGAGAGGGCTCTGTCCTTACTAAACGCCAGAGAGAGGTCGTGATAAATGTGAGGCACCCCAGTGATATCCGGTGGAGAGGACACAGGCCTGCAACCGCTTGACGGAGACAAGGCGGAACGCAAACAGGTAGCGTGACAAGCTGTACTCCACCCCAAAACCCGCCCAGATGCCCAGGAGATGTGAGGGTCGTGCCTCTCCAGCCAGGATCTACCCAACACTAGAGGCGCCGTGGGGGCGTGCAAAACAAAAAAAACGAATGGACTCAGAGTGATTTCCCGAAAGAGTGAGTGTGAGAAGGTCAGTAGCGTGCGTAATAGTACCCAAAGAATGCCCATCTATGGCCCGAGGAGAGAGGGTGCGATCTAAAGCCACCAAAGGGACTCCCGCCTGTCGGGCTAGAGTTACATCCAGTAGACACTCGTCGGCACCCGAGTCTATGAGAGCGCCAACCGACAAGGTCTCCGTACCCCAGGCTAAGGTGGCCGGAAAAAGACGATTTAACGTACTATGGGGCGGGGAAAGGGATGTCTTGCTCACCCGTATGCCCCTTACTGGCGAGCTTGGTCGTTTGGGCGGGTTGGGCAGGATCTGACATAATGTCCCTCCTTCCCACAGTAGAGGCACTGTTGGTGGGACATCCTGTACTCTCTTTGTCCTGCCGAAAGGTGGGATCGGCCAATCTCCATGGGCTCTCCGGGCCCGGACGTCGACCTGTCAACAGACAGCGCGTGCTGAAAAGGGGGCGTGGCCAAGCCCGCCGCGGACTGGGTGGCGGTCGCCGAGGCAGAGCGACCGGGAGCCGGGCAAAGGAACGAACGCTGGGCTCGGTCCAAACGGCGTTCACGCAGCCGTGAGTACATTTGGAGTGGCAGTGTGATTAACTCTCTCAGCGTCTCCGGGCTGTCTCGAACGATGAGGTCCTTGACGGCGTCGCTCAAGCCCTTGCGATAGAGACAGAGGAGTGCTCTATCGTCCCAACCACTCTCTATTGCAAGGATCCGGAACTCCACCGTGAAATCGGCCACCGAGCGAGACCCCTGACGGCAAACTAGCAGCCGGCTTGCAGAATCCAGCCCGTCCAATGGATGGTCAAAGACCGCGCAAAACTCTTGCTTGAACAGGGGGTAATCGGTGGCATAACCCCCGTCGCTGTTCACCGCGGCTATCGCCCAGCTGAGAGCTCTGTCGGCAAGGAGGGACATCACAAAAGCAATCCTGGCCCCACCCGAGGAATACTTGGACGGCTGATGTGTGAACAGCAACTCACACTGAGCTATGAACCCACGGCACCGGTTCAAATTGCCCCCGAACGATCTGGGGCTAACCAAGCTGGGCTCGGCGCAACCGACTGACCCTGCGGGGACATCGGGGCCAGCTGGGACGTAGGACGAACTGGTTCCCGGACCGGAACCTGGGGCTGGATAGGTGCTGACGGCTAACGCGTCCAGAGATCGCTGGATGGACGCTAGGGCTCCGGTCATAGCATCCACCTTGGCGGTGAGACTGGTGACCGTACTGACGGTAGTCTGCGACGTGTTCTCCAGCACCGCAATCTGGGACTGGACCGAGGGAAAAGCCTTTCCCAGTTCGGCCTGCAGTTGGGTAAGCTCGATGGCTTGTTCTGTTACAATCTTGCGTAACTCGGACGGTGTCCCGTGCCCCGCTTCTGGGTTCCCGGCTTGGCTCATTTTTTGGCTTGGTTATTCTGTTAGACCCCAACGAGACCGAAGAACCAAATGTGCCAAAGAACCCAGAAGTAGCGAGACACGGACACTCAAAACAAAGGAAAAAATGTCTTTACTGTAATCTCCAACATCAAAAACATAAACTAGGCAGGGTTGGACAGGATACTTGGCGAGGTAGGAGCTGGAACACGCAGTCTCTCGTGACAGTGGTTCTCAATAACCAAGCGCCCGACGTCGGTCCTCGGCAGCCTAAAGAAGGGTAGATCCCAGGTGTTAATTAGTCTCAGTAGGCCTGATTATGATGGGCAACACCTGGGATCGATTAGAGCGTGGGGGAGGCACAACACACCAGACAATCTTGAGCTGAATCAAGTTGTTAAAGCAGGCTATGTTCGCCATTTTCAGGCTAGCAACTGGGAAAGATACCCGTGGCTAACGGGCTCTACTAGCCACAAGAGGCTCTACTGCTGGGAGTGCTTGCTATTTGGGACCAACAAGAGGGCAGGGAATTGGAAAGGCAACTTATTTTGGATTTGAAAAGCAATCAGCTTTATGACCGGGTTATCGATCCATCCAGAAGGAAAGGAGAATGGATTTGGTCTTCAAGTGAACATCATTGGTTAGTGAGACTCATTTGTCTTTGCTGGTTTTGTCTCAGTGTTGCGTCTCGTTGAGCTGGTTGTTGCATTTTTTTTCCACACACTTGTTGACTGATTAGTTAATGGCTGTCTTGAGTTTGTTAAGCATTATTGTGCATTTAAATTGAGAGTTTTGACTAGATCTTTTTGCATCGCTTAACGTGAAAAGACGTAACGTAACTAAGAGTTACAAAACCGCGATCAATAATCACCAAATTTCTCTGACATATGTCTTGTCATTAGCACTTTCACCTGCCAATATCTCAACTTAAATCCTCCATTATGGACGTTATGTGACATTGAGTGTTTTTCTCTCTATTGAGCCAGTAAGGAAGTCTTAACGCAGCTTTATGAGAGGAAAACACTTAATGTAACATAACTTCCGTAATAGTAGGATTTAGGTTTTGATATTGTGACAGGTGAAATTGCTAATGACAAGACATATGCCAGAGACTTTTGGTGATTATTGATCGCTGTTTTGGAACTTTAAGTTACGTTAAGCCTTTTCACGTGAAGCGTGTTAGACCGTCCCTTTAACACTAGAACAGCCGTCGAGGGGTCAAATGACATCCATCCATCCATCCATCTTCTCCCGCTTATCCGAAATCGGGTCGCGGAGGCAGCAGCTCCAGCAGGGGACTCCAAACTTCCCTCTCCCTGGCAACATCGACTAGCTCTGACTGGGGGATCCCGAGGCGTTCCCAGGCCAGTGTGGAGATGTAATCACCCCACCTGTACCTCGGTCTGCCCCGTGGTCTCCTCCCAGTTGGATGTGCCTGGAAAACCTCCCTCGGGAGGCGACCAGGAAGCATCCTTACTAGATGCCCGAACCACCTCAACTGGCTCCTTTCTACGCGAAGGAGCAGCGGCTCTACTCCGAGTCTCTCACGAGTGACTGAGCTTCTCACCCTATCCCTCAGGGAGATACCAGCCACCCTCCTGAGGAAACTCATTTCGGCCGCTTGTATTCGCGATCTCGTCCTTTCGGTCATTACCCATTGCTCATGGCCATAGGTGAGGGTAGGAACGAAGACTGATCGGTAGATCGAGAGCTTTGCCTTCTGGCTCAGCTCTCTTTTGGTTACAACGGTGCGCCAAAGTGCACCCAATACCGCTCCCGCTGCACCTATTCTCCTGTCAATCTCACGCTCCATCCTCCCCTCACTCGAGAACAAGACCCCGAGATACTTGAACTCCTTCACTTGGGATAAGGACTCCCTCCCTACTTGGAGTAGACAATCCACCGGTTTCCTGCTAAGAACCATGGCCTCAGATTTGGAGGTGCTGATCCTCATCCCAGCCGCTTCACATTCTGCTGCAAACCGATCCAGTGAGTGCTGAAGGTCACATACTGATGACGCAAACAGGACCACATCATCTGCAAACAGCAGTGATTCAATCCTGAGCCCACCATACTGAAACCCCTCCCCTCCATGACTACGCCTTGAAATCCTGTCCATGAAAATCACAAACAGGATGGGTGACAAAGCGCAGCCCTGGCGGAGGCCAACACCCACTGAGAACAGGCCTGACTTTGTACCGAGAATCCGGACACAGCTCTTGCTTTGGGAGTAGAGAGATTGGATGGCCCTCAACAATGACCCCCGCACCCCATACTCCCGCAGCACCCCCCACAGTATTTCCCGAGGGACCCGATCATATGCCTTCTCCAAATCTACAAAACACATGTAGACCGGATGGGCATACTCCCAAGCCCCCTCCAGGATCCTTGCAAGAGTGAAAAGCTGGTCCGTTGTTCCACGACCAGGGCGGAATCCGCATTGTTCCTCTTCAATCTGAGGTTCGACTATCGGCCGAACCCTCCTTTCCAGCACCTTGGAGTAGACTTTCCCAGGGAGGCTGAGTAATGTGATACCCCTGTAATTGGCACACACCCTCTGGTCACCCTTTTTGAACAGGGGTACCACCACCCCCGTTTGCCACTCCTCAGGCACTGTCCCAGACTTCCACGCAATGTTGAAAAGACGTGTCATCCATGACAGCCCCTCAACACCCAGAGCCTTTAGCATTTCTGGACGGATCTCATCAACCCCTGGGGCTTTGCCACTGCGGAGTTGTTTGACTACCGCAGTGACTTCCTCCAGGGAGATTGATGTTTGCCGTCCTTCATCCTCCAGCTCTGTCTCTACCATTGAGGGTGTAGTTGGGTTAAGAAGTTCCACAAAGTGTTCTTTCCACCGCCCGATCACCTCCTCAGTTGAGGTCAGCAATGTCCCACCCTTACTGTACACAGCTTGGATGGACCCACGCTTCCCCCTCCTGAGGCGCCGGATTGTTTGCCAGAAACGCTTTGGTGCCGACTGAAAGTCCTTCTCCATGGCTTCTCCGAATTCCTCCCACACCCGCTGCTTTGCCTCCGCTACAGCCGAGGCTGCCGTCCTCTTGGCCTGTCGATACCTCGCAACCGAGTCCGGAGTCTCACAGGCTAACATAGCCCGGAAGGCCTCCTTCTTCAGCCGGACGGCTTCCCTGACCACCTGTGTCCACCACGAAGTCCGAGGGTTGCCGCCCCTTGAGGCACCAATGACCTTGAGGCCACAACTCTCAACCGCAGCTTCGGCAATAGAAGCTTTGAACAAAGACCACTCTGGCTCAATGCCCCCAGCCTCCACAGAGATGCCCGAAAAATTCCGCCGGAGGTGTGAGTTGAAGGTCTCCCGGACAGGGGCATCCACCAGACGTTCCCAGTTCACCCGCACTACACGTTTGGGCTTACCAGGTCTGTCCAGAGGCTTCCCCCGCCATCTTACCCAACTCACCACCAGATGGTGATCGGTTGACAGCTCTGCCCCTCTCTTCACCCGAGTGTCCAAAACATGCGGCCTCAGGCCAGATGATACGATAACAAAATCGATCATTGACCTTCGGCCTAAGGTGCTCTGGTACCATGTACACTTATGAGCATCCTTATGTTTGAACATGGTGTTTGTTATGGCCAATCCATGACTAGCACAGAAATCCAATAACAAAACCCCACTCCGGTTCAGATCAGGTAGGCCGTTCATCCCCAACACGCCCCTCCAAGTTTCCCCATCGTTACCCACGTGTGCGTTGAAGTCTCCCAGGAGGACTATAGAGTCCCCTTCAGGAGCCCCATGCAGGACTCCATCCAGGGTGTGCAAGAAGGCGGGATATTCCGAACTGTTGTTTGGTGCATAGGCACAAACAACAGTCAGAGTTTTCCCTCCCATGACCCTAAGGCGTAGGGAGGCGACCCTCTCGTCCACCGGGGTAAACTCCAACAAAGCGGCACTCAGCCGGGGACTTGTGAGTATCCCCACACCCGCCCGGCGCCTCACACCCTGAGCAACTCCAGAGAAAGAAAGAGTCCAACCCCTATCCAGGAGTTTAGTTCCAGAGCCAGTGCTGTGCGTAGAGGTAAGCCCCACCAGATCTAATTGGTAGCGCTCCACCTCCCGCACCAGCTCAGGCTCCTTCCCCCCCAGAGAAGTGACATTCCACGTCCCCAAAGCCAGTCTCTGTTGGCTGGGTTTGGTCCGTCGATGCCCCCTGCCTTCACTGCTGCCTAACTGGCAGTGCACCCGACCCCAGTGGTTCTTCCCGTAGGTGGTGGGTCCGCGGGAAGGAGAAATGGCCACGTCGCTTTTTCGGGCAATGCCCGACCGGGCTCCGTGGCTAACCCGGCCACCAGGCGCTCGCTTACGGGCCCTCTTTCCAGGCCTAGCTCCGGAAAGGGGCCCCGGGCTTCCTCCGGGCAGGGTATCCTCAATTCTCGTTTTTTTGTCCATTGAAGTCTTTGAACCATTCTTAGTCTGGCCCCTCCCCTGAGACCAATCTGCCATGGGAGACCCTACCAGGAGCACTAGGCTCCAGACAACACAGCTCTCAGGTTCACAGGGACACCCAAACCTCTCCACCACGATAAGGTGATGGTTCCCGGAGAGGGACAAATGACATATTGTGAGTTAAAATAAAATATATCTTTGCACTCGATCAAGTTCCAAATCCCTACTTTCTTGACTTTTACTAAATATGTCTGTTGTACCACCCTGTGTTCATACATTTTTTAAATCAGACCGGGATAAGCTATTATAGAGCATTTTTGATGTATTCCTGTGTAATTGTTTTTTTTCCAAGGATGCAGCCGTCAGGGGTCAAATAACACTTGTGACTTCCAAGGATGCAATGCTCTTTTTCTCTCAGCAGAGGTCGCAAGGGGACATTCTGAAGTGAATAAGATTGCTATCTAGGTAGATATAGATAGATAGATAGATAGATAGATAGATAGATAGATAGATAGATACACAGACAGTCAAGTCAAGTCAAGTCAAGTTTATTGTCACTTCACAGTTTACAGTTTAGTATAAAGCAGTGATGTGAAATTCTTGTGTGCAATACCCGACGACAGACAGCAGTTATAAAATAAGATAAAATAAAAATAGATAAAAAATAGAATAAAAAATAGAATAAAGAATATAAAATAAAAATAAAAATAAAAAATGCAATTTATAAAATGCAAAAATCAGCACAGAAAAGAGCAATATATATATATAAATCAATGTAATAAAATATACATTGTTATATGTTATACGCCCTTGTTCAGCAGCCTGATGGCCTGACTGTGGAAGCTATCTCTAAGCCTATTTGTACGACACTTGATACTGCGGTATCGCCTGCCTGACGGTAATAGTGAGTAAAGTTCGTGGCTGGGGTGGGCAATGTCTTTTATAATTCTTTTGGCCTTGGCCACGCACCGCTGGTTGTAAATGTCCAGGAGGGAGGGGAGCTCACCTCCAACGATATACTGGGCCGTCCGCACCACCCTTTGAAGCGCTCTGCGCTCGAGTGCCGTGCAGTTCCCGTACCAGGCGGTGATACACCCTGTCAGAACACTCTCGATGGTGCCGTTGTAGAATGTTCTCAGGATGCGGGGGCCCATGCTGAATTTCTTCAGACGCCTGAGAAAATACAGGCGTTGTTGGGCCCTTTTCACCACGTGTGTGGTGTGCGTGGACCATGTGAGGTCCTCGGAGATGTGCACGCCGAGGAACTTGAAGCTGCTGACCCTCTCTACTGCAACGCCGTCGATGGAGATAGGGCTGTGCTCTCCCCTCTGCCTCCTGAAGTCCACGATCAGCTCCTTGGTCTTCTTGACGTTGAGGGCGAGGCTGTTCTCCTGGCACCACTGCTCCAGCGATCCGACCTCCTCCCTGTAGGCTGTCTCGTCGTCGCCGGCGATCAGGCCCATCACTGTCGTGTCGTCAGCAAACTTGACGATGACGTTGGAGCTGTGCATAGCCATGCAGTCGTGGGTGTAGAGGGAGTAGAGGAGAGGGCTCAGCACGCATCCCTGGGGGGCTCCCGTGTTGAGGGTCAGTGGCTCTGATGTGGTGCTGCCCATCCTCACCACCTGGCGGCGGTCCGACAGGAGGTTCAGTATCCAGCTGCACATGGATGGGGGTACGCCTAGACCTCTCAGCTTGGTGTCGAGCTTGGCAGGAACTATTGTGTTGAATGCTGAGCTGTAGTCCACAAACAGCATTCGCACATAACAGTTCTTCCCCTCCAGGTGGGAAAGGGCAGTGTGGAGGGCCATGGCAATTGCGTCGTCCGTGGATCTATTTTGACGATATGCAAATTGCCATGGGTCCAGCGTGGTAGGTAACACGGAGCAAATAAAGTCCTTGACCAACCTCTCGAAGCATTTGCTAACGATCGAGGTGAGGGCCACAGGTCTGTAGTCATTCAGGCATGTTACCTTGGTTTGTTTAGGGACAGGCACGATGGTGGATATCTTGAAGACCGCGGGGACAACAGCCTGGGACAGGGAGAGGTTGAAGATGTCTGCAAAGACTCCTGCCAACTGGTCTGCGCATGCTCTGAGGACGCGGCCCGGGATGTCGTCGGGGCCTGCCGCCTTACGGATGTTCAGCCGCTTAAAGGTGCGGCGCACATCCGCCTCCGAGATGCGCAGCTGGCTGGTCTCCCCAGTCGGTGCTGGCTTCGGCGGGCTGCCGTTTACGTCGAACCGAGCAAAAAATGTATTTAGCTCTCCTGGGAGGGAGGTAGAGGAGTTCTCTACACAACTGGTTCTCCCTCTGAAGTTCGTTATCTTCTGCAGCCCCTGCCACATACCCCTCGCATCGTGTTTCTTGAATTTATCTTCCACTCTGTCCTTATACTCCCGCTTGGCAGTGACGATGGTCTTACGGAGGTCGTAACGGGCTCTCGTATATTCCTCCGTATTCCCGGAACCAAAGGCGGCGTTACGCGCATGTAGGGCAGCGCGAACATCGCCGTTAATCCACGGTTTCTGGTTGGGATATATCCGAACCGACTTGGTCGGAACAACGTCATCTATGCACTTCTTGATGAACCCGGTGACCGACGACGCGTACTCGTTGATGTTATTGTCCGAGGCAACGCGGAACATGTGCCAGTCAGCGTGATCAAAACAATCCTGCAGCGTAGAATCTGATTGGTCCGACCAGCATTGGACCTCCCTCACAGCGATCGGTTGCTGCTTCAGTCTCTGCCTATAGGCGGGGAGTAGCTGGATAGAGCGGTGATCTGATTTGCCGAACGGTGGGCGGAGGAGGGCCTTGTAGCCATCACGGAAGGGAGTGTAGCAGTGGTCGAGGATCCGCTCGCCCCGTGTGTTGCTCTTTATGTGTTGGTAGAACTTCGGGAGAACCTTCTTCAGGTTCGCCTTGTTGAAGTCCCCCGCCACGATGAGAGCAGCCTCGGGGTGGGCCGACTCCTGTTCGCTGATAGCCCCGTACAGTTCCTTCAGCGCTGTGTCCGTGTTGGCTTGTGGGGGAATGTAAACAGCGGTCACGGTTACCGCTGTAAACTCCCGAGGTAGCCAGTATGGACGGCACATAAGCATCAGGTACTCCAGGTCCGGGGAACAGAAAGACTTGAGGGGATGTACATGACTTTGGTTGCACCAAGATCTGTTTATCATGAGACATACCCCCCCTCCGCGATCTTTACCGGAGAGAGCCTTTGTTCTGTCCGCCCGGTGTACGGAAAATCCCGTCGGCTCGATAGCTGCGTCGGTAACCCCCTCCGACATCCATGTCTCCGTAAGGCAGATAATACAATTGTCCCTAGTTTCCCGGTGGAATTGAATACGAGCCTGTAGTTCGCTTAACTTATTGTCCAGAGACTGTACATTAGCCAGTAGAATGGTGGGTAGTGGGGGGCGATCGGATCGACATCTCAGCCTGACTAGCACGCCGGCTCGCTTCCCTCGCTTCCTCCGGCGACGCTTGCGCGTAATCGTGCCCAAAATGGACGGAGATAATCCAGCTGTGACTTCGGGCGGGACGTCCGAGCCGAAAGAATGAAAAAACTCCGGTAGGCGGCGAGCGACTGTCGATCTGATCTCCCAAAGTGTGCAGAAGTTATAAGTGAACTTGCTGCTAACATCCTGAACTAAAATAGTTGCGATAAAAAGAATAAATAACAAAAAACTGCGTCGTCGTGCGGGAGCTCGCGACACGGCAGCCATCTCGTACGGCGCCATACTCCACAGCTAGACAGACAGACAGACAGACAGACAGACACACAGACAGACAGACAGACCGACAGACCGAAAGACCGGCAGGCAGACAGACAGACAGACAGACAGACAGACAGACAGATAGAGACAGACAGACAGACAGAGACAGACAGACAGACAGACAGACAGACAGACAGACAGATACATACAGACAGACAGACAGACAGACAGACAGATACAGACAGACAGACAGACAGATACATACAGACCGATAAATAAATAAATACAGACAGACAGACAGGTAGATACAGACAGTCAGACAGACAGATAGACAGATAGACAGATAGACAGACAGATAGAGACAGACAGACGATAGCCGATAGCCTGTGTGTGGTCTGTGTTGGGCTGTTACTTCACTACATTTCATACCTTTGATAACTATGGTCCACTTGGGAATTGGCTGCGACAATCTTATCTGAGATAAGGCATAAAGTGACTCCTCCGTGACGTCCGTCTGACTAGAACAACCGAATATTCGAATGGGGGGGGCGGTCTACAGCAGGGGTTCCCAAAGTGGGGGTCGCGGGACCCCAAGGGGGGGGGGGGGGGGGGGGCGAGAGGATTTCAGAATCCTCTTGATCTGACCCATGAGGTTTTTATTTTAATTTGTATTATTATTATTATTATTGTTAATAATAACGTGTGCATAGATATTTTTATTATGTAAGTCAGTTTAATATGTAAGGGTGACGAATAAAGGAACTCTGATTCCTACAGATTCACGACTATCATTTGCAGCGGAAAAAAAACAATTTTTGCGGTCGCGAAAATTGGACTTGATCTGAAGATCTGTGCACACGTTGTTTTTAATGTTCCGGTCCCTCCGGTGATAGTGGGGGGGGGGGGGGGGGCTGTTATGTTGGGGGTCACTGGACTTCAGAAGGTTGTGATAGTCCAGTTGTGATAGACACGCTTCGGTGTGTGTGTGTGTGTGTGTGTGTGTGTGTGTGTGTGTACATCCTGTGTGATGGTCACCACCAGCAGATCTCCTCCCTTCTGGTAAATTCCCCAAAACAACAGACGATGCTAATCACAGAGCTATGATGCTAACCACGGAGCTAACCGGGCTATACCATTTTTTTAATTTACAATTACATATTGTTAATTACATTATATACAATTACTTTTTGTATTGAAATGTCGCCCTTCTGTCCATCACTTTCATCATGGCCACACAAGGCCAACTCAAAGGCACCACAGAACTTGACACAGTCGATTATTTTGCATAAAATATGCCGGTTTTTGTCCACCTCCTCATTGTGCTTCCTCACGGCAATCCTGTGGCCGTCGTCCAGCTGCGTAGCAATGTTCACTCTGCCTAGCGTGGCTAGCTTCATGGCATGGTCCATGTGTGCCCTGGTGTTCTCATGCTTCCTCACTTCCTCAGACAGGTGCTTCATATCCCTCACTCCAGTTGTTGTCCATGTTACATCTGTCCCCCCCGTTGTTTTAAAAATCAAGCAAGGAAAGCAAAATAAGGCATTAGCATGAGTGCATCCAGCTAGCCAGGCCTTTCTGGTGTACCAGCTACGAGAGAAGCCTCGCATATTGGTCTTCCCTTTGTCACTAGCTTCCTGTTTGATAACAATATCAGGTTGATCTGGGCCCAGATCTTTCACCTTAAGTTTGTCCGCCAAACTTCTTCTCTCAAACGGCTCTTGAATGAGAGATTTCACCGAGTGAGGGACCGGGTTGAGTCTTGGGGTAGTGCTCACCGAGTTAGGGACCAGGTTGAGTCTTGGGGTAGTGCTCACCGAGTTAGGGACCGGGTTGAGTCTTGGGGTAGTGCTCACCGAGTTAGGGACCGGGTTGAGTCTTGGGGTAGTGCTCACCGAGTTAGGGACCGGGTTGAGTCTTGGGGTAGTGCTCACCAAGTTAGGGACCGGGTTGAGTCTTGGGGTAGTGCTCACCGAGTTAGGGACCGGGTTGAGTCTTGGGGTAGTGCTCACGCTCGCCATTGTTGAACTACGCTGTATGACGATGCTGGAGTGTATATATAATATAATAACATTTCACTGTACATATAGTGTATATCTAATATAATAATATTTCACTGTACATAGTGTATATATAATATAATAACATTTCACTGTACATAGTGTATATCTAATATAATATTTCACTGTACATATAGTGTATATCAGTGGCGAAGCGTGTCTATCACAACTGGACCTTCTGTAGACCAGGGGTTCCACAACTTTTCAGCCCGCGACCCCCAACATAACAGACCCCCCCCCCCCACTATCACCGGAGGGACTGGAACATTAAAAACAACGTGTGCGCAGAGCTTCACCATCGAGAACATCGTGAAGTCCAAGGGGGGGGGGGGGGGGAATCGTGATATTGAAAATTGTGTGTGGCTTTTTTTTCAGCTCCAAATGATACTGTCGTGAATCTGTCGGAATCAAAATTCATTTTTCGTCACCCGTACATATATAAAAATATCTATGCACACGTTATTATTAACAATAAAAACCTCATGGTCACATCAAGAGGATTCTGAAATCATCTCGCGACCCCCCCCCCCCCCTCGGGGTCCCGCGACCCCCCCCCCCTCGGGGTCCCGCGACCCCCACTTTGGGAACCCCTGCTGTAGACCACCACCCCCACCATCACCACCACCATTCGAAAATTCAGTTGTTCTAGTCAGACGGACGTCACGGAGGAGTCACTTTATGCCTTATCTCATTTAGGAAGATCAGATTGTCGCAGCCAATTTCCAAGTGTACCATAGTTGTAAAGCAGAGTCCATGTAGTGAAGTAACAGCCCACCACAGACCACCACACAGGCTATCGGTTAAAGGGACAGTCTAACACGCTTCACGTAAAAAGGCTTAACGTAACTTTGGAACTTTAAGTTCCAAAATAGCGATCAATAATCACCAAATGTCTCTGGCATATGTCTTGTCATTAGCACTTTCACCTGTCAAAATGAAAGTGAAAAGGTGAAAGTGCTAATGACAAAACATATGCAAATTAGGTGATTATTGATCGTGGTTTTGTAACTTAGTTACGTTAAGTCTTTTCACGTTAAGCGATGCAAAGAAAGATCAAGTCAAAACTCTCAATTCAAATGCACAACAATGCTTAACAAATCCAAGACAGCCATTAACTAATCAGTCAACAAGTGTGTGGAAACAAAATGCAACAACCAGCTCAACGAGACGCAACACAGAGACAAAACCAGCAAAGACAAATGAGTCTCACTCACCAATGATGTTCACTTAAAGACCAAATCCATTCTCCTGTCCTTCTGGATGAATTGTTCGACCACCATCAGGTCATAAAGATGATCGCTTTTCAGATCCAAAATAAGTTCCAATTCCCTGCTCTCTTGTCGGTCCCAAATAGCAACACTCCCATCAGTAGAGCCTCTTGTGGCTAGTAGAGCCCGTTAGCCACGGGTATCTTTCCCAGTTGCTACACTGAAAATGGCGAACATAACCTGCTTTGACTACTTGAGTCAGCTCCAGATTGTCAGGTGTTGGACGGCCTCTTTTAATAATGTCCATTTTAACATTAAATGGTCGTCTTGAAAATGGTTCACACAATAATTCCGCCACGACATCATCTTCACCTGTTGCCATTTTGGCGTAAAAAAAACAACGTAGAAAACGTAACACTACGCTAGATCCACTCTCGCGCCAGCCACCACCTTGCACCCTCTAGCTCCATATTGAGCTGCCGGGGAAATCTGAAAGAATACGCCCATTGGCTACAAATCACGATATGATTGGTTGATCAAATTGTCAATCCAAACGTACGCTATCGTTCCGTCTAAGGGCCAATGTCAGCGGGAATACTTTGGTTGATTTACGTTGGATATTCTTCCCAGCAACCCAGAAAAATATCTGATTGGTTGCATTGTTTTTCCAACACAAAACCACTCAAATGCGTCGTGCATGGACCGAGAAAGACAAACAAATCAACGTAACACTGTATTATAACACAGATACGATTCTCATTTATTCATTTTATTTAAATTGTATTAAATGTTATTAAATTGTATTACATTTTATTAATACAATTAATTCGATTCTTTGGTTTCATCTGAGAGTTCCAGGGTCTTCTCTGAATACCTTGAAGGCCCTGACGCTTCACCACTGGTGTATATATAATATAATAACATTTCACTGTACATATAGTGTATATATAATATAATAACATTTCACTGTACATATAGTGTATATATAATATGTAGTATAACATTTCACTGCACATTGAGTATATATAATAACATTTCACTGTACATAGTACACTACCGGACTAATAACCCACATCTGAATGTGAGGACATGCTGCCCCCTGGTGGTTCAAACTGAAATGACCAGACATTGAGACGTAAAGCCGTTTATTTGTTTCACCGCACCTTTCTATCTTTTAACAATATAGATTTTTCAGTTACATTTTGCTTTAACAGATATAGAAAAACAGCAAGCAATATTGAGGCCACTATTCCTTAGCCCTTAATAAAACAATATACTTTGAACAGTCGGGTAAACTAAATGGTACACAGAATATGTATTTATCTTCAATCCACACACACACACACACACACACACACACACACACACACACACACACACACACACACACACACACACACACACACACACACACACACACACACACACACACACACACACACACACACACACACACACACACACACACACACACACACACACACAATGAATAAAGCGATCAGTAACCAATTTACCGAAAATAATTTTAAAATAATTTTAAACTTTCAAATAAAAACGTTATCCCCCCTCCCTATAACTATAAAAAAATATAGAATGAACATTGAACACAACAACCAACTAACGGCTAAAGATCAAATACCCAAAACAGTTCAGTTGAAACCCAGTTGAGTCTGATCAAGGTACAAAGAACCAAAGGCTTTCTGCAAACGGGATTTCAGTTCAACTCAGAAATGGACCAAAGAGTTCTGTCCCAAAGGCCTTAAGGCAGCATGTAAACGGTCCCAAAGGCCTTAAGGCAGCATGTAAACGGTTAGCATGTCCACTATGGACAGCACATATCCAACAAGACACCAATATCACAATCAGCAGCTGCTGAACTTAGAGCAAATGAACCCTGAGCTCTGCTTCCACCACTTTAACTCAGTGGTTTGTTTTAAATGGAGATTAAGTAAGTGTTCAGGTAAAGGTGTGTATCATATGTGGATTGTACCCGAAAAGGAGAGATTCTGGTTCTTTAGCCGTCACATTTTCATCCAAGATGTCCAAAATTTAGTTTATTTACAGCTTTGTTTTGCTGCCGCCTCTGACTGTCTCTCTGACTGTCTCTCTGACTGTCCTGAGACCAGCTGTCCTTCAGAGGGGTCAGCTCGGGAGCAGTCACATCTCCATCCTGGGAAAGGAAAAGAAGAACTTTATACGATGACACCAAGACCACAACAACGTGGGATTCAGACCTCAGGGAAAAATAAATGAACAGAAACTAAAAATAAATAAGCAGCATAGCTGCACTGGGACCTGACCAGATGGAAGCCCCTGGAGCGAGGAGCTGAAGGGAAGACGTACCTGAGGCTTGGAGAAGTTGTTGTTCATACACCACTGGACCACGTGCTTACGGGCCACGGCCAGCGTCTCTTGGTCCGTCTTCTTGCAGTAAACACGGATCAGCTGCTCTGCAAACTGCTCTGGGAGGAGCTTGGACACCTGGAACAAGAACAAAGCATCCAGTCAGACAAACATACATACACACATATATCCATATACAGATATACATATACACATACACACATATATATCCATATACAGATATATCCATATACACATACACACATATATATCCATACACACATATATATCCATATACAGATATATATATATACATTTACATATATATACATATACATACATATACATATACATATACATATATATATACATATATATATATACAGTGTATATATATACATATATATATATATACATATATATACATATATATACATATACATATATATACATATACTGTGTACATACATCTACTGATGCCTAGTCTGGACACATCTTCAGTGATGTTCCTGGAATCATAGGACGTTTCGGGTCTCGCAACATCATACGCCCTCCTCCAGGTGACCCAGCCGGGGCTGATCAGACCCCAGCTTGTGTCCAGATGGCTAGCTAGCTACCATGACTCCATGGCTCCCCTCTTTTGAGCCACAACCATCTTGAGGCCCTCTCTGCCGCATCGGTGGTACAGCGGATGGCTCTCCTCTTTCTCACTCCCTCGATGCCTAAACTGCTGAAGGCTCTGACCAAGGAACGGGCTGCGAATCCTCTGCATCCAACTTCCACCGGGAAACACCTTGCTCTCCAACTGGTCGCTGACCAGTCCTGCGTACTTGGAGAGCTTCCTTTCAAAGGCTTCTTCCAAGCGATCTTCCCACGGGACTGTCAGCTCCAGCAGCACAGCTTGCTTGGTGGACTCAGACACAAGAACAATGTCTGGTCGCAGGGTGGTGACTGCAATATGGCTGGGGAACTTCAGCTGATGTTCAAGGTCCACCAACAACTGCCAGCGTCAGGATGCCTGCAGATGTTTTTCAGGCAGAAATTGGCTTGTCCCCAGCTCTGACAAAGGCGATGGTGTCCTTGGAGTGTCGGAACTGCTTTGACCACGCCAGTCCTGCGCTGATGGCTTCAGCAATGGTCTTCAGGACTTGGTCATGCCTCCACCTGTACCATCCATCTCCAAGTGCCTTTGTACAGCAACTGAGGATGTGTTCCAGGGTTCCTCGCTTGGAACACAATGGGCATGCTGGTGTCTCTGCTATGCCCCATACATATATATATACAGTATATATATATACATATATATATATACATATATATATATGTTATGATAACTTCTGTTATGATTTGTTAAGAGCTTTCTGCTAATGATTAGAATAAGGAGCAATACGTTCAATATTTGAAAGCTGCACTGAATGAAAGTCAGCCTTAGACCGGTCATTTGAAATGTCTGAGTTGATAAGGACTACGTCATCTTGTTTCTGTTCATAGTCATAGGATTATGTCTTATTACTGTTCATAGTCATAGGATTATGTCTTATTACTGTTCATAGTCATAGGATTATGTCTTATTACTGTTCATAGTCATAGGATTATGTCTTATTACTGTTCATAGTCATAGGACTTAGTCTTGTTACTGTTCATCTTTTTATTGTTAACTGTTCTAAAAGCTTTTAGGATAAATTACTTGAAAAGTATAAATGCTGTCAAAAGTTGAGTCAAAATGCAATTGGTGATTAATTACAATATTTTTTAAAGTATATTATAAGTGGTTTTAACATGATTCAAATTGAGTTTCTGTTTATAAACAGGTCTGAAGTATTTAGGATGAACATTTTTAGAATACAAATAATGGCCTCCAAGAGTACAGATGGTAGTAAGCGTATGTTTAATTGGTGTTACGATGAGGGGGTCCTTGGAATTTATTTTGCCCTGTAAGGGGTCCCTGGCCCCAAAAAGTTGTAATGCTGATTCAGTGCATTATTATTAATGTCCATATTTGATCTCATACAACAATCATTACAGCTTCCAACTAGACAGAACCCATGCTTGTATACTGCCCTACCTGGTTCTTGCGGATCTGGAAGGCCTTGTTGGGGTCACTCTTGCTGTAGAACCACACATTATCTACAGGGTTCTTCTCCTTCATGCCGTAGTCCATGCAAACCACCTGGGAGACACCCGGGGGAGACATTTCACCCTCTACTAACGTATGCAACACTAGGGATGAATATAGCATATTATACACACTGAGCAGAGAGGGAGGAAGGGAGGAAGAGAGGGAGGAAGGGAGAAGAGAGGGAGGGAGGGAGGAAGAGACGGAGGGAGGGAGCAGAGAGGGAGGAAGGGAGGAAGAGAGGGAGGAAGGGAGAAGAGAGGGAGGGAGGGAGGAAGAGATGGAGGGAGGGAGCAGAGAGGGAGGAAGGGAGAAGAGAAGGAGGGAGGGAGAAGAGAGGGAGGGAGGGAGAAGAGCGGGAGGGAGGGAGCAGAGAGGGAGGAAGGGAGGAGAGAGGGAGGGAGGGAGCAGAGAGGGAGGAAGGGAGAAGAGAGGGAGGGAGGGAGCAGAGAGGGAGGAAGGGAGGAAGAGAGGGAGGGAGCAGAGAGGGAGGAGAGGAGGAAGAGAGGGAGGAGGGAGCAGAGAGGGAGGGAGGGAGAAGAGCGGGAGGGGGAGCAGAGAGGGAGGAGGGAGCAGAGAGGGAGGAAGGGAGAGAGAGCGGGTGGGAGGGAGCAGAGAGGGAGGGAGGGAGGGAGAAGAGAGGGAGGGAGGGAGCAGAGAGGGAGGAAGGGAGGAAGAGAGGGAGGGAGGAGCAGAGAGGGAGGAAGAGAGGGAGGGAGGGAGCAGAGAGGGAGGAAGGGAGGAAGAGAGGGAGGGAGGGAGCAGAGAGGGAGGAAGGGAGAAGAGCGGGTGGGAGGGAGCAGAGAGGGAGGGAGGGAGGGAGAAGAGAGGGAGGGAGGGAGCAGAGAGGGAGGAAGGGAGGAAGAGAGGGAGGGAGGGAGCAGAGAGGGAGGAAGAGAGGGAGGGAGGGAGCAGAGAGGGAGGAAGGGAGCAGAGAGGGAGGAAGGGAGGAGAGAGGGAGGAAGGAGAAGAGAGGGAGGGAGGAGGAGAGAGGGAGGGAGGGAGCAGAGAGGGAGGAAGGGAGGAAGAGAGGGAGGAAGGGAGAGAGAGAGGGAGGGAGGGAGGAAGAGATGGAGGGAGGGAGCAGAGAGGGAGGAAGGGAGAAGAGAAGGAGGGAGGGAGAAGAGAGGGAGGGAGGGAGAAGAGCGGGAGGGAGGGAGCAGAGAGGGAGGAAGGGAGGAAGAGAGGGAGGGAGGGAGCAGAGAGGGAGGAAGGGAGAAGAGAGGGAGGGAGGGAGCAGAGAGGGAGGAAGGGAGGAAGAGAGGGAGGGAGCAGAGAGGGAGGAAGGGAGGAAGAGAGGGAGGGAGGGAGCAGAGAGGGAGGGAGGGAGGGAGAAGAGAGGGAGGGAGGGAGCAGAGAGGGAGGAAGGGAGGAAGAGAGGGAGGGAGGGAGCAGAGAGGGAGGAAGGGAGGAAGAGAGGGAGGGAGGGAGCAGAGAGGGAGGGAGGGAGGGAGAAGAGAGGGAGGGAGGGAGCAGAGAGGGAGGAAGGGAGGAAGAGAGGGAGGGAGGGAGCAGAGAGGGAGGAAGGGAGGAAGAGAGGGAGGGAGGGAGCAGAGAGGGAGGAAGGGAGAATGGAGGGAGAGAAAAGAGAGGAAGGGAGAAGAGAGGGAGGGAGAGAGCAGAGAGGGAGAGAGGGCAGACATCTTTGTAGTTTTAAATCTCTCTCTCTTCTTCTGTCTTTACAACTCTCAAATCTTCACTACTGCACCTTTAAACAAAGACACTCCAACAGAACAAAATGCATATTCATTCTTAATCAAATCTCATCAGCTTTATTTGTCTCACGCTGAAATTGAAGTCGTCTGGCGTCAGGAGGACGTCACTCTGTGGGCCGGTCTGGGGCGTGGCTCCAGACACCTCGACCCTCCACTGCTGAAGCTTCTCCTGCAGGGAACACAGAGAAGTCACACTCTTGTTCCTCAGCCACTTCTAGCACACTTCTGGTACACACATACCTCTGTGACTGTGATGGGTTTGTCGGCATGGGTCTCGCCCACACACTTGTAGAGGCGTCGGCACACAATGTTGCGGAGAATCTTACGGGCGCCGGCCAGCTCCGACGAGGACGAGTAGAGAATCTGCTGGAAGACTTGGTCTACAGGAGGGACAGACATACAGTTCATGCATTCTTTAGAAACATGTCAACAAGGAGCAGGTAGTGGTGATCAGGGTTACAGACAGGATTACACTTGGGGTAAGTAAGACTGTTAGTCTTGAGTATTTAAAAAGGCACATAGTTTTGCAACACTAATAAGTCAACGACAGCACAGCGTAGTCTCAGCACTCACCGGTGAGCTTAGAGTACGCTTCCATATCGTCTATGGCGGTGGACATCTTGAACGTCTTACTCCCCGACCCCTCGACCTTGATGTGGGGGTCTGCCAGTAAAAACGCTTCAGTGATCCTGGTGAAAACATAACGATCAAAACCAAATTTAAATACAATTGACTGCCCAGAAACCCTAGGGTTCCATCACTGTGGGGCAAGTACAGAGAAGAGCCGTGACCTACAGGGAGTCAGTGTAGAGACCGGAGTGTGGTAGACCTTCGGCGGAGAACGCTGGATGTGTGGGAGAATTTAGGTTGAACACCAGACGAGCTGCAGCTTTCTGAACAAGGTCCAGAGGTCTGATGGCAGACGCCGGAGTGCCAGCAAGCAGTAGTCCAGAAGGGAGATGACAAGAGCCTGGATGAGCACCTGCGTTGCCTTGTCAGTGAAAAAGGGGCCAATCCTTCTGATGTTGAAGAGGAGGAATCTGCAGGAGCGTGTCACCGATGCAATGTTTGCACAGAACGACAGTCGGTCGCTAAGGGTCACACCCAGATTCATGCAGTCCGAGTAGGCGTCACTACAGCATCATCAATGGGGACAGCAAGGTATCAGTGTGGAAAGCCTTTTCCCAGGAGGGACACCAGCTCAGAGAAAGGACCCAAGACCCAAGCGTTGTGGAACCCCAGTAGTCAGTCTGCATGGTTCTGACACAGACCTTCTCCGTGTCACCTGATAGGAGGGACCAGTCAGGTAGGATGAAAACAAGGAGAGTGCAGAGCACAAGACACCCATCCCCTCAAGGTTGGAGAGGAAAATCTGGTGGTTCACGTCTAATGCTGCAGACAGGTCCAGGAGCATCATAGAAAGGAGAGACACCTACATCAGACTGTTTATTGACTATAGCTCGGTGTTCAACACCATCGTGCTCTTCAAGCTGGTCCTGAAACTGAGGGACCTATGTCTGGGCACCCTCTTCTGTAACTGGATAATGGAACCACTTGGTGGTGAAGCTTGGAAACAACATCTTATCCACTCTGGTCCTCAACACTGGAGCACCCCGAGCCCCAGCTGTACTCTGTACACACACACACACACATCAACAACCAGATTATTAAGTTTGCAGTCGACACCATAGAGGGTCGTGAGGACAGCAGGAAAGATCATCAGGTGTACACTTCTATTCTATGAGGATTGCATGACCATTTTGTTGTACTTGTACGATGACAAAGGCATTCTGAGATCTTTAGGAACAGGTGTGGGAAAAAGACCCAACTCCATCATACAGGACCGCAACCGCCTGGGCATCATCTTTCCTCCCTCCCCCCTGCGGTCCGGTGTCACAGCCCAACCAGGACGACCAGGTTCAAAGAAAGTTTTTATCTACAGGCAGTGTTCCTACTGAACTGTTAGGAGTGCTGCCGCAATTCAGAACATGTTACAGATATTACACTGTGATACTGTGATACTACTTATTTGGTCTCTACACTGGCTACCTGTAGCTGCTCCATCCAGTTCAAGACCTTGGGGCTAGCCTACAAGGCAGTAAAGGGAACAGCTCCATCCTATCTCCAGGGAATGGTCAAGCCCTACATCCCTGCTCGTCCTTTTTGCTCTGCTTCTTCAGGCCGTCTGCTTGCCCCCTCGCTTACGGTCCCTTGTGGCCGATCTACGCGGTCACAGCTCTTCTCCGTCCTGGCCCCAATTTGGTGGAATGAAATTCCCACGGATGTCAGGACTGCAGAGTCATTGCCCATCTTCCACAGCAGGCTGAAAACTCACCTCTTTAGGAAATACTACCCGGATCCTTCCTCCTAGCCCATCCTCTTATCACTTTTTACTATTGTCTTACTAAGTAGATTGTCCAAGTAGATTGTTAGGTGGATATTGCTGGCCAACCTATTTTACTTTTATCTTATTGTACTTTTTACTTGAATTCATTGTACTTCTACCTGAGCAATGGGTCAGTTATTTGAGACTTGTTAGGAATGAAATGCACTTTTGACTTCTGGTGATGAGTTGTTCTCTTACCTTCCTTTGTTGAAACACACTATTGTAAGTCGCTTTGGATAAAAGCGTCTGCTAAATGACTTATGTAATGTAATGCTGGTAGTATTCTAGTACCTGACAAAGTACTCACATGGTCTCCACGATGTTGCCTACTTTGTGCTGGTAGGCTCTTCTGTGGAGGCAGTTCCTGGTGTGGAACATGTCATACATATTGCCCACTTCCTGTTCAAGGAACACCCATTGAAACGTTTAGTCACATGTTCAACAAAGAAATACAAGACAAAATTAAATAACCAATTGGAGAGCTGCTTGAATGGGATTACAAGACTGATTAGGAGATGGTAACACCTTGTCTCTGGTATGATGGGATTAGGAGATGGTAGCACCTTGTCTCTGGTATGATGGGATTAGGAGATGGTAGCACCTTGTCTCTGGTAAAATGGGATTAGGAGATGGTAGCACCTTGTCTCTGGTATGATAAAATTAGGAGATGGTAGCACCTTGTCTCTGGTATAAATGGGATTAGGAGATGGTAGCACCTTGTCTCTGGTATGATGGGATTAGGAGATGGTAGCACCTTGTCTCTGGTAAAATGGGATTAGGAGATGGTAGCACCTTGTCTCTGGTATGATAAGATTAGGAGATGGTAGCACCTTGGCTCTGGTATAAATGGGATTAGGAGATGGTAGCACCTTGTCTCTGGTATGATGGGATTAGGAGATGGTAGCACCTTGTCTCTGGTAAAATGGGATTAGGAGATGGTAGCACCTCGTCTCTGGTATGATAAGATTAGCAGATGGTAGCACCTTGTCTCTGGTATGATAAGATTAGGAGATGGTAGCACCTTGTCTCTGGTATGAATGGGATTAAGGGGATGGTAGCACCTTGTCTCTGGTATGATTGGGATTAAGGGGATGGTAGCACCTTGTCTCTGGAATGAATGGGATAAGGAGATGGTAGCACCTTGTCTCTGGTATGATGGGATTAAGGGGATGGTAGCACCTTGTCTCTGGTATGATGGGATTAAGGGGATGGTAGCACCTTGTCTCTGGTATGAATGAGATTAGGAGATGGTAGCACCTTGTCTCTGGTATGAATGGGATTAAGGGGATGGTAGCACCTTGTCTCTGGTATGAATGGGATTAGGAGATGGTAGCACCTTGTCTCTGGTATGATGGGATTAGGAGATGGTAGAACCTTGTCTCTGGTATGATAAGATTAGGAGATGGTAGCACCTTGTCTCTGGTATGATTGGGATTAAGGGGATGGTAGCACCTTGTCTCTGGTATGAACGGGATTAAGGGGATGGTAGCACCTTGTCTCTGGTATGAACGGGATTAAGGGGATGGTAGCACCTTGTCTCTGGTATGAATGGGATTAGGAGATGGTAGCACCTTGTCTCTGGTATGAATGGGATTAGGAGATGGTAGCACCTTGTCTCTGGTATGATGGGATTAAGGGGATGGTAGCACCTTGTCTCTGGTATGAATGGGATTAGGAGATGGTAGCACCTTGTCTCTGGTATGAATGGGATTAGGGGATGGTAGCACCTTGTCTCTGGTATGAATGGGATTAGGAGATGGTAGCACCATGTCTCTGGTATGATGGGATTAGGAGATGGTAGCACCTTGTCTCTGGTATGATAAGATTAGGAGATGGTAGCACCTTGTCTCTGGTATGATTGGGATTAAGGGGATGGTAGCACCTTGTCTCTGGTATGATGGGATTAAGGGGATGGTAGCACCTTGTCTCTGGTATGAACGGGATTAAGGGGATGGTAGCACCTTGTCTCTGGTATGAACGGGATTAAGGGGATGGTAGCACCTTGTCTCTGGTATGAATGGGATTATGAGATGGTAGCACCTTGTCTCTGGTATGAATGGGATTAGGAGATGGTAGCACCTTGTCTCTGGTATGAATGGGATTAGGAGATGGTAGCACTTTATCTCTGGTATGAATGGGATTAGGAGATGGTAGCACCTCGTCTCTGGTATGAACGGGATTAAGGGGATGGTAGCACCTTGTCTCTGGTATGAACGGGATTAAGGGGATGGTAGCACCTTGTCTCTGGTATGAACGGGATTAAGGGGATGGTAGCACCTTGTCTCTGGTATGATGGGATTAAGGGGATGGTAGCACCTTGTCTCTGGTATGAACGGGATTAAGGGGATGGTAGCACCTTGTCTCTGGTATGAACGGGATTAAGGGGATGGTAGCACCTTGTCTCTGGTATGAATGGGATTATGAGATGGTAGCACCTTGTCTCTGGTATGAATGGGATTAGGAGATGGTAGCACCTTGTCTCTGGTATGAATGGGATTAGGAGATGGTAGCACCTTGTCTCTGGTATGAATGTACATAGTGTTCTTGACCATTCTGGCCTACGCCGCACTCCAGTCTCTCCACTTCCTGGCTCTCACCGAGACCTGGATCACCCCTGAGAACACGGCTACCGCAGCTGCTCTCTCCGCGACCTACTCCTTCACCCACACCCCCCGACCCTCTGGGCGTGGTGGAGGAACGGGACTCCTAGTCTCTCCAAACTGGTCATATCAGGTACTCCCTCTGGGTCACCTGACCAGATCGGCACTCGAATTTCATGCTGTTTCTGTTACCATCCCAACTAGGCTCAACATTGCCGTAATCTACCGACCACCGGGCCCTCTTGGTGACTTCTTTGACGAGATGGACGCCCTCCTCAGCTGCTTTCCTGAGGACGGCACCCCACTCGTGGTTCTGGGTGACTTCAACATCCAGTCGGATAAGTTACAATCTCCTGAATTCATTAACTTTTTTGCCATATTCGGTCTAACACTCACTCCTTCTCCCCCTACCCACAGAGCTGGGAACCACTGTCTTCACAAGATCCTGTACCACCTCGGTGATCTCTGTCACACCCCTCCCTGTCTCTGATCACCATTTTGTTGCTTTCTCTCTCCCTCTCAAATCCCCCACCTCCCACCCACTACTCCCCACATTGTTACCTTCCGTAGTAACCTGAAAACTCTCTCTCCCTCTTCTTTCTCCGCATCTGTCCTATCCTCACTACCATCCCCCCAACAATTCTCTCTCTTGTCGGTAGAGGAAGCCTCCTCCACTCTGACTTCCTCTCTCTCCTCCTCCTTCGACTCTCTCTGTCCTCTCACCTCCAGACCAGCACGAGCCTCTCCTCCACCTCCTTGGCTGTCCGAACCTCTGCGGGCTCGTAGAGCATAGCTACGGGCGGCCGAGAGAAAATGGAGGAAATCTGACTCCTCTGATGACCTCGCTCACTACCTCCGTCTCCTCGCTGGCGTCACCTCCACGGTATCGGCTGCTAAATCTGCCTTCTACCGTACAAAAATCAACTCTTCTGCCACTAACCCAAGGAAACTTTTCTCCATGTTCTCTTCCCTCCTCAACCCCCCCTCCCCTCCCCCTCCCTCCTCCCTCTCAGCTGATGACTTTGTCACCTTCTTTACGAAGAAGGTGAACGACATTACCTCCTCCTTCACCCCCACCGCTTTCCTCCCTCCCTCTTCTCCCACCCCCACTAACCTTACCTGTTTCAACCCCCTCTCCCCTGATGAAGTTAACAAACTGGTGACATCTAACCACCCTACCACCTGCCCCCTCGACCCAATCCCTTCCTCTCTTCTCCAGGACATCTCGGGCGATATCCTTCCCTTCCTTACATCCCAAATCAACATCTCCCTTGAGGCAGGCCTGTTTCCGGCAGCCTTCAAGACTGCCAGAATCAAGCCGCTCCTCAAGAAACCATCCCTGGACACCACTGATGTCCAAAACTACAGACCGGTATCTCTCCTATCATTCCTGTCCAAAACCCTTGAACGGGCTGTCTCCTCACAACTTTCTTCCTATCTCTCCCAGAACAACCTCCTCGACCCTCACCAGTCAGGCTTCAAGGCTGCGCACTCCACGGAGACGGCACTGCTCGCAGTGACAGAGTCTCTTCGTGATGCCAGAAGCTCGTCCCTCTCATCGGTACTGATCCTTCTCGACCTGTCTGCGGCGTTCGACACTGTGAACCACCAGATCCTCCTCTCCACTCTCGCCGAGCTTGGAATCGCTGGAACTGCGTTATCCTGGTTCACCTCCTACCTTGCAGATCGCACTTATCAGGTCACATGGAACGGTTCCCTGTCCAGACCCTGCACCCTGGACACCGGAGTCCCTCAAGGCTCAGTATTGGGACCCCTTCTGTTTTCTCTTTACACTAAATCGCTAGGCTCTGTAATCACATCTCATGGCTTCTCCTATCACTGCTATGCAGATGACACTCAACTGTTTCTCTCCTTTCCCCCCTCAGAAACCCAAATAGCAACACGCATCTCTAAATGCCTGGCCGACATCAGCAGATGGACAGCCGCCAACCACCTGAAGCTCAACCTTGACAAGACTGAGCTCCTCTTCATACCGGGGAAAGACTGCCCTCAGATGGACCTACTGGTCACCATCGAGAACACCCAAGTCTCCCCCTCAACCACAACAAGAGACCTTGGTGTGGTGGTAGATGACCAGCTGTCCTGCAATGCCAACGTCACCGCGGTGGCCCGATCTTGCAGAATTGCCCTCTACAACATCCGCAGGATCCGGCCCTTCCTCACACGTGAAGCGGCGCAGATCCTGGTCCAAGCGCTCGTCATCACCCGCCTCGACTACTGCAACTCTCTCCTGGCGGGACTCCCCGCCTCTGCAACCAAGCCCCTCCAACGCATCCAGAACGCAGCAGCACGCCTGGTATTCAACCTACCGAAATTCTCCCACGTGACCCCTCTCTTCCGCGATCTCCACTGGCTTCCGGTAAATGCTCGCATCAAATTCAAGACTCTGGTGCTGACCTTTAGGGCAGTCAATGGAACTGCCCCAGCCTACCTCCAGGCGTTGGTCAAACCCTACATCCCAGCCAGAGCGCTCCGCTCAACTTCTGCCAGGCGACTTGTTCGACCTTCACTAATGTCAACCAAACATCGCTCGTCCAAGACCCAGCTCTTCACGGCTCTGGCTCCACAGTGGTGGAATGAACTCCCGTCTCATGTCAGGACGGCAGAGTCCCTCGCCAGCTTCCGCAAGAGACTCAAGACCCACCTGTTCAGAGTCCACCTGGACTCTCCTTGAACCCTCCTTGTCCTTTGTGAACCCCTAACTTGCTTAAGTCCTGACATTAATAGCTCTTAGCATGTTGTATATGTTAGCAAGTGTATATCCTTAATGTTGATAACACGCTCTTATCACAGCTACTTAAGCAGGTGACCTAGCAGTACGAAATTGTGTTATTCATCTTGTTAATATGAATACTTGTGAACTGCTGTATTTTTATGTTTGCGTGCCCCAGTGTTATGCTATTGTCTGCTTCAACTAATGTACACCTTGTAAGTCGCTTTGGATAAAAGCGTCTGCCAAATGCCCTAAATGTAAATGTAAATGTAAATTAGGAGATGGTAGCACCTCGTCTCTGGTATGAACGGGATTAAGGGGATGGTAGCACCTTGTCTCTGGTATGAACGGGATTAAGGGGATGGTAGCACCTTGTCTCTGGTATGAACGGGATTAAGGGGATGGTAGCACCTTGTCTCTGGTATGAACGGGATTAAGGGGATGGTAGCACCTTGTCTCTGGTATGAATGGGATTAGGAGATGGTAGCACCTTGTCTCTGGTATGAACGGGATTAAGGGGATGGTAGCACCTTGTCTCTGGTATGATGGGATTAGGAGATGGTAGCACCTTGTCTCTGGTATGAATGGGATTAAGGGGATGGTAGCACCTTGTCTCTGGTATGAACGGGATTAAGGGGATGGTAGCACCTTGTCTCTGGTATGAATGGGATTAAGGGGATGGTAGCACCTTGTCTCTGGTATGAACGGGATTAAGGGGATGGTAGCACCTTGTCTCTGGTATGAACGGGATTAAGGGGATGGTAGCACCTTGTCTCTGGTATGAACGGGATTAAGGGGATGGTAGCACCTTGTCTCTGGTATGAACGGGATTAAGGGGATGGTAGCACCTTGTCTCTGGTATGAACGGGATTAAGGGGATGGTAGCACCTTGTCTCTGGTACAGATTTGTTTCTTCCCCTCCACCTCACACACCCTGGCGAAGTGGAGGAAGCGGCGGTGGTCAAAGTTGTTCGTGATGCCCAGGTGATGGCAGTCCCTGAGACGAGGAACGGAAAGACCACACATCAAAACACATACTGGGCTTTTTACTGCAGCCACTATTGTGTAGCTGTGTTTCTCCACTGCTTAGTTGATTCAGAGAGTAAGATATGGCTGGCAGCTGTGGGTGGGTATACTTTAGGCTGTTAGTAACTAGTAATTAACAGACTTTTTATTGATTTATTACCTTCGCCATCCAAGCATGAGGAGGTTATATTTTGCCCCTGTTTGTTTGTCTGTTAGCAAGATAACTCAAACAGTTATGTACAGAATTGGACAACACCAGGGGACCTTTTGGTGTAGCAGAGGTATGCACTCTTCTGAGCGCCCTCGACTTCAAAAAACATTTGCTGGGAATTCTGAAGATTCCAGAGCAGGAAGGAGTCGGCCTCTTGCTCAAGGCTTTCCATACAGGCAAGATGTGGACATTTTGTGAGGGCAGGATGTTGTAGTGGTTTGCTGGTACTGGAATCACAGCAAACCACTACAACATTCATTCTATTTTTATCTATTTTTATCTTATTTTTATAACTACTGTCTGTTGTCGGGTTTTGCACACAAGATTTTCACATCACTGCTTTATACTTGTGTAAACTGTGAAGTGACAATAAACTTGACTTGACTTGACTTGACATCCTGCCTTCAAACAATGCTTATACTGTGCACATCTCACTTCACACAAACCAGGGACCAGAGGGAGGTCTGACCTCGCAAAGTAATCCCACTTGTCCACATCGATGCCGTTCCTTTTGTTGGCCACGATCTCGTACAGGAAAGACTTTTCCTCTGGACGGCCTTTGTATTGCCACTGTAGAGGCAGAGGAAAAGGTCAAGAGGCAAACAGAAATAGAACATTGAGGTTGCTTCACAGGAATCTATCTAATTAGAGGTTTTGAGCGACTAGGAGGTTTTAGAGGCTATACCGTTCTTAAAGTCGGGGTGAACTACTTTTTGTAGATACTGCACTTTTTATAAACTGCTGTGTGGGAGTGGGTGTGGTTGGTGTCTGGGCCAGAGACACTGATTAGAGTCTGGTTGAAGCAGCCTCACCTGGCCCAGTCAGACTGATTAGAGTCTGGTTGAAGCAGCCTCACCTGGCCCCAGTCAGACTGATTAGAGTCTGGTTGAAGCAGCCTCACCTGGCCCAGTCAGACTGATTAGAGTCTGGTTGAAGCAGCCTCACCTGGCCCCAGTCAGACTGATTAGAGTCTGGTTGAAGCAGCCTCACCTGGCCCCAGTCAGACTGATTAGAGTCTGGTTGAAGCAGCCTCACCTGGCCCAGTCAGACTGATTAGAGTCTGGTTGAAGCAGCCTCACCTGGCCCCAGTCAGACTGATTAGAGTCTGGTTGAAGCAGCCTCACCTGGCCCAGTCAGACTGATTAGAGTCTGGTTGAAGCAGCCTCACCTGGCCCCAGTCAGACTGATTAGAGTCTGGTTGAAGCAGCCTCACCTGGCCCAGTCAGACTGATTAGAGTCTGGTTGAAGCAGCCTCACCTGGCCCAGTCAGACTGATTAGAGTCTGGTTGAAGCAGCCTCACCTGGCCCCAGTCAGGCTGATTAGAGTCTGGTTGAAGCAGCCTCACCTGGCCCAGTCAGACTGAGTAGGCTCTATGGTGGTGAGGCTGCAGACCTGTGGGTCCTTGGTAATCAAGGCCTACAGGTCAAACCAGCTACCACCACACACAGCATGAGCGCTATGGAACAGCATGTTCCATCTGCGCTGTTTGTTTAAACAGTCTCACCCATACAATAAACCAGATAACTCGTCTCACTGTGTGTCCTTATCGTCGGCGGAGCCCAAAGAAGCCACTTCAGTCCCAGGGGAGATCCCCTGGGACTGCTCTTGGCCTCACTTGTAGCGTCGCCTGCCAAAGGACCAACAGGTACCCACCACACTGTTGGAGCACTGGATGTCACTGGACTCGGCAGGCCAGTGATCAGCTCCTTGATGAAGACAAGGTCCTCCTCCAGCACCAGGCCGTGCTCCTCCATGACCGGCTTCAGCCCGTTATCTTCCACCAGATAGTCAAACATGGCCAGAGATGCGATCTCGTGCTGCAGTGACACACAGATAGGATTCAACCCACAGTTCAAACACCACGCAACACACACTTTCCACAAGCTTGTATCAACTAGTTGGTTGATACAAGCTTGATCTTATTCACACTCCTGTTGACAGAGCTGCAGTCACAAGCCACACACTGACCCTTTAACAGCCACCCTTATCAGCTGGAACATGACTACTAGATAGTACTTCATGTGGTGTGCTTGTTGGTCAACCCATAAGCCTGATGTAGTCATAACATACCTAGTGTGTATGCAGATTCAGAGTTATGTCATGAGTAATGCAACCTTAGGATATGTAAATATAGAACAGCCTCCATGTAAAGCATGTTAACTAACTGCTGCCAAGACGGTTGGGGGACCAGGCAGTGGGATAAATATAGAAGCTATTCCAAATACTTCATAGTTGTTGGGCGACTAAAACACAGTAACACACTTTCAATACGTTTCCTTAACAGACCAATGAATAACAGGGAGCAAATAGTTTACTTCCATCTCATGCATTGTTATACTTTACTGTGTGTAAAGATTTAAGAGATTTGATTCTCAACAGACAGATACGCCATCGATCAGCTGTGAAAAACAGAGAATATGTTCCTGGTTGCCGGCTCCTGCCTTTAGACCATTGAGCTTCTCCTCACTGCTCGCTCTTCCCTATCTGTTAGCTTATCTTGCCCTCTGTCACCATTTGATTTTTCCCTCTCTGAAATCTCACCTACAGCACCTTTAATTTATCTACTTAACCAGTTTTTAATTTCTAAATTGAGATAACAATTTGTTTTGCTTTCTGAAAGCTTCAACATAGTGTTGAAGCAAGTTTAGGAATGCTATAAAGGGTTTGTTTGGCCTGTTTTCAAGATAATGGGTCTGTGAAATGTCTTGGAGCAAGCAGCCAGGGAACACACACTGCAGTGTCCTTGAAGCAGCGAGTGAGAGGATCATCCAGTACCTTCCATTTGACTCCAGGACGTGCTTTAGGAATGAAATTCCCGTCAAACATATGAGAGAAAGGTCCATGTCCTGGTGAGGGAGAAATGGGTTTAGCATTATTTACCATCCCATCCTTGAAACCGGCAGTACTGGTTTCATTTAGACTCAAATTGATCCTGGCAGCTGGAGGACGTGTTAGGGTTAGGGTTGGCTCTAGTGACTCACCCAGATCGTGGCAGAGGCCTGCGATTTTAACACAGAGGATGTCTCTATGGGAGATGAGGAGGTCGGGCTGCCTGTCATTCAGAGCTTGCACCAGTCTGCCAGCCAGGTGCCCGACCCTGCAACCAGGAGAACCAGTTGAGACAAAAGGGGATCGCCCAGTTAGTCAAGTCAACTTTATTGTCACATCAAGTTATAAGCAATGGGTGAAAATCTTATGTGCAATACCCGACGACAGACAGCAGTTATAAAAAAATAAAAAAATAATATAATAAAAAAAATAAGTAAAAAGTACAAACTGTATAAAGTTAAATATATAAAAATATAAAAGTGCATATATAAAATGCTATATATTATTACAGAAAAAGAGCAATATGCATATATAAATCAATGTAATAAAATATACATTGTTATATGCTATACACCCTTGTTGTGCAGCCTGATGGCCTGACTGTGGAAGCTATCTCTAAGCCTATTTGTGCGGCACTTGATACTGCGGTATGGCCTGCCTAACGGTAAAAGTGAGTACAGTTGGTGGCTGGGGTGGGCAATGTCTTTATGATGCGTTTGGCCTTGGCCACACACCGCTGGTTGTATATATCCAGGAGGGAGGGGAGCTCACCTCCAACGATATACTGGGCCGTCCCACCACCCTTTGAAGCGCTCTGCGCTCGAGTGCGGTGCAGTTCCCGTACCAGGCGGTGATACACCCTGTAAGAACACTCTTGATTGTGCCGGTGTAGAATGTTCTCAGGATGCGGGGGCCCATGCTGAATTTCATCAGACGCCTGAGAAAATGCCAAGCTCGACACCAACCTCATCACGCCTGCTCGTGCCCAAGATGGTCAGAGGTAATCCAGCTGTGACTTCGGGCAGGACGTCCGAGTCGAAAGAACGAAAAAAACTCTGGCAGACGGCGAGCGACTGTCGATCGGATCTCCAGAAGTGTGCAAAAGTCATAAATGAACGTGCTGCTAACTTTCTGTACTAAGATAATCGCGATAAAAAGAATAAATAACAAAAAACTGCGTCGTCGTGTGGGAGCTCGCAACACAGCAGCCATCTCGTACGGCGCCATACTCACTATACTCTAATACTAATACTAGTTAAACTACTGCTACACAAACTAACAGCTTGCATTAATTTTCAAAAAGAGCAATGAACTAGGCCAGCATGCCTTACATTATTTTGGATTAATTAGGGCTAATCAGAGGTTTAATCGTAAAGAGGGTTTTTCCTCCTTACGCTAAAGTAGTTAGAATTGCAGCCGAGTACTGTGCATATCACATAGCCTTAGATTCAATAGGGATTCACTCATCAACACACAGTCCTACCCAATGGAATGCTCAAAGCGATTATGAGAAGCTCCGGGGAACACAAAGTACACTCCTCCGAGCTGCTTGATGTTCCTGAGTCTCTGGAACTGAGGAGTGTCTATGATCCTGATGAGGAGTGGGTGGACTTCAATGTGCCCATGGATGGGGTCATTAAACACCTGGAGGAGAGGACCACACACACACACACACATTCATCACACGTTTATTTTTTTAGATATATCCATATCTAAATACTGTTTAGCTGTTTATGGCTAAATGTTAGTACCTTGTTGGGCTCTGCTGCAAAATGCCAGAGCTTCCTCACCCAGTGCAGGATCTCCAGGCGGACACCCAGAGGCCTGGAGAAACACATCAAAACAACAATTGTAAGACCAACACATTTCATTCTGAAATATGACCATATACATGATTGAGTGATGCGTTTGTTTCATGCCAGACTTACTGAATACCAATCTGCTTCAAGTGTTCCTCAGTTAGATATCGGAGCCCAATGCCGGTTATTCCATGTTCTTTAAAACAAATTTAAAAAAATGTAAACTATAGTGGAGATCCCGCTGCCTCATACATTAACAACGCCAACATACGGAAAAGACCCTCCAGGTCCATTAAGTCAACCATAACCAGTCAAACATGCCTCAATGATTATCGTCAAGTGGCTTTAACACCCATAGCCATGAAGTGCCTGGAGAAACGTATAGTTTCTGCAGGCATATGCGACATGAGCGACTCAGCGGCCCTCCAGCACCTAGACAGAAGGGACACCTACGTCAGACTGCTGTTCATTGACTACAGCTCGGCGTTCAACACCATCGTTCCCTCCAAGCTGGTCCTGAAGCTGAGGGACCTAGGTCTGGGCGCCCCCATCTGTAACTGGATTATGGACTTGCTGACGGGCAGGCCTCAAGTGGTGAAGATTGGAAACAACATCTCATCCACTCTGGTCCTCAACACCGGAGCACCCCAAGGCTGCTGCCTCGGTACCCGGCTGTACTCGCTGTACACACATGACTGTACTGCCACGCACAGCAATAATTAGCGGATTATCAAGTTTGCAGACAACACCACAGTCATCGGCCTGATAAGCGAGGGCGACAAAACAGAGTACAGAGATGACGTAGTCCAGCTGACATGATGGTGTGAGGACAACAGCCTCGCACTGAATGTCATTAAGACCAAGGAGCTCATCGTGGACTTCAGGAGCCACCGGGGCCCCCACTCCACCATCAGCCTGGATGGGACACCGGTGGAAGTCGTCAGCGGCTTTCGTTTCCTTGGGCTACAGATTTCCATTGACCAGGCGTGGACACGCAACACGGAAGTCATGCTGAAGAAGGCACATCTGCGGTGCCTCAGAAAATGCGGAATAGGCCAGAGGTGGCTAGTGAACTTCTACTGTGGCACCGTAGAGAGCGTCCTGACGAGTGGCGTCACCGTGTGGTACGGAGACACCACTGCACGGGACAAGAAAGACATCCAGAGGGTCGTGAGGACGGCAGAGAAGATCATCGGGGTGTGCACGTCCATGCATTGAGGAGATCTGTAGGACCAGATGTTGGAAGAAGGCCATCTCCATCATAAAGGACTGCAACCACCCTGGGCTCCATCTCTTCTCCCCCTACCGTCTGGTCGCCGGTTCCTCAGCATCCGTACCTCAAGGACTACCAGGTTTAAGGATAGTTTTATCCACAGGCAGTGACCTACTGAACTGCTAGGAGTGCTGCCACTTTCACTTTCATAACATTGTCATTAAAATTACATTATCATACTTTGCAGGACTTTCTGGACTCCATCACAGTTACTGCACTGTACTGCACTGTATTCATGATGCTGCTGCACTACTGGCACTTTAAATGCTTTTAAAGATTTGTGTACATTCATGTACATTCAACACATGTACATATCATTTATCAGTCACTTTGCTGCTTTTTTTTTGTTTATTTTTATTGTATAAATTATTTTTATTTTGATGGTATTGTTTTGGAGATGTATACTGAGGGAGGGAATGGGGAGTAGGCGTTTCAATTTTGAGTTGCAATTGGCCAATAAAATAACTTGTATCTCTTGTATCTTGTCCTCTCAGAGAGGTCTACTAAGTCAACCATAACCAGTCAGACCTGCTGTCCTCTGAGACGCTTCAGGGCCATCCAGTCAACCATAACCAGTCAGATCTGCTGTCCTCAGAGACGCCTCAGGTCCATCCAGTCATGGGAGACTGAAGAACAGTTTCTATCCCAGAGCCATACGAGAACTGAACACTGTCAAACACTGCCCTGAATGTTCTAGGTTACAGCCAACTGAAAATCTGTACATTTTGTTTAGTTTTTAAAATATTAATAATTTTCAACATCTACAAACATCTAATACTCCTATTGGTCAAGGTAAACAAACATCGACTAATCCTATTGTTCTTGAGGTACAACCAGCATCACTACTCTGGTTGGTCAGGTGTCTTTGTTGTCACGTCACGAGTTTACGAGCACAAACCCCAGGGGGTCTCATCTCTGGCAACGCCCGTTAGCGCATCCCTGAGCTGCAGGGATGCGCTAACGGGCGTTGGTCCCTCAACACGCAGGGCTCTTCCAATGCACTCTGTTGTGTTTAATAAGACTATGGACTATTACGTGGAATCGCGATCGCGAAAATTGTGTGGCTTTTTTTCAGCTGCAAATGATACTGTCGTGAATCTGTCGGAATCAGAATTCCTTTATTCGTCACCCTTACATATTAAAAACAGACAGACTTAACAGACTGTAACAGACTTACATAATACAAATATCTATGCACACGTTATTATTAACAATAATAATAATAATAATAATAACACTGCCCTGACTGAGGTTACAGCCAACTGAAAATCTGTACATTTTGTTTAGTTTTTAAATTATTAATATTTTTCTGCTTTCTTGTGTAAGCCCTGTGAGGATCCAAACCTGGACTGGCAGGTTCAAGGACAGTTTTACCCACAGTGATGCCACTATCAGAACATCGTCACCAATATGACACAACCAGGGTCATACGATGGGGCGGCGCCCCATCGCCCCCTATGGGCCAGCCGCCACTGGTCATACTTATTAACTGGACGTATTACCGTATGACTGCACTGTACGGTATTGATATTATTTATATTATACTCATTACCGTATGACTGCACTGTACGGTATTGATATTATTTATATTATACTCATTACCGTATGACTGCACTGTACGGTATTCATATTATTTATATTATACTCATTACCGTATGACTGCACTGTACGGTATTGATATTATTTATATTATACTCATTACCTGCACTGTACGGTGTTTGTAGATGTAGGTGCATTAATAAACAAGGCAAGTCAGGCCGTGTCTCAACGCCGTGTATTCACAGTGAGCAGGCAATCATACAACTGAGGGATAGTGACGTGAGCAGGTATATATATATATATCACAGGCACAATACGTCCACAGGGTGGAGCTGCAACCTAGCCTAAACCACCCTGTAACATACGGCACTGCAGTGACTTTTAAAAGGACCAGGCTGTAGGATGAGATGTAGGGTTAACCTCCTCATCCTACAGCGGGTTATGTTGTTAGTTTGGTAAGTTTTAGATTGGGTGAGTTGTTAGATTGTAGGGTTGTTAGTAACTAACATGATCCTCATGATTAACATTGATATAAACATTATAATAACATGATCCTCATGAGAAACATGTTATTAACACGATTGTCCACCTGTAAACGTCCCGGTCCAGTCCTGGAGCCCCTTTCCCCGGAGGTACTCGCACGTCTCCCCGACGCCCCACCGCATGAAGTCGGCCTCCCCCCGCGGCACCACAGACACCCGCTTCTCCGGCGTTTTGAACGCATTGCCGTTGGCCTCGGACGAATCGTCTTCTCTCGGGCGCTTGTCCATGTTGATCCGACTGGTCGCCGACGGGTTTTTTCTGGGTGACTGTGACGGGGTCCTCTCTCGAACTCCGTTGAATCTCCCCAAAAACAGGCGTAGTCGGATGAATCCCGTTGGTGGTTTTTATTTCCCGCCTCCCAAGGTGCAGAGGTGATATAGGTTTGCAAAAAATGTGAAAGTGAAAGTAACATAAAACAAAATACCCTACACTTACTAGATCTACAAAAAGTGGAAAAAGAGAAAACAAATAAACCAAACCCAATATACCTATTACTTAACACTTCACAATGGTTAACTATGCAAACACGCTACTACTTCCGACCAAGCAAATACCACCACGTTTACAGAGGGGTTCCCCGTTACCTTCACTGTAACTCAGCCAACTCCAGACTCACTTCCCTGGGCCAAAGCAGCCCTTTTGTAGCCAATAGCCCCTCCCCTAGGCTTCAAACAGGATGTACCCAACAAACACATCAAACCCAACTCCTACACACAAAACATATATATATATACATATATATCTATATATATCTATATATATATAGATATATATAGATATATATATATCACACATACTCTCCAATTGTTTCAACCAACGATACCCAAGTAAACAGTACAAAACCAAATGATACAATAACCTCGCTCACGTGACCATGGCCCTGCGCCAACCCCTCCCATTTAACCTGGCGGACATGTGCGCCTCTGCTTGGCCAACGCGTCACCTAGGAAGTGCCGGAGGAGTGCAGAGACGAATGCATCGTGACCATGTAAGTGAATCAATGTTGATGTGATGTGATGTGAGAACGTAGCCTTCCCAAGCTGACAGGAGGGAATGCTTGGAATGTTTGGTGTCTGCGTGTGTGTGCGTTGCTCCGCTGCGTATCTGGTGTGTGTGTGTTTGTATGCGCACTGCCCGCCGTCAGTGACGGAGCCGCTCCGTCACATCATCCCTCTCCTCCTCGAGGTTGGCGATGTGCGGCAACCTGGATAGGTAATCTGCCACCACATTGGTCTTGCCCGATCGGTGTCGGATGTTGAACTTAAATGGCTGGAGTGAGAGGTACCATCGGGTAAGGCGGCTGTTGTGGTCCCTCATGGAGTTGATCCAGGTGAGGGCTCGGTGGTCCGTTTCCAGGTCAAATTCCCGTCCAAGAAGGTAGTACTGCAGACTCTCCAGCGCCCACTTAATGGCCAGGCCCTCCTTTTCCACTGTGGAATACCTGGTCTCCGGTGGCTTCAGCTTGCGGCTCAGGTATAGGATTGGATGTTCTTCTCCCGGGTCTCCTTGGGCCAAGACCGCTCCAAGGCCAACTTCGGATGCATCCACCTGTACCAGAAATCTTCTGGTGAAGTCCGGGCTCTTGAGGACAGGGGAAGAACATAGGTGGGATTTTAATGCTTTGAAAGCCGTTTCACACTCCTCTGACCAGTTTACTGGATTCTTCTGGTCCTTATTGGTCAGTGCTGTAAGTGGGGTTGCGATGGTTGCAAACTGGGGCACAAAACGTCGGTACCAGCCAGCCAATCCCAGGAAGGACCGTACTTCCTTCTTGGTCCGAGGTCGAGGGCAGTTTTGGATAGCTTCCACCTTATCCACTTGCGGACGCACCTCTCCCCGTCCTAGCTGGTAGCCCAGGTACCGTGTCTCCTGCTGTGCCCACTCACACTTGGCAAGGTTGAGTGTCAACCCCGCCTTTCGGATTCTTCCCAGCACCAGTGACACATCTTGGACATGCTCCTCCCAAGTCGCACTGAAGATGACCACGTCATCCAGGTATGCTGCACTGCAGTGGTCACACCCCTGGAGGACTCTGTTCATCAGTCTTTGGAAGGTGGCTGGTGCTCCATGAAGTCCAAAGGGCATCACCGTGAACTGGTACAAGCCAGCTGGTGTTCGGAATGCTGTGTATGGCCGACACGACTTCTCCAGCGGGACCTGCCAGTATCCTTTACAGAGATCCAGGGTTGTGATGTATCTGGCAGCTCCGATCTTCTCCAGCAAGTCGTCAATCCTTGGCATGGGGTAGGCATCAAACTCAGAGATGGCATTGAGCTTCCTGAAGTCAATGCATATCCTGAGTGAACCATCTTTTTTAAAGACAATGACTACCGGACTGCACCACTCTGAGTTAGAAGGCTCAATCACTCCGAGCTTCAACATCTCCTCTATCTCCAGTCGCAGCTTTTCCACCAGCTGTTGGGGGACACGGTAGGGATGTTGGCGGATTGGCCGTCCATCTTTTAGGCGAACCACATGCTCAATGAGGGTTGTTTTCCCTGGCCTGGCGGCAAAGAGGGATGGAGACTCCTGGAAAACCTGGAGGAGCTAGTGCAGCTTGCTCTAGGGCTAGATGTACTAGGACAGGGGTAGCAGTTGTAGTTAAGGCTCTCAGTCCTGTCTCCACTTCCTCTTCCACGTCCACCTCCCTCACCAGCAGAGCTGTTCCTGGCGCCTGGATTGGACGTTCCCTCCATTGTTTCAGGAGGTTCACGTGATAAGTCTGTTTCTGTTTCTTCTTGTCCGGGTGATGGACCTCATATGTGACGGGACCCATCTTGCGGGTGATGAGGTATGGCCCTTGCCATTTCGCCAAGAGCTTGCTGTTGGACGAAGGGAGGAGCAAGAGGACTTTTTGGCCAGCCTGTAGCTCACGGTGCCTGGCCTGTTGGTCATACCAGGCCTTCTGACCTTTCTGGGCCTCACGCAGGTTGACCTCTGCCTCCTCCTGGTATCCGGCCAGCCGATCCCTCATCTCCAGCACAAACTGCACCACCCCTCTGTCACTCGAATGGGTGGAAGGACCCTCCCAGCCCTTTCGGAGCAGATCCAACGGTCCCTGTACCTCCCAGCCATACAACAGTTCAAATGGTGAGAAACCTGTTGAGGCCTGGGGAACTTCTCGGTATGCGAAGAGCAGAAATGGGAGCCAGCGATCCCAGTCCTTGCCAGTGTCATCCACAAACTTCTGCAACATCCTCTTCAGCGTCTGGTTGAACCTTTCGACCAACCCATCAGTTTGCGGGTGGTAAGGGGTGGTCCTGATTGCTGAGATGCCCAGTTGTTTGTGGAAGAGGTGCATCAACCTAGAGGTGAAGTTGGTCCCCTGGTCCGTCAAGATCTCATCTGGTATCCCCACCCTGGAGAACAGCTGTACCAAAGCACGCAGAACCACGGGAGCGGTGATGGTGCGCAGGGGGAAGGCCTCTGGGAAACGGGTGGCGTAGTCACTCACAACCAAGATGTACTGGTGTCCACCGCTGCTTTTCACCAGAGGGCCCACAATGTCCATGGCAATCCTGCGGAATGGAGTAGAGATGACAGGGAGTGGCTGGAGAAAAGCTCGGTCAGATTTGCGGGCAGGGCATGTTTTCTGACAGGTGGGGCATGTGGTGCAATATTTCTGAATGTCGGTGTACATGCAGGGCCAAAAAAACGTGCACTAACCCGTAAAAATGTTTTATGGCGGCCAAGATGGCCGGCCCATGGGAGGGTGTGTGCTAGGTGCATGACCAGTCCTCTACAGCTAGCAGGCACCACAAGACGTCGGTGATCCTCTGTAACCTTATATAACACGTTATTATCAACAATGAACATTTCCCTTCCCACACAATTTGTTTTGGTCTCCTCTACTACTTGCATAAACAACATCCCTGGAGTTGCAATAGTGTCCTGCAAGTTTGGGGCAGGCAGTGAAACATTTTGACGTTGCTGGGGAGCTGGTTGAACCAGTGGAAGAGAGGTCCGCAGGCCTCGGATCTCTGCCAGCAGGCCCTCCTCTCTCCTTTGCTGTCCTGCTAGGAAGTCTCTCATTATTACCAGCAGTTCTCCCCCTGATCCACCGGTCGGCGCTGGGGCTGCAGCGCCCTCATCGTCCTCCGGGTCTGTCTCCCAAGCCCGGTCGGTATCACCGGTTGCCGACTCCTCTTGTTTCTGGGAGCGCAGTCCGGTGCGCGGCCTGGGCAGGCGGGTTATCTTCTTCCGACTAGCCATGCCACTTCTGACACCATATGTGACGGGGTCCTCTCTCGAACTCCTTTGAATCTCCCCAAAAACAGGCGTAGTCGGAAGAATCCCGTTGGTGGTTTTTATTTCCCCGTTCCCAAGATGCAGAGGTGATATAGGTTTGCAAAAAATGTGAAAAGTGAAAGTAACATAAAACAAAATACCCTAAACTTACTAGATCTACAAAAAGTGAAAAAAGAGAAAACAAATAAAACCAAACCCAATATACCTATTACTTAACACTTCACAATGGTTAACTATGCAAACACGCTACTACTTCCGACCAAGCAAATACCACCACGTTTACAGAGGGGTTCCCCGGTACCTTCACTGGAACTCAGCCAACTCCAGACTCACTTCCCTGGGCCAAAGCAGCCCTCTGGTAGCCAATAGCCCCTCCCCTAGGCTTCAAACAGGATGTACCCAACAAACACATCAAACCCAACTCCTACACACAAAACATATATATATACACCAGTGGTGAAGCGTCAGGGCCTTCAAGGTATTCAGAGAAGACCCTGGAACTCTCAGATGAAACCAAAGAATCAAATTAATTGTATTAATAAAATGTAATACGATTTAATAACATTTAATAAAATTTAAATAAAATGAATAAATGAGAATCGTATCTGTGTTATAATACAGTGTTACGTTGATTTGTTTGTCTTTCTCGGTCCATGCACGACGCATTTGAGTGGTTTTGTGTTGGAAAAACAATGCAACCAATCAGATCTTTTTCTGGGTTGCTGGGAAGAATATCCAACGTAAATCAACCAAAGTATTCCCGCTGACATTGGCCCTTAGACGGAATGATAGCGTACGTTTGGATTGACAATTTGATCAACCAATCATATCGTGATTTGTAGCCAATGAGCGTATTCTTTTAGATTTCCCCGCAGCTCAATAAGGAGCTAGAAGGTGCAAGGTGGTGGCTGGCGCGAGAGTGGATCTAGCGTAGTGTTATGTTTTCTACGTTGTTTTTTTTACGCCAAAATGGCAACAGGTGAAGATGATGTCGTGGCGGAATTATTGTGTGAACCATTTTCAAGACGACCATTTAATGTTAAAATGGACATTATTAAAAAAGGCCGTCCAACACCTGACAATCTGGAGCTGACTCAAGTAGTTAAAGCAGGCTATGTTCGCCATTTTCAGAGTAGCAACTGGGAACGATACCCGTGGCTAACGGGCTCTACTAGCCACGAGAGGCTCTACTGATGGGAGTGTTGCTCCCATCAGGAGCAACACTCACACTGTTGAGTTTGGGACTGACAAGAGAGCAGGGAATTGGAACTTATTTTGGATCTGAAAAGCGATCATCTTTATGACCTGATGGTGGTCGAACCATTCATCCAGAAGGACAGGAGAATGGATTTGGTCTTTAAGTGAACATCATTGGTGAGTGAGACTCATTTGTCTTTGCTGGTTTTGTCTCTGTGTTGCGTCTCGTTGAGCTGGTTGTTGCATTTTGTTTCCACACACTTGTTGACTGATTAGTTAATGGCTGTCTTGGGTTTGTTAAGCATTGTTGTGCATTTGAATTGAGAGTTTTGACTTGATCTTTCTTTGCATCGCTTAACGTGAAAAGACTTAACGTAACTAAGAGTTACAAAACCACGATCAATAATCACCTAATTTGCATATGTTTTGTCATTAGCACTTTCACCTTTTCACTTTCATTTTGACAGGTGAAAGTGCTAATGACAAGACATATGCCAGAGACATTTGGTGATTATTGATCGCTATTTTGGAACTTAATGTTCCAAAGTTACGTTAAGTCTTTTCACGTGAAGCGTGTTAGACCGTCCCTTTAACCGATAGCCTGTGTGTGGTGGTCTGTTGGGCTGTTACTTCACTACATGGACTCTGCTTTACAACTATGGTACACTTGGAAATTGGCTGCGACAATCTGATCTGCCTAAATGAGATAAGGCATAAAGTGACTCCTCCGTGACGTCCGTCTGACTAGAACAACTGAATTTTCGAATGGTGGTGGTGATGGGGGGGTGGTGGTCTACAGCAGGGGTTCCCAAAGTGGGGGTCGCGGGACCCCGAGGGGGGGGGGGGGTGCGCGGGACCCCGAGGGGGGGGGGGGGGTCGCGAGATGATTTCAGAATCCTCTTGATGTGACCATGAGGTTTTTATTGTTAATAATAACGTGTGCATAGATATTTTTATATATGTACGGGTGACGAATAAAGGAATTTTGATTCCGACAGATTCACGACAGTATCATTTGCAGCTGAAAAAAAAGCCACACAATTTTCAATATCACGATTCACGATTCCCCCCCCCCCCCCCTTGGACTTCACGATGTTCTCGATGGTGAAGCTCTGTGCACACGTTGTTTTAATGTTCCAGTCCCTCCGGTGACAGTGGGGGGGGGGGGGGGGTCTGTTATGTTGGGGGTCGCGGGCTGAAAAGTTGTGGAACCCCTGGTCTACAGAAGGCCCAGTTGTGATAGACACGCTTCGCCACTGATATACACATATATATATATCTATATATATATAGATATATATATAGATATATATATATCACACATACTCTCCAACTGTTTCAACCAACGATACCCAAGTAAACAGTACAAAACCAAATGATACAATAACCTCGCTCACGTGACCCTGGCCCTGCGCCAACCCCTCCCATTTAACCAGGCGGACATGTGTGCCTCTGCTTGGCCAACGCTTGGCCTAGGAAGTGCCGGAGGAGTGCAGAGACGAATGCATCGTGACCATGTAAGAGAATCAATGTATATGTGATGTGATGTGAGAACGTAGCCTTCCCAAGCTGACAGGAGGGAATGCTTGGAATGTTTGGTGTCTGCGTGTGTGTGCGTTGCTCCGCTGCGTATCTGGCGTGTGTGTGTTTGTGTAGCGGGTAGGGTGGTTGAGACCGGAAGCACAGCATGAAGGCCGGCCCACTGGCACTGATTGTTTGATTCGCGCTTGCTTTTAAAAGGTGTCTGACGTACACAGGAGGACAATAGTGCGTTTTGTGTTTTGAAGAGTGAGCCGCTTGGAGTTAAGCTGTGCGATCAGGAGAACGTGAGTTTTTGGAAGGTTATGTCTATTGGGTTTTAACGCTAAACTCATTCATTTGAGTAGCGCTTAACACGGCTCATTGTTTGTTTGTAGCTCGGCCTGGCGTCTGTGTGCGTATGGTGACCAGTAAATGGTATGCGCAGTTACAAGTCTACAGTAACCAGTGGAGCGAGTAGTGATTCCTCACGGGTTTGCAGCAACGTAAGTTTACTGGCTCCCTTTCGCCCTCAGACGTAACGTAATGTTTATAGCTCTGATTGTTTCCTGTCTGATATTGCCTATGAATAGAAGCAGCGCTGACGCTGACAAGAGTGTGCTCAACTATTAGACATCTATACGGTGGAACTTCATTGGCTTTATAGCTTTGAATTCAGGCTGTCCTCAAAACCGTAAGTTCATTTAATCCCTTTTGTAATTAGTCTCTCAATCGTAGATCTAGCCTTGTAGCATAGAATACCAAACCATTTATGCTTTGTGATTACAGGAGGATTGTCTTCGTCTGTCCAACTAGCCACTGTTTTTCCTGGGTTTAATCATTCTGTTGTTTTTATCTATTTGTTCGAATATACTTATGTGTGTGTCTCGGAACCTTGCCACAACTGTGTTGCGACCTGGAGCTCGGTGGGCCTGGGCTGACGGCCTGCTACGTTTAGCCTACTAGTTCACACGTTTGTTTTGTTTGTTTGTTTGTTTTGTCTGTCTTTCTTTGTTTGTTAGGCAATTAGTATAACTCTGGCCTTGGGCATTGTGCAATATTTCTCGTTGGGGCGGTGCTCCGTTTGCAGTGTTTACCAGTTTGTAGTGTGAAACGCCGTGTGCGTGTACGGCCTATTTTGGTGTGAAGTCTCATAGCGTTGAAGTGTGTGTGTGTGCGCGTGTGCACTCTAACTATTTATTCAACCTTATTCGCTATACTATTTATTAGACTTTTAACACTGACTTATTATGTGATTGTGGTGCCGTGACTTATTTATTGCAGCATTTTGCACACCTGTGGGAAATAATTGCTTGTGCTGATTGCCAACTGTGTATTTATTGTGCCTACTGTTTTAATAAAATTGTATTTTGATTACATCAGTCCCATCCTTGTTCCTTTATTGGACATAACCTGTTTAGATAGCTTTAAGGGTAGCGCTGTTTGGAGCGCTGTTTGGGTTTCCTAGCTTAATTATACAAATTGTGAATTTGGGCGCCCCCTGGGGGTCACATTTGTATGCGCACTGCCCGCCGTCAGTGACGGAGCCGCTCCGTCACAGTGACTTTCTCTACAGAGAGATAAGAATCTTTAAGAGAGGTCCGGATACTAAGTTCAATATCTTTATTGAACAAAAGCATCAAATGAAAGCATCGACTGCAGCAAGATGGAGCCTGCCGTGCCAATTCGGAGACTGGCGACGCACTCCTTTACCAAACATTATATAGAAACATTATATATCATCTACTACTCCTATCGGTCAAGGTAAACAAACATCTACTACTCCTATTGGTCAAAGTAAACAAACATCTACTACTCCTATCGGTCAAAGTAAACAAACATCTACTACTCCTATTGGTCAAAGTAAACAAACATCTACTACTCCTATTGGTCAAGGTAAACAAACATCGACTAATCCTATTGTTCTTGAGGTACAACCAGCATCACTACTCTGGTTGGTCAGGTGTCTTTGTTGTCACGTCACGAGTTTACGAGCACAAACCCCAGGGGGTCTCATCTCTGGCAACGCCCGTTAGCGCATCCCTGAGCTGCAGGGATGCGCTAACGGGCGTTGGTCCCTCAACACGCAGGGCTCTTCCAATGCACACTGTTGTGTTTAATAAGACTATGGACTATTACGTGGAATCGCGATCGCGAAATTTGTGTGGCTTTTTTTCAGCTGCAAATGATACTGTCGTGAATCTGTCGGAATCAGAATTCCTTTATTTGTCACCCTTACATATTAAAAACAGACAGACTTAACAGACTGTAACAGACTTACATAATACAAATATCTATGCACACGTTATTATTAACAATAATAATAATAATAACACTGCCCTGACTGAGGTTACAGCCAACTGAAAATCTGTACATTTTGTTTAGTTTTTAAATTATTAATATTTTTCTGCTTTCTTGTGTAAGCCCTGTGAGGATCCAAACCTGGACTGGCAGGTTCAAGGACAGTTTTACCCACAGACAGTGAATCGACTGAAGTGTTAGGAGTGATGCCACTATCAGAACATCGTCACCAATATGACACAACCAGGGTCATACTCATTAACTGGACGTATTACTGTATGACTGCACTGTACGGTATTGATATTATTTATATTATACTCATTACCGTATGACTGCACTGTACGGTATTGATATTATTTATATTATACTCATTACCGTATGACTGCACTGTACGGTATTCATATTATTTATATTATACTCATTACCACCAACAAACACCATGTTCAAACATAAGGATGCTCATAAGTGTACATGGTACCAGAGTACCTTAGGCCGATTTTTGTTATCGTGTCATCTGGCCTGAGGCCGCATGTTTTGGACACTCGGGTGAAGAGAGGGGCAGAGCTGTCCACCGATCACCATCTGGTGGTGAGTTGGGTAAGATGGCGGGGGAAGCCTCTGGACAGACCTGGTAAGCCCAAACGTGTAGTGCGGGTGAACTGGGAATGTCTGGTGGATGCCCCTGTCCGGGAGACCTTCAACTCACACCTCCGGTGGAATTTTTCGGGCATCTCTGTGGAGGCTGGGGGCATTGAGCCAGAGTGGTCATTGTTCAGCTTCTATTGCCGAAGCTGCGGTTGAGAACCCTCGGACTTTGTGGTGGACACAGGTGGTCAGGGAAGCCGTCCGGCTGAAGAAGGAGGCCTTCCGGGCTATGTTAGCCTGTGAGACTCCGGACTCAGTTGCGAGGTATCGACAGGCCAAGAGGACGGCAGCCTCGGCTGTAGCGGAGGCAAAGCAGCGTGTGTGGGAGGAATTCGGAGAAGCCATGGAGAAGGACTTTCAGTCGGCACCAAAGCGTTTCTGGCAAACAATCCGGCGCCTCAGGAGGGGGAAGCGTGGATTCATCCAAGCTGTGTACAGTAAGGGTGGGACATTGCTGACCTCAACTGAGGAGGTGATCGGGCGGTGGAAAGAACACTTTGAGGAACTTCTTAACCCAACTACCCCCTCAATGGTAGAGACAGAGCTGGAGGATGAAGGACGGCAAACATCAATCTCCCTGGAGGAAGTCACTGCGGTAGTCAAACATCTCCGCAGTGGCAAAGCCCCAGGGGTTGATGAGATCCATCCAGAAATGCTAAAGGCTCTGGGTGTTGAGCGGCTGTCATGGATGACACGTCTTTTCAACATTGCGTGGAAATCTGGGACAGAGCCTGAGGAGTGGCAAAAGGAGTGGTACCCCTGTTCAAAAAGGGGGACCAGAGGGTGTGTGCCAATTACAGGGGTATCACATTACTCACCCTCCCTGGGAAAGTCTACTCCAAGGTGCTGGAAAGGAGGGTTCGGCCGATAGTCGAACCTCAGATTGAAGAGGAACAATGCAGATTCCGCCCTGGTCGTGGAACAACGGACCAGCTTTTCACTCTTGCAAGGATCCTGGAGGGGGCTTGGGAGTATGCCCATCCGGTCTACATGTGTTTTGTGGATTTGGAGAAGGCATATGATCGGGTCCCTCGGGAAAAACTGTGGGGGGTGCTGCGGGAGTACGGGGTGCGGGGGTCACTGTTGAGGGCCATCCAATCTCTCTACTCCCAAAGCAAGAGCTGTGTCCGGATTCTCGGTAGTAAGTCAGGCCTGTTCTCAGTGGGTGTTGGCCTCCGCCAGGGCTACGCTTTGTCACCCATCCTGTTTGTGATTTTCATGGACAGGATTTCAAGGCGTAGTCATGGAGGGGAGGGGTTTCAGTATGGTGGGCTCAGGATTGAATCGCTGCTGTTTGCAGATGATGTGGTCCTGTTAGCGTCATCAGTATGTGACCTTCAGCACTCACTGAATCGGTTTGCAGCGGAATGTGAAGCGGCTGGGATGAGGATCAGCACCTCCAAATCTGAGGCCATGGTTCTTAGCAGGAAACCGGTGGATTGTCTACTCCAAGTATGGAGGGAGTCCTTATCCCAAGTGAAGGAGTTCAAGTATCTCGGGGTCTTGTTCTCGAGTGAGGGGAGGATGGAGCATGAGATTGACAGGAGAATAGGTGCAGCAGGATCGGTATTGGGTGCACTTTGGCGCACCGTTGTAACCAAAACAGAGCTGAGCCAGAAGGCAAAGCTCTACCGATCAGTCTTCGTTCCTACCCTCACCTATGGCCATGAACAATGGGTAATGACCGAAAGGACGAGATCGCGAATACAAGCGGCCGAAATGAGTTTCCTCAGGAGGGTGGCTGGTATCTCCCTGAGGGATAGGGTGAGAAGCTCAGTCACTCGTGAGAGACTCGAAGTAGAGCCGCTGCTCCTTCGCGTAGAAAGGAGCCAGTTGAGGTGGTTCGGGCATCTAGTAAGGATGCTTCCTGGTCGCCTCCCGAGGGAGGTTTTCCAGGCACATCCAACTGGGAAGAGACCACGGGGCAGACCAAGGTACAGGTGGGCTGATTACATCTCCACACTGGCCTGGGAACGCCTCGGGATCCCCCAGTCAGAGCTTGTCGATGTTGCCAGGGAGAGGGAAGTTTGGAGTCCCCTGCTGAAGCTGCTACCTCCAAGACCCGATTACGGATAAGCGGGAGAAGATGGATGGATGGATATACTCATTACCGTATGACTGCACTGTACTGTATTCATATTATTTATATTATACTCATTACCGTATGACTGCACTGTACGGCACTACGGTGACTTTTAAAAGGAACAGGCTGTAGGATGAGATGTAGGGTTGTTAGATTTTTGCGTGGAAAATTGTGTGGCTTTTTTTCAGCTGCAAATGATACTGTCGTGAATCTGTCGGAATCAGAATTCCTTTATTTGTCACCCTTACATATTAAAAACAGACAGACTGTAACAGACTGTAACAGACTTACATAATACAAATATATATGCACACGTTATTATTAACAATAATAATAATAATAATAATATTAATAATAATAATCCAAATTATAATTAAAAAAATTCAATTAAAAAACCTCATGGATCAAGAGGATTCTCAAATCATCTCGCGACCCCCCCCAAACCTAAATACGAAAGTTATGTTACATTAAGTGTTTTCCTCTCATAAAGCTGCATTAAGACTTCCTTACTGGCTCAATAGAGAGAAAAACACTCAATGTCACATAACGTCCATAATGGAGGATTTAAGTTGAGATATTGACAGGTGAAAGTGCTAATGACAAGACATATGCCAGAGAAATTTGGTGATTATTAATCGCGGTTTTGTAACTCTTAGTTAAGTCTTTTCACGTTAAGCGATGCAAAGAAAGATCTATTCAAAACTCTCAATTTAAATGCACAACAATGCTTAACAAACCCAAGACAGCCATTAACTAATCAGTCAACAAGTGTGTGGAAACAAAATGCACCAACCAGCTCAACGAGACGCAACACGGAGACAAAACCAGCAAAGACAAATGAGTCTCACTCACCAATGATGTTCACTTAAAGACCAAATCCATTCTCCTGGAAAGATACCCGTTAGCCACCGGTATCTTTCCCAGTTGCTAGCCTGAAAATGGCAAACCTATAGCCTATAGCAACTTGATTCAGCTCAAGATTGTCTGGTGTTGGACGGCCTTTTTAATAATGTCCATCTTTACATTGAATGGTCTTGAAAATGGTTCCGACAATAAATCCGCAACGACATCATCTTCGCCTGTTGCCATTTTGACGTAAAAAACCTACGTAGAAACAACGTAGCACTACGCTAGATCCACTCTCGCTCCAGCAAGTAGACCTTCTAGCTCCCTATAGGCCTATATCACGTTGGATGTGAAAGCCGGAAGTACCCGTTAAAAATTGCTGAAGCAGTGTATCCCATGTTCCGGTTAATGCATTCAGCTTGGCATTCACCATGGAGGACAGTTATCGCTGGACAACATCGCTGCATAACCTTCCAAAAGTCGTTCAAGACGATGTGGTTCAACTAGTGAATGAACACTCTAGAGCAGTGGTTCTTAACCTTTTTGGAGGTACTGAACCCCGCAAGTTTCATACGCACATTCACCGAACCCTTCGTTATTGGAAAAATAAAATAGGATTTTTTCAAAATTGGACGGCCCGTCCTAAAGGGGGACCAAAGCGCTGAAAAAGTGTATGTTAGGCAGAAGCCAAAGCATTGATAGTAGTTTTTTATTAACTTTTTTACTATTATTAATAAATGCGGAAAAAAAAGTATTTCACATACATCAAACAAAGACATAAATAACACAAACCTACTAAGTCCCTAACAAAGAGCCTGACTTATGGTTTATGTTCATCGTGAATAAGGACTGGGCGACAGGCCGATAGCAGGTTTGTGTCACTTATGTCTTTGTTTGATGTATGTGAAATACTTGTATGTAAACATACATTATGGTATTATAATGTTCTTTTAACCTACGTAACCACATTGTTTTAAAAGCGCGGAGGTGGACAGTGGAGGTGAGTAGAGGTGACGTATGTCCGTTCTGGAGTGGAGCTCTGCCCATGAGTCTGCAGCCAGACGCTCTCAGACGAGTGAGGTGAACGGAACGTCCGCTGAACCCCTGAGACTGACTCACCGAACCCCTGGGGTTCGATCGAATCCAGGTTAAGACCCACTGCTCTAGACCCTCTAGACCCTCTAGACCCTCTAGACCAGGGGTGGCCAACCCGCGGCTCTCGAGCCGCATGCGGCTCTTTGCCCAGTTTCATGCGGCTCTTCAGTTCATATCGAATTATATTTGTGTGTGTGTGTACGTACCTGTGTGTACGTGTGTGTGCAGTGGCGTAGCGCAAATTCCCGTGGCCCCCCCGCGAGCAAAATCCGCGGGGAAATATTGCGATGTGCGACGATCGTTGACGGGGGTGGGGTGCTACTACCCGATCAGAAATTAAGATATATAGATGTTAATTTTTTTTCTTACATCCAACGCCAGGGGGGGGGCCCCACTGCAAGGCGGGGGGGGGGGGGGGCTTCCCTACGCCACTGTGTATGTGTAGTGTCAGTATGAGAGCATGACAGCGCGTCTAATTGTGATGCGGCCCAAGAGCAAAAACATAGCACAAGCTAAAAAGCCCTACAATGAAGGGGGGGGTTTGTTAAAAAATGCCTAACCCAATGCGTGGTTGAAATCTTGTTTCCAGAAAACCAAAAACTGAAACAAGGTGGAGGATTGTTCAAGGCAAGGAATGTCAGAAGTCCCACTAATTTAATTTAAAGAAGCAACATGCATAGGAAGATAAAAAACTTTACTGAGAGTTTGTGTGAGAGTGCACACAATGTTCATTGTTGATAATAACTGGCCTCTGAATACTAGTAGGAGAGGTTTAATTCAATTTCTGTCAATATTATGGTGTATTATGGTGTATGGTGTATAAATAATATGTGTCAGAGCAGAGCTATGTGTGTGTGTCTGTGTGACGGTGTGTGTGTCTTTGGGAGGGAGGATCCTGAGTGTGTGTGTAAAGTTCTAGATTTTCATTTAGTCTGTGTGAGAGAGAGAGAGGGGAGAAAGAGAGTGAGGGAGCACAGAGAAAGGCTGAGAACAAAAGAGAGAAGGAGAGGGGGGGGGGGGGGGGGCATCTGTGACTGTGTGTATGATGTGTGTGAGAGGGGGGGGGGGGCATCTGTGACTGTGTATGATGTGTGTGAGAGGGGGGGGGGGGCATCTGTGACTGTGTGTATGATGTGTGTGAGAGGGGGGGGGGGGCATCTGTGACTGTGTGTATGATGTGGCTCTTTGCAGTAACATAGTAACATTTTTGGCTCTTAAGCTCTGACTGGTTGGCCACCCCTGCTCTAGACCCTCACTAGACCCTCTAGACCCTCACTAGACCCTCACTAGACCCTCTAGACCCTCACTAGACCCTCTAGACTCTCTAGACCCTCACTAGACCCTCTAGACCCTCACTAGACCCTCACTAGACCCTCTAGACCCTCACTAGACTCACTAGACCCTCACTAGACTCACTAGACCCTCTAGACCCTCACTAGACCCTCACTAGACCCTCTAGACCCTCACTAGACCCTCACTAGACTCACTAGACCCTCTAGACCAGGGGTTCCCAACCTTTTTCACCCAGAGCCCCCCCAAATGACTCCTGTTTTGCCCAGAGCCCCCCCCCCCCGGAATTTTTTAAAACATATACTCAAAGTAAGCCGGATTTTGCCGATGTGTTTATGTGGATTCAAAAGTCGTAAATAATCTACAAAATGGAGGATACCGATTTGATCGGAGCAACTGTGACAAATAATCCAACTGAAACCGACACCTTACGCGCAGAAGAAACATTTCTATTAAAGAAAAAATGATACATTTCTGTCTTTTTATGCCTTTATTAGCTACTAACTTGCAATTGTATGCATCATATTTATTTAAAATTTCGAAGAACAGGACACTTCAAAATAATAGACTATGCCTAATAAAAAGAATCCACTGCAGTAAAAATGTCCTCACCCCGGGTGGTAGTGGTAAGGTTGACTGACATAAGAATGTCCTGCTTCAAATCTTCCCCATCAATATATTGCACATAAACGATGAGCACAGCCTCGTCTGCTACAGTTGTAGTTTCATCAAGTTGTATGGCAAATGGCCCCTTTCCAAGCTTTTCGAGCAGCTGCAGCTCGCAGTTACTTGCCATCTTGTCAATTATGTCTTTCACCGTATTGTTTGACAGTGGTACAGTTTTTAGCTTCTCCGCCACCTGCGGGCCGCACAGTTTCTCAACCATTTTAATGCAAGCTGGCTTAATGAGCTGCTCGCCAATGTTGTGCGGTTTCTTTGCCTTTGCTATTAAAAGTGCACATTCAAAAGAGGCCTCGGTGGCCTTCTGTACATCGCTGCCAGCCCTAACAAACTGTTAGGGACGTGTGTGTGTGTGTGTGTGTGTGTGTGTGTGTGTGTGTGTGTGTGTGTGTGTGTGTGTGTGTGTGTGTGTGTGTGTGTGTGTGTGTGTGTGTGTGTGTGTGTGTGTGTGTGTGTGTGTGTGTGTGTGTGTGTGTGTGTGTGTGTGTGTGTGTGTGTGTGTGTGTGTGTGTAGGTGTGTGTAGGTGTGTGTGTATGTGCTGTGTGAGAGTCTGAGCTACAAAAGCAGCACAGTGTCAGGGGGTTGTGTGTTGAGACAATAATGCACAATAGTCGTTTTTGGGTTTTTTCAAAAGAGGCCTCGGTGGCCTTCTGTACATCGCTGCCAGCCCTAACAAACTGTTGTTTCTTTATGAAAAAGTCCCGATCACGCCCGACCGTTTCTGGGTGCATGGTCTGTTGGTGTCTCTTCATTTTGCAGGGTTTCATGCTGTCGTTGGCTAGCTTCTCTCTGCATATCACACACTCTGGGCGGGTTTTGTCCGTTCCCTCCATGAAACCTAAGTTAAGATAGCTCTCTAGGTAGGTCCTCATTTTCTTTTTGATTGCAGATGAGCTGTCATCTCCTTTACGTTTTTCAGACATTTTTAGACAAAATATTCACCTTATGAAGTTGGTCGCTAGCTAGCAAGCACAGCAAACTGTTACTACTACAGAAGCTGACACAGTAACGTCAATGTTGGCGCGAATCGGAGTTAATTTGTAGAATTTTTATTAAAATGAATTAATCAATACATTTCTATATTTTATTGTAATGTAGAGACAAGGCTTTTAGCGACAATCATGTATTGCGTTACAATTATATGTAAAAAACTTTAAAAAACTTTATAAAAAAATAAATAATCGAAATATGTTATTAGGCCTCAAATCATCTGAGGCCTGGCGCCCCCCCTGCGATCTTTGGCGCCCCCCCAAGGGGGGCGCGCCCCCCAGGTTGGGAACCACTGCTCTAGACCCTCACTAGACCCTCACTAGACCCTCTGGACCCTCACTAGACCCTCACTAGACCCTCTAGACCCTCACTAGACCCTCTAGACCCTCACTAGACCCTCACTAGACCCTTTATACCCTCTAGACCCTCACTAGACCCCCTAGAGTCTAGAGGGTCTAGTGAGGGTCTAGAGTCTAGACCCTCACTAGACCCTCTAGACTCTAGGGGGTCTAGTGAGGGTCTAGACTCTAGACCCTCACTAGACCCTCTAGAGTCTAGAGGGTCTAGTGAGGGTCTAGAGTCTAGACCCTCACTAGACCCTCTAGACCAGGGGTGGCCAACCAGTCAGAGGTTAAGAGCCAAAAATGTTACTATGTTACTGCAAAGAGCCACATCATACACACAGTCACAGATGCCCCCCCCCCCTCTCACACACATCATACACACAGTCACAGATGCCCCCCCCCCCCCCCCCTCTCCTTCTCTCTTTTGTTCTCAGCCTTTCTCTGTGCTCCCTCACTCTCTTTCTCCCCTCTCTCTCTCACACAGACTAAATGAAAATCTAGAACTTTACACACACACACTCGGGATCCTCCCGCCCAAAGACACACACACCCTCACACAGACAGACACACATAGCTCTTCTCTGATAGATTTATTGTAAATGTCACACACCATAATATTGACAGAAATTGAATTAAACCTCTCCTAACTACGGCCAGTTATTATCAACAATGAACATTGTGTGCACTCTCACACAAACTCTCAGTAAACAAAATGTGAACGTTTTTTATCTTCCTATGCATGTTGCTTCTTTAAATTAAATTAGTGGGACTTCTGACATTCCTTGCCTTGAACAATTCTCCACCTTGTTTCAGTTTTTGGTTTTCTGGAAACAAGATTTCAACCACGCATTGGTTTAGGCATTTTTTAACAAACTCCCCTTCATTGTATGGCTTTTTAGCTCGTGCTATGTTCCAAGCAACTTGATATGATGCAAGCGTTACGGTCTCCGAGTGCTTCGTTATTTTTGCTTTTCCGCCTGACTTTTCAAGGTGTTTAACTTCTGCTTGCGAAGTTCAACACCTTTAGGGAATTCCTGGTCGATGGAGTGAGCATGGAGTGAGGTGAAATGGTGCTGAAGATTTGAAGCCTTGAAATTGGCTAATGATGTCTGGCATAGAAGGCAAAATGGCTTGCAATCGCGTTCTATAAAAAAAATATGAAGGGTTTGAACTCAGATGGTCAACTCAGATAGTGCTTACTCAACGATAGGGTTTTCACCCCTCGAAGGTGATTGGTTCACTGCATCACAGGCATTTTTGTGATAGGCTCTTGGGCCGCATCACAATTAGACGCGCTGTCATGCTCTCATACTGACACTACACACACACAGTGGCGTAGGAGAGGGGCCCGCAAGGCACCCACTGCGGGGGGGGCCCTGGCGTGGATGGAAGAAAAAAATTAACATGTATATATCTTAATTTCTGATCGGGTAGTAGCACCCCACCCCCGTCAACGATCGTCGCACATCGCGATATTTCCCCGCGGATTTTGTTCGCGGGGGGGCCACGGGATTTTGCGCTACGCCACTGCACACACACGTACACACACACACAAATATAATTCGATATGAACTGAAGAGCCGCATGAAACTGGGCAAAGAGCCGCATGCGGCTCGAGAGCCGCGGGTTGGCCACCCCTGCAATAGACCCTCACTAGACCCTCTAGACCAGTGGTTCTTAACATTTTTGGAGGTATTGAACCCTGCAAGTTTCATACGCGGATTCACCGAACCCTTCGTAATTGGAAAAAGAAAAATTAATAAAACATTCCTAAAGGGGGGCGGCCCGTCCTAAAGGGGAACGGCCCGTCCTAAAGGGGGACGGCCCGTCCTAAAGGGGAACGGCCCGTCCTAAAGGGGGACGGCCCGTCCTAAAGGGGGACCAAAGTGCTGAAAAAGTGTATGTTAGGCAGAAGCCAAAGCATTGATAGTAGTTTTTTTATTAACTTTTTTCTATTATTAATAAATGCGAAAAAAAGTATTTCACATACATCAAACAAAGACATAAATAACACAAACCTACTAAGTCCCGAACAAAGAGCCTGACTTATGGTTTATGTTCATCGTGAATAAGGACTGGGCGACAGGCCGATAGCAGGTTTGTGTCACTTATGTCTTTGTTTGATGTATGTGAAATACTTGTATGTAAACATACATTATGGTATTATAATGTTCTTTTAACCTACGTAACCACATTGTTTTAAAAGCGCGGAGGTGGACAGTGGAGGTGAGTAGAGGTGACGTATGTCCGTTCTGGAGTGGAGCTCTGCCCATGAGTCTGCAGCCAGACGCTCTCAGACGAGTGAGGTGAACGGAACGTCCGCTGAACCCCTGAGACTGACTCACCGAACCCCTGGGGTTCGATCGAACCCAGGTTAAGACCCACTGCTCTAGAGTCTACAGTGAAGAAGTCTAAATCCGAATCATACAATTCCCCGACATTGTGTCTTGTGGCTCTATCTGGATATATCGCCATATAACGAAGGAGATTTTGTGTAGGAGCAGAGGTATGCCTATGTATTTAATATAGGCTATTTATTTGATGGATTTTGATTATTTCAATGTACCTTTTCATTTACGTGTTAATATGTAGTGTGCAGCTGTATATTTTCTAAAAGGGAATGCCTGTTATTCTTGTGAATATGAGTTGTCTTAAAATATAAGTGCTTGTGACATACTTGTGGCATTGAGTTAAAACCAAATTTGTATAAAATACCGCCCAGCCCTACTTGGGACCAGTGCTTTTAATCACACACATACCCGACATTATTAGCCTATTCCGCCCACTTTTCGAGACGCATATGCTCTCCTTGTCAAAGTGCAAACTGCAGAAATACGCGCTACCCCTGAGAACATGAAACCAGGGACCTTCATCCTCCTTATCAGCCTCACACAAGACTTGCGGAGGAGTTTGTCTTTGGGTAATGGTGTAAACTGAGGTAGGGCTGTCTGTGTTTAGACGTTGAGCAGCCGGTTCACTACAATAACAGAGAGGAGAGGAGGACACAGTTTGTCACGTATCTGGGATAACTACCGGAAGTAAGAGTACACTGCTCTGCGATTTTTAAGGCTCCGGAAGAAGGAAGTGTGATATAGGCCTATTGAGCTGTGGGGAAATCTGAAAGAATACGCCCATTGGTTACAAATCACTATATGATTGGTTGATCAAATTGTCAATCCAAACATACGCTCTCATTCAGTCGAAGGGCAAAAGTCATCAGGAATACTTTGGTTGAAGGATATTCTTCCCAGCAACCCAGAAGAATATCTGATTGGTTGATTCATTGTTTTTCCAACACGAAACTACTGAAATGCGTCGTGCATGGACCGAGAAAGACAAACAAATCAACGTAACTGTAATATAACACATAACAACACAGATACCATTCTCAGTTATTCATTTGATTAAAATTGTATTAAATTGTATTACATTATATTAATACAATTAATTAGATTTGTTTTTGTTTGGTCTGGGGTTCCAGGGTCTTCTCTGAGTACCTTGAAGGCCCTGACGCTTCACCACTGCTATACTTGATGTCAAAACCAAAGGCCTCCCCGGCCGGCTGTCTCTCTAAACGCTTCCTTTGGAAGCGTTTAGAGAGCGCTGTGCGCTGTGCTCTCCCCGCAGAGCGGCATCAACATGGTGGAGCTGCTGACGGAGAAGAAGAGAAGAGAAACCAAACACAAGCGTCAACAGGAGAAACAGAAGAAGGAAGCGCAGAAGGAAGCTAAGAAGGAAGCTAAGAAACAGGTACCACCTTGCACCAACACCTGTCTGTGGATACTTGAAGATGAAGAAGAAGAGCGTGTTGTTCTTGAAAAGCGGTCCCACTCTGACTCTCCATCCCCAGGTGGACCTCAACAGCAACACGCCCCGACCCCTCACCTCTTCACCCCAGAACAAAGGAAACCCCACCGACCCCGCCCTGACCGGCGGCCACCTCGGCGGCCGGGTGAACGCCGCCTTCCGGGACGACGACCGGGCGCCCGACCGGGTCTCGAACCTGTGTCCCGTGGACGATGAGGAGAGGGACCTGAAGAGCGCAGAGCGGCGTGTTACACACAGCGTCATCCTGGACCTGTCAACCACCAGCTTCCTGGACACGGTCACCGCCAACACACTCAGCAACGTAGGGAGGCTTTCATGGGCTCAGTGTTGGGTGTGTCAGCGCTGTGTCTTCACACGCTGGGAGGAGGCTGTAGAACACCTCCTCACAGGGAGGGCTTTACAGGGGACTGAAGAAGAGCTTTTACCGTGGATTGAATTCCTCAGCTACTGACATACGTGTACACACACACACACACACACACACACACACACACACGGTCACACGTCTTACGTGCAGATATTCAAAGACTTCGGAGAGATTGACGTGTGTGTGTATCTGGCCGGCTGTCAAGGTGAGTAACAGACATAACACAAGGTCCTGCTGGCCCTGTACACCCACACACCCACACACACACACACACACCCACCCCCCCCACACACACACACACACACCCACACACCCACACACCCACACACAAATACAGACACAAACACACACGAAAGCTCCAAGGGCAGTACATGAGGGGTGAATCCTGACCTTGTACAAATTTCCCTATAATCAAAGCAGTCTTTTGTAATATTTCTTCCTCTTGTGTGTGCGTGTGTGTGTGCGTGTGTGTGTCCTGTGTGTGTGTGTCCTGTGTGAGTGTGTGTGTGTGTGTGTGTGTGTGCTCCCCCCAGTGTGCGTGGTGCAGCAGCTGAAGACAGCAGGGGTCTTCAGTGAGTCCATGTTATCCAGTCTGTTCGTCACGGTCCACGACGCCGTGCTCCACGCCCTGCGGGCCGACACCCTCAGGGAAGACCAGGTGAGACTGGACCCGCCCCCAGATGGGGCCTTCATTCATGAATGAACCCAGAACCAGACTCTAAGATGAATCTGTGTGTGTGTGTGTGTTTGTCAGGACCGGTTCTGCATCACCAAGATGTGACCACCAGGGGTCAGACATGTCCCTCCTGGCTCTCCGTCTGCTCCGCCTCAGATCTGCTGGCATCAGTGGCTTTGATTCCCCATTGGTCGCTCTTGACTCCTCCCCTTCCTCCTCCCCCCTCACTGTGGGGGAGAATGAACCACCATGACATGGCGGTTGGTTGCCACGGAGACAGCCAGAGCTGTTGCTTAGGAAACTGGCTTTTTATGATAGTTTAATGAGATAGAGGCAAAACGTCCCTGAAACGCCCCCCCCCCTCTCTCTCTCTCTCTCTGTCTCTCTCTCTCTCGCTCTCGCTCTCGCTCTCGCTCTCGCTCTCGCTCTCTCTCTCTCGCTGTCTCTCTCTCCCCCCCCTCTCTCTCTGTCTCTCTCTCTCTCTCTCTCTCTCTCTCTCTCTCTCTCTCTCTCTCTCTCTCTCTCTCTCTCTCTCTCTCTCTCTCTGGAGGTTCTGAGGCAGGGGTGCGAGGCTGTGTTGGAGGCTCAACATTAATAGGATTGTGTATTTATAGCCTCTGATGGACTAAGGAAGCAGTGAGACTAGCAACACACCGTCAACACACAAAGGTGTGTGTGTGTGTGTGTGTGTGTGTGATTCAGTCCGTTTAAAGCCAAGTTAGAGTGGCGACTTGTGGACCACATTCAGTCGTTCTCCGGAACGTTCCTCTCATTCACACATGCTGTTCACGTCTTAGTTCTACTCAACACACCAGAGCTGTAGAAACTTCTTCTCTCAAACGGCTCTTGAATGAGAGATTTCACCGAGTTAGGGACCGGGTTGAGTCTTGGGGTAGTGCTCACCGAGTTAGGGACCAGGTTGAGTCTTGGGGTAGTGCTCACGCTCGCCATTGTTGAACTTGTTGTAGTTAAAATGGCGCCCACAGAGACAGAGCATAATATGCTTTTCCTAGTACGCTGTATGACGATGCTGGAGGGGCTGTTCTGAAACAGCCCCCCCCAAGACGTTTGGAGGACGCTGATTGGCTACATTTTATGTCACTCGTTTATATCTTGAATCAGCAATTGGCTAAACTGCTACAGAGACCCGCCTCCGTGGGGCTATTTCTCTACAGCCCCCCCAGCATCGTCATTCAAATGCGCCCTTAAGGCTGCAGACCCTGAAATGGAACAGGGCCACAGTGTACTAGGCATATGTGGACTAGGAAAAGCATATTATGTTGCGCAAATTATTTCAAAATCATATTTTACACATATTTCTGGGTGCATTCCATATTTTAAACACACACATATTGACAATTTATATATATATATTTTTTTATTTTTTATTATTTTTATTATTAATAACAATGTTGTTATTGGTGTGCGTGTGGTTTAGGGGGGGCGGCGCCCCATCGCCCCCTATGGGCCAGCCGCCACTGACAAATAGATATTTTTAAACATAAAATGAATTCATTTGAACAAATGTTGATCTTTTAGAACTGAGGAGTACTTTCCAAATAGGAAGTTTAACAAATGACGGGTATGGATGAGGGCATGCTGCCCTCTGGTGGTTCAAAAGGAAACAACACATTCAGCATTCAGCAACTGGACGACCTGCACCGCGCGCCACGTTCCACTTCCTATTGATACCATTCAACTGTTTCTACTGATTGATATTCACTGCAGTTATGTCACATGTACATTTGTGTCTTTTGATATTTCTGTAATTATTGGAAATTCTATTAATTTTGAGCACATCTTTGAAGCTGGCAAAACATTTCACTGTACATATAGTGTATATATAATAACTAATATAATAACATTTCACTGTAGATATAGTGTATATATAATAACTAATATAATAACATTTCACTGTACATATAGTGTATTTATAATAACTAATATAATAACATTTCACTGTAGATATAGTGTATATATAATAACTAATATAATAACATTTCACTGTAGATATAGTGTATATATAATAACTAATATAATAACATTTCACTGTACATATAGTGTATATATAATAACTAATATTATAACATTTCACTGTACATATAGTGTATTTATAATAACTAATATAATAACATTTCACTGTACATATAGTGTATATATAATATAATAACATTTCACTGTACATATAGTGTATATATAATATGTAGTATAACATTTCACTGCACATTGAGTATATATAATAACATTTCACTGTACATAGTACACTACCGGACTAATAACCCACATCTGAATGTGAGGACATGCTGCCCCCTGGTGGTTCAAACAGAAATGACCAGACATTGAGACGTAAAGCCGTTTATTTGTTTCACCGCACCTTTCTATCTTTTAACAATATAGATTTTTCAGTTACATTTTGCTTTAACAGATATAGAAAAACAGCAAGCAATATTGAGGCCACTATTCCTTAGCCCTTAATAAAACAATATACTTTGAACAGTCGGGTAAACTAAATGGTACACAGAATATGTATTTATCTTCAATCCACACACACACACACACACACACACACACACACACACACACACACACACACACACACACACACACACACACACACACACACACACACACAAAATACAATGAATAAAGCGATCAGTAACCAACTTACCGAAAATAATTTTAAAATAATTTTAAACTTTCAAATAAAAACCTTATCCCCCCTCCCTATAACTATAAAAAAATATAGAATGAACATTGAACACAACAACCAACTAACGGCTAAAGATCAAATACCCAAAACAGTTCAGTTGAAACCCAGTTGAGTCTGATCAAGGTACAAAGAACCAAAGGCTTTCTGCAAACGGGATTTCAGTTCAACTCAGAAATGGACCAAAGAGTTCTGTCCCAAAGGCCTTAAGGCAGCATGTAAACGGTCCCAAAGGCCTTAAGGCAGCATGTAAACGGTTAGCATGTCCACTATGGACAGCACATATCCAACAAGACACCAATATCACAATCAGCAGCTGCTGAACTTAGAGCAAATGAACCCTGAGCTCTGCTTCCACCACTTTAACTCAGTGGTTTGTTTTAAATGGAGATTAAGTAAGTGTTCAGGTAAAGGTGTGTATCATATGTGGATTGTACCCGAAAAGGAGAGATTCTGGTTCTTTAGCCGTCACATTTCATCCAGATGTCAAATTTAGTTTCTCTGCAGCTTTGTCTCTGCTGACCGTCTCTCTGACTGTCTCTCTGACTGTCTCTCTGACTGTCCTGAGACCAGCTGTCCTTCAGAGGGGTCAGCTCGGGAGCAGTCACATCTCCATCCTGGGAAAGGAAAAGAAGAACTTTATACGATGACACCAAGACCACAACAACGTGGGATTCAGACCTCAGGGAAAAATAAATGAACAGAAACTAAAAATAAATAAGCAGCATAGCTGCACTGGGACCTGACCAGATGGAAGCCCCTGGAGCGAGGAGCTGAAGGGAAGACGTACCTGAGGCTTGGAGAAGTTGTTGTTCATACACCACTGGACCACGTGCTTACGGGCCACGGCCAGCGTCTCTTGGTCCGTCTTCTTGCAGTAAACACGGATCAGCTGCTCTGCAAACTGCTCTGGGAGGAGCTTGGACACCTGGAACAAGAACAAAGCATCCAGTCAGAGGCCAGGAAGCACAGGAGACAGGCAGACAACATACATACACACATACACACATATATCCATATACAGATATACATATACACATACACACATATATATCCATATACAGATATATCCATATACACATACACACATATATATCCATACACACATATATATCCATATACAGATATATATATACATTTATATACAGTATATATATGTATATGTATATATATATATATATATATACATATACATATACATACATATACATATACATATACATATATATATATACAGTGTATATATATACATATATATATACATATATATACATATACATATATACTGTGTACATACATCTACTGATGCCTAGTCTGGACACATCTTCAGTGATGTTCCTGGAATCATAGGACGTTTCGGGTCTCGCAACATCATACGCCCTCCTCCAGGTGACCCAGCCGGGGCTGATCAGACCCCAGCTTGTGTCCAGATGGCTAGCTAGCTACCATGACTCCATGGCTCCCCTCTTTTGAGCCACAACCATCTTGAGGCCCTCTCTGCCGCATCGGTGGTACTGCGGATGGCTCTCCTCTTTCTCACTCCCTCGATGCCTAAACTGCTGAAGGCTCTGACCAAGGAACGGGCTGCGAATCCTCTGCATCCAACTTCCACCGGGAAACACCTTGCTCTCCAACTGGTCGCTGACCAGTCCTGCGTACTTGGAGAGCTTCCTTTCAAAGGCTTCTTCCAAGCGATCTTCCCACGGGACTGTCAGCTCCAGCAGCACAGCTTGCTTGGTGGACTCAGACACAAGAACAATGTCTGGTCGCAGGGAGGTGACTGCAATATGGCTGGGGAACTTCAGCTGATGTTCAAGGTCCACCAACAACTGCCAGTCTCTTGCAGACGTCAGGATGCCTGCAGATGTTTTTCAGGCAGAAATTGGCTTGTCCCCAGCTCTGACAAAGGCGATGGTGTCCTTGGAGTGTCGGAACTGCTTTGACCACGCCAGTCCTGCGCTGATGGCTTCAGCAATGGTCTTCAGGACTTGGTCATGCCTCCACCTGTACCATCCATCTCCAAGTGCCTTTGTACAGCAACTGAGGATGTGTTCCAGGGTTCCTCGCTTGGAACACAATGGGCATGCTGGTGTCTCTGCTATGCCCCATACATATATATATACAGTATATATATATACATATATATATATACATATATATACATGTTATGATAACTTCTGTTATGATTTGTTAAGAGCTTTCTGCTAATGATTAGAATAAGGAGCAATACGTTCAATATTTGAAAGCTGCACTGAATGAAAGTCAGCCTTAGACCGGTCATTTGAAATGTCTGAGTTGATAAGGACTACGTCATCTTGTTTCTGTTCATAGTCATAGGATTATGTCTTATTACTGTTCATAGTCATAGGATTATGTCTTATTACTGTTCATAGTCATAGGATTATGTCTTATTACTGTTCATAGTCATAGGATTATGTCTTATTACTGTTCATAGTCATAGGACTTAGTCTTGTTACTGTTCATCTTTTTATTTTATAACTGTTCTAAAAGCTTTTAGGATAAATTACTTGAAAAGTATAAATGCTGTCAAAAGTTGAGTCAAAATGCAATTGGTGATTAATTTAAAGTATATTATAAGTGGTTTTAACATGATTCAAATTGAGTTTCTGTTTATAAACAGGTCTGAAGTATTTAGGATGAACATTTTTAGAATACAAATAATGGCCTCCAAGAGTACAGATGGTAGTAAGCGTATGTTTAATTGGTGTTACGATGAGGGGGTCCTTGGAATTTATTTTGCCCTGTAAGGGGTCCCTGGCCCCAAAAAGTTGTAATGCTGATTCAGTGCATTATTATTAATGTCCATATTTGATCTCATACAACAATCATTACAGCTTCCAACTAGACAGAACCCATGCTTGTATACTGCCCTACCTGGTTCTTGCGGATCTGGAAGGCCTTGTTGGGGTCACTCTTGCTGTAGAACCACACATTATCTACAGGGTTCTTCTCCTTCATGCCGTAGTCCATGCAAACCACCTGGGAGACACCCGGGGGAGACATTTCACCCTCTACTAACGTATGCAACACTAGGGATGAATATAGCATATTATACACACTGAGCAGAGAGGGAGGAAGGAGGAAGAGAGGAGAAGGGAGAAGAGAGGGAGTGAGGAGGAAGAGACGGAGGGATGGAGCAGAGAGGGAGGAAGGGAGGAAGAGAGGGAGGAAGGGAGAAGAGAGGCAGGGAGGGAGGAAGAGATGGAGGGAGCGGAGCAGAGAGGGAGGAAGGGAGAAGAGAAGGAGGGAGGGAGAAGAGAGGGAGGGAGGGAGAAGAGCGGAGGGAGGGAGCAGAGAGGAGGAAGGAGGAAGAGAGGGAGGGAGGGAGCAGAGAGGGAGGAAGGGAGAAGAGAGGGAGGGAGGGAGCAGAGAGGGAGGAAGGGAGGAAGAGAGGGAGGGAGCAGAGAGGGAGGAAGGGAGGAAGAGAGGGAGGGAGGGAGCAGAGAGGGAGGGAGGGAGAAGAGCGGGAGGGTGGGAGCAGAGAGGGAGGGAGGGAGCAGAGAGGGAGGAAGGGAGAAGAGCGGGTGGGAGGGAGCAGAGAGGGGGAGGGAGGGAGGGAGAAGAGAGGGAGGGAGGGAGCAGAGAGGGAGGAAGGGAGGAAGAGAGGGAGGGAGGGAGCAGAGAGGGAGGAAGAGAGGGAGGGAGGGAGCAGAGAGGGAGGAAGGGAGGAAGAGAGGGAGGGAGGGAGCAGAGAGGGAGGAAGGGAGAAGAGCGGGTGGGAGGGAGCAGAGAGGGAGGGAGGGAGGGAGAAGAGAGGGAGGGAGGGAGCAGAGAGGGAGGAAGGGAGGAAGAGAGGGAGGGAGGGAGCAGAGAGGGAGGAAGAGAGGGAGGGAGGGAGCAGAGAGGGAGGAAGGGAGCAGAGAGGGAGGAAGGGGAAGAGAGGAGGAGGGAGAAGAGAGGGAGGGAGGGAGGAGAGAGGGAGGGAGGGAGCAGAGAGGGAGGAAGGGAGGAAGAGAGGGAGGAAGGGAGAAGAGAGGGAGGGAGGGAGGAAGAGATGGAGGGAGGGAGCAGAGAGGGAGGAAGGGAGAAGAGAAGGAGGGAGGGAGAAGAGAGGGAGGGAGGGAGAAGAGCGGGAGGGAGGGAGCAGAGAGGGAGGAAGGGAGGAAGAGAGGGAGGGAGGGAGCAGAGAGGGAGGAAGGGAGAAGAGAGGGAGGGAGGGAGCAGAGAGGGAGGAAGGGAGGAAGAGAGGGAGGGAGCAGAGAGGGAGGAAGGGAGGAAGAGAGGGAGGGAGGGAGCAGAGAGGGAGGGAGGGAGCAGAGAGGGAGGGAGGGAGCAGAGAGGGAGGAGGGAGGAAGAGAGGGAGGGAGGGAGCAGAGAGGGAGGAAGGGAGGAAGAGAGGGAGGGAGGGAGCAGAGAGGGAGGGAGGGAGGGAGAAGAGAGGGAGGGAGGGAGCAGAGAGGGAGGAAGGGAGGAAGAGAGGGAGGGAGGGAGCAGAGAGGGAGGAAGGGAGGAAGAGAGGGAGGGAGGGAGCAGAGAGGGAGGAAGGGAGGAAGAGAGAATGGAGGGAGAGAAAAGAGAGGAAGGGAGAAGAGAGGGAGGGAGAGAGCAGAGAGGGAGAGAGGGCAGACATCTTTGTAGTTTTAAATCTCTCTCTCTTCTTCTGTCTTTACAACTCTCAAATCTTCACTACTGCACCTTTAAACAAAGACACTCCAACAGAACAAAATGCATATTCATTCTTAATCAAATCTCATCAGCTTTATTTGTCTCACGCTGAAAATGAAGTCGTCTGGCGTCAGGAGGACGTCACTCTGTGGGCCGGTCTTGGGCGTGGCTCCAGACACCTCGACCCTCCACTGCTGAAGCTTCTCCTGCAGGGAACACAGAGAAGTCACACTCTTGTTCCTCAGCCACTTCTAGCACACTTCTGGTACACACATACCTCTGTGACTGTGATGGGTTTGTCGGCATGGGTCTCGCCCACACACTTGTAGAGGCGTCGGCACACAATGTTGCGGAGAATCTTACGGGCGCCGGCCAGCTCCGACGAGGACGAGTAGAGAATCTGCTGGAAGACTTGGTCTACAGGAGGGACAGACATACAGTTCATGCATTCTTTAGAAACATGTCAACAAGGAGCAGGTAGTGGTGATCAGGGTTACAGACAGGATTACACTTGGGGTAAGTAAGACTGTTAGTCTTGAGTATTTAAAAAGGCA